>JAMPIV010008537.1:577500-1058071 GCA_024509875.1 Oreohelix idahoensis | reverse complement strand
TAAACCATAATCTTGTATTGAAGTTTCTATTGTCTTCCACACTGATGAATAATTTTAAATTTAATACAATGTCAATGAAGTTGACGGTGAAGGTATGGTGGATTCATAATGTCCTTAAATTCATCCTCCACTGAAATGTTAGTAATATATTTATGTTTTCTTTTGTGGTGATATCTTTTATTGAACCCGCTGATCAGTGGCTAGATAAGGCCACTTATCTTAAAATCCAGAACATTCCACACTCTTCTGCCGTGGTCGAACAACTCTGTGACTTGCCAGGCAGTGGGACAATGGTGGCTAGCTACATTGACATCACGAGCCTTTGCACCTCACAGTCCAAAACGAGTTATAGGAATCAGATACTTTGAGTCATTTGCAGGATACAACATTTCAGGATAAAACGGTTGCAGGACAAAACCTGAAATTCAAATAATCAGAAACTCTGTATGGTCCAGCACTACTCTGCCTTTACACACAAAGGACATAACATACAGCGTCAGACATTGTGCTCACATATGCATAGGACAATTTACCTTCACCACCCATCACAGTCATTTCACTGCGACTAAAATTTCCTTATAATTCCTAAGTTGATTCCTTAGTCCATGATTGGCTTCCATACAATCATTTGGAATAGTATAAATTTACAAGTAATATCTTAATCGATTCACTACAACAAGTCCCGTCAATCCTTTCTTAGTTTCCATGATACATGTCATTCCTTTAACAAATACTCTTTCAAATGTATTATTAAACTTACAGTCGTATTCTTGACATCATTTTCAATAAACCTGCACCTTTTACAACGCTGGCTTTCGCTTCTAAAACCAACACATGCTTTGCGGTCCAGCAAGCAACACATTCGTCCTGGAAATTTTTTAACACAGGCCTTTTTCACTTTCTAACACACGTGGATTAAATCATAGGAATAATACATAAATATGTACATATACATATATATATAGTCATTCTTACCCTCAGGCAAAACACACACAGGCTGTTAATGGCTTCTATGGTCTGCGCAACAGATGCGGTTGGCAAAGGCAAAATATGGTTACTGTTTACCGCTTCTTTCTAGACAGGTGGTGGTTTTGAATTTTTGATTGTGGCATCAAATAACCAAGGGCAAGGCCTTTTATAGTCACACATCCGCCGTCTGAGGTGACAGGGTAAGGAAAGGCGTAAAAATTCCCAAAATGAGATAAAATTTCTGCTCTCTGTTCAATGTTTAAAATCTAGTTTTTCAATAATATTCCTTATTTATTGGACGATTTTGGTCATTTAAAGATGGAATTATACTGTGAATTTTTTTGTATCGATCTATTTATAAATTATTTAGTTTGCAAAATGCATTTACATGTATGCATGCTTTAACTAGCTAAGTTTGACTTATCTGATGTAACACAACTCGTTTAATCGATATTTCTATCTTACTATAATATTATTCGATAAAGTGTTTACACCTACCTCTAAAGTAACATTCCCGTTGATGAATTACATAATCCTTTCCTTTGATACTTCTTTAGTTCTTATGAAATTAAATATTATTGTCCCATCGGTTACACAAAATAGCCTCTAGGTTTTAAGCATATTACGTTTCCTACAACAATGATAATAAAGGTACGTTTTGATTGGTTATTGTATTAGAGAGTTCCCTACCTAATGGCGTGCGGTATGGTCAGATTTAGAAAACCGTGTTGTGAGACAGATCCAAATCACGACAGCTATCACGCGTAAAGTGTGATCTCTTATCCTCTCCGTCCTCTAATTAAATTAAAAGACATTGTATTTTAAGCTTATATTATTGCGCTTCGCTTAGCAAGTACGGATTTGGGTTTTAGACATGCAGCCGCTCCCCCCCCCCCCATCCGACCCGGTAAAACACTCAGCGCACGATGTCAGTTATAATTTAATTATGACTGCTCCCTTAGCAAATATCGCCTGTCATTACTAGCTAGTTGATTGTTAGAGTCTATCGTTTTTAACACATGATATAAACACTAGTCATTTAAAAATTTACACACAAAAAAATAAAATGCGCATACTACTCTGTCACTTTATCCGTCACTCTTAACATTATACTTAAATCAGCTAAAATAATGGTTGATGGATTTTACATTACTGAACCACTGGTAAGAGAATATCTGCGTGTTTACTATTTCGCTGGTCTTAACGCTCGGGAATAGCAGTGAATAAAATGGTAAAACTTTAAACACACTTAATACTTAAACACAACTTAAATTATTACCACAATCAAAAATTTAAATCTCCACGGGCCAATTTAACACATTTAGCGAATAAAATGGTTCCTAGTCTGGCGTGATTAGATTTATACAAAATTTATGAGAGACTGATAACTGACTAGGAGAGAATGCAGAAAATATACATATTTTGTGTAATTATCTCTAAAGGATGCGTTACTTAACACCTTCTGGGTTGCGGTCAATTCAGAAATCTAAGTTTCCCGAGATGAAAGGTTTTGCTATTCACTGTACTGGCGTTTGCCGACGAACATCATAAGATATGAGCCGTACGAACGGGCCGTCTTAGATTGTCTCCCCCTGCCATAGATCAAATACTTAAGTCCCCCTGAAAATGGAAACATCAAAGGTATAGGAATAATATTATCGCCCTTGATTCTTCAAACAAACAAACCGTTTATTTCTACGCGCGTCTGTCTAATTGCCGATAATTGGCAAATCAGCTAGCGTGAGAACTCGAGTAAGCAAACGGTTTTAATGCACAAAAAACGCTCCCCTGTTATCTGGCATGTTGTGAAAGTAGGTAACCAACTCGTTAGTGCAAGAAAGACAGGAAAAATAGGCGTGGCTACAAATTATGAGACAGGCAAACAACGAAACTGCGTTGTTTTTTCGTAGCAACGTTAAAACACTAATTGAGGAAGCCAGGTGGTCGGATTTCTGAGGATATATTTACATTTCCATGTCACAATGTCCACTATTAATCTGTGATTCTGAGGATAATCAATCAATCAATCAATCAATACCTTTTAGGTCCCCAAGGAGCATAGGCATTCAACAAACATCTGCCAAGTCCTCCTTTCACGTACCATCAGCTCGCGTTCTTTCCATGTTTCCCTCATCATTTTAACTTCTGTGTCTAGTTCTCTTCTCCACGTGTTTTTGGTCTACCCCTGCCTTTCTTTTTCTGGGGATTCCAGAAAAAGGACTGCCTTGTAATGCCATCAACAGGTTTCCTCAGTGTATGTCCTATCCATCGCCAGCGTCTTCTTCTCATCTCTTGTTCCACTGGCATTTGTCTGGTTCTTGTCATCAGTTCCACATTTGTGACTTTGTCATTCCATTTTAATCCTTCTATTCTACGCAAGCACCCATTTATGAAAGTTTGAAGCTTTTTATTACACGCTTTTACTTAACTTCACTTGTATGTCACTTTCATGTCACTTTCAAATCTTGCAATCGATTTTTCAATCACTTCCAGATGAGCAATAGCTCTGAAACTTGGCATAGTGTATTAACGATTACAATACTATAATCATTCAATTATTTAATAATTTAATATTGTATTTATGACATTATGAGTAATTTAAGTTTTTCGTAAAGAAACGTAAACAAATCAGGGGCCATAATAAAGTTAATTAAAATATCAAGAGCACGTGGTGTGCTTTTTATTCTATTTCTATGCGTAAAACAGTGCAGTACTCGAACAAGCGTCTAGCTAAATCAAGGGAAACAATCAAAATTATAAAATTATGAATCAAAAGAAAGTCGAGTTCGATCTCTAGATGGCCTTCAAATTGAAGAAATTGATTGCACCAAATTAACAGGCACAAAGCCATGTAATATTGACGCTCTAAAAGAAATGGATCGCTTAAGAAATTTTAGACCAGTTTTACAGTAAGTAAAAATATTGTTTATGTTTTAGTATGTCATAATTTTTCTAACACTAAAAAGAAGAAAATAAAAAATAAAAAATAAATATTATAAACACAAGCTTTCAATGCACTAAAAACCCAAAAATAATTTTTCAAGGAGTTTATAGCTTGCAGTAAAAAAATGTAACATCAAATTGGCAAAAAGCGTGGGGCGCTGATTCTGCATGAAATTAACTTCTGCTTTATACTTCATTCGACACTTATGGATACAATATTTGATAAGCGCTTAGATGCTTTATACTTCATTAGACACTTATGGATACAATATATGATAAGCGCTTAGACGCTTTATACTTCATTAGATACTTATGGATACAATATATGATAAGCGCTTAGGCGCCCCACGCTTGTTGTCAATTTGAAGTTACATTTTTTTGACTGCAAGCTATAAACTCCTTGAAAAATTATTTTTGTGTTTTTGTGCATTAAAACCGTGTGTTTAAAATATTTTTTTATTATTTTGTATTGGTTGTTGTTATTTGTGGTTCTCCATGTTTCAGAGCCATATAATAGGACTGACTTGACATTTCAATTGAAGATTCTTGTTTTCGTGTTGGACTTGATTTTTCTTGATCTCCATATGTTTCCCAATGCAATGAGAGCTCCTCTTGCTTTTTGTATTCTTATGTTGATATCACTGGCTGTCCCTCCAACTTTGTCTATATTGCTGCCAGGATATATGTATGTTTCTGCATCATGTAGTGGTGTTTACTGAAGTTAATATCATTTCTTGTATTTATTCTCATTGTTTTTTCCCTGCGTATTTTCATACCCAGTTGTTGTGACCTCTAATCGAGTATTTTCATCTTGTCTTGCATCTGATTGTAGTTATGGGACAGAAGTGCAACATCGTCTGCAAAATCTAATTATTCTGAAGATATTAGTTCTATAATTACCATGTTTCAAGTTCTAATGTCCGCCAAATGGGAAAAACCTCCCAGAAAAACCACGTGATAAATGAAGTAATGCACTCATCTAGATATCAGATGTCTGGCTGTCTTGGGTTCATTGTCGAAAAAAAATGTATCATTGTTTTTCGGTCGCCACTGTCGGCACGTTTTTTGTTGTTGTTGTGGTTGTTTTTTTTAAATTATCATTATTGTTATTATTATGATTATTATGTCTCTGGTGGCAAAGTATATCTCAGAAAATGTCTGCTAATGATGTCTTCTCTTCTTTCTCGTTATTTTTTATATGTAATAAAAAAAAATGGTAGTCCCATAGCAGATACTGCAATAAGAGAGTGAATAGTGAGAAACATCCTTTAGCAGGTCTCAGCTTTATGACTTTTAATACCCAGTTCCCTTCTAGCTCTGCCTTTGCTTTCCCTAACTCAACAGATGAGTCATGTACCCATTTACTGCTTGTAGACTTTAAGGTGACGCTAGCTGGTTTCTAACGCGATCCTTTACATCGAGAAGCAAGAGTTCTGCCAACCGACGAGTAAATAAAAAAGAAGAGGGAAAGCACCAGATGCAGACGGTTTCCTAAGTTCCTTTTTAAACGCTTTTTGGATTAGTGGTTACACTTGGCGACCGGGTGAGCAAACCCGGGCGACGGCATTTGAGGATTTTTCGTCGACCGGGATTTGGACTGGATTAACTCGAGACCTGGCGAGGACATTTGATGGAGTTTCGAAATCTTCCTGAGACCCAGCTGCAATGGGTACATCCGAAATCGGCGAGTATCTGCCTAATTCTCGCAAGAAATAAAGGGATACCTAAAATCAATGGGTTAGACATAAAAAAGAATTGAGATTTCGCACTCGAGTATTAGCGGGCGAACCGCTTTATTTAACTTGAGCGTTGTTTGGATGTTTGGATGTTTGAAATCTTTGAGCCCTTGCATCACTAAGTTTCGCATGACCTAGGGAGCTGAAATTTTGCACACAACCCTCTATCGTGGTACATTTTCAATTATCAAAATTTGAATGAAACCTCAAGTTAAAAAAAAAAATTAGTAAATAAATAATAACTTTTACAAGATTACACCTATGAAACGATCCCAAAACTTGGTGAAATTGTACATTAAATTGCGAACATGATCAAAGAATTTGGTGGCGTACACAAAACTGTTAACAGGATCACAGGACTTGATGTCTTTGTAAACAGTAATTGTGAACTTTGCTATAGCGTTGTTGCAATTCGTAAAGTCGGGAGCAACAATCCAATTAAAGATTCTTTTAGTGAATTGTGTAACAGTAATAAATGTGAATCCCTAAAACTTTTGTTTTCCTTTACTTATTCTACTCAAGCCATCATAAGCAGGGGCGACCAGAGATCGATTTAACCATTTTGACCCAATCGGGGCCCCGCCCTCAGGGGGCCATGCACTGAGATTTCCACCTCCGGCTTTGAAAAAAAAAAGAAATAAAGAACGAACATTATTTCAGATTAGATATCAGGAATATTTGTAAAAAAGGTAAAGGATCCCGTTACATGGCTATTGAGGCATATTAGGAATGTGGTGTTAGACCCAAATTTTCTTGACCACACGGCACACTAGGGGTGATGTGGTCAGCATCACGTTGGCCGCCTTAATCTTCCCAGAGTTGCTCTGGTACCCAGTTCATGAGGCTCAGGAGTATATGTGTACAGGAAATATTGTTGCGACAGGGTTAAAGATGAAAACAGAAGGGACATGACTGCACTTATTACAGAGACAAAAACAGGAGCTAAATAATTATCGGGTAGCAGGGGAACTATCTTAAGTACATTTTGATCTGCTATTACCGTTGAACACAGAAAACCAGTAGTTACATGGAATACATAAAGACGGAAGAGTCGAGAACCTATGACGAAATATACAAGAACCTAGAAGATTCCACGAGGGGTCTATATAAGGCTTCCCCCTCGATGCGTACGGAACGTTCTTTGTTATTAACATAGTCTGTGCGAATGTCAACACGAATAAGAAGAAACCACACAGAATGGTGCAAGAATTGGAAACTAATATGGTCATCGGACTGTAATGTGTGACCACCCGGCCACATATGCTATTAGGATCAATCAATCAATCAATACCCTTTAGCTCCCCAGGGAGCACGGGCCTTCAACAAACACGTGCCAAGTCCTCCTGTATGCTATTACACTGTATGCAAAAAATAAAACAATATCTATATTTAATAGCTATATTTTGACATAAAACGTGTTACAACAAAATTATAATTTCATGTCCAGGCGGGGAGGAGGGAGAGGGGAGGGGAACATTGGTGAGAGGTGATAAAAGAATGGTCCTTATCAAACCTTGTAGTTACTTTAAGGCCGAACCTGATCGTAAGTTTGATAATCCGTGAAAAGCCGGTCTTTATGTTTTTTTTTGCTGATTATCGTGTTTGTGTAGAACAGAAGGATTGCAGTGATATAACAGGATCACTGATGACAAGAACCAGACACACGCCAGTAGATTAAGAGATGAGAAGAAAACGTTGGAGATGGATAGGACACACACTGAGAAAACCTGTTGATAGCATTACCAGGCAGTCCTTCATGAGTCCCCAGGGAGACCAAAGAACACATGGAAAAGAAAACTGAAGACAGATATGAAGGAATGAAGAGGACACGGAAAGACCTTGAGCTGATAGCACGGGACAGGAATACTTGTCATACGTTTTTTGAAGGCATATGCTCCTTGGATGAATGTATTAATGAATGAATGATGATCGTGAAAGCGTTTCCTTGCAGGAATCATTTCTGTCTCAGCGCTTAAAAAAACAAAACAAACACAAATATATGAATCAACAGTGGCCATTATAAGGAATTAATTCACAACATTCGCGTTATCAGCACTCAGATAAACGTCTTTGCCGTTATTTTCCAGAGAAGACTTACAATAAAAAAAAGATGAGATATCAGATAATCGTATTTAATGATGTTTGGTTTTAATTACGAACACGCTTATCTGCGAGTATTGCTGGTGGCGTGGGCATTTTTTTCTTACTTGTTTTTTCTCTAATTCTTCTCCTTTTCCCTCGTCTTCTTATTCCCCTTCTTTGCCCTGATCATCATCGCCGACATCTTCTTTCAAGAATTAAGCACAGATCAATAATCCTCGCCTGGCCCCGTGCAGTTCCGGGGGGGGGGGGGGGGTCTCCGAGGAGACAAAGAAAGAATAGGATTGTTGCTCCGTTAGGCGTGTCGTAAAATGTGACTGACAAGAGCTTGGGCACGGAGCTGGCTACCACATGATGTCAAACAAATTGCTACAGAAACCACCTCTGTAGGAGCGTGTGAATGATTGATGCAGGCTTCCTGCAAGGGACTTGCTGTAGTGGTGGCTCCATGTTCCATAAGAGGCGAAAAGGAAAATGACGATTAATAATCTTCCATTTGTCCCTGTCTTGTCAAACCATTCCCGTTTATTCCCAGTCTTCCGAATTCCTGTTAGTTCCCTTCTGTAGGGTTTTCCATGTTTCCTTCCTAATCGTATTGTTTCTGAAGGGTCCACCTCTGTGCATTTAATTGCTCGTTTGAATTTAATCACTCTTTTTAAAATATCACCTGAGCTTTATATATTTGGAGCGTTTTTAAGTCGTTAAATCCCAAAATCTGTGTTCCGCTCATCGTAGAGAGCTGAAATGTTGCATGCAGCTCCTGTTCTGTCACATTTCAATCTTTTAAGTTTTGATTTGCATTGATTGAGCCGATATTATATCTAATCTATATTTTTGAACGTCTGTCGGTTTGTCCCCTACAGAAACAGGGGGCACAATTTTTTTTTTTTTTTTTTTGGTAATGAAAGTTAATTAATAATTAAGTAATTATTTGTATTATTTCCCTTAACGTTAATTTTGGGTAAATTGTGACGTATAATGGAAGTAATATGACAGCCTTGTAATCCCGTTAGCGTTCTATGATTTGCTAGCAAAATCACGCATTTTTCTGCCTGTCTTACTCACACAAGCTTATTTTTCATCCACGCCTCTTTTCCTTGAACATAATCAAACGAAGTTGTTTACAAACTTTCGTGACCTGCCAGTCATAACAGGGAGCAAATCATGTTAGTTTACCCAAGTTTCTCACGCGAGCTGATCTGTCAATCATCGAATACCTGACAGACCGCACGTGAATAACACCGGTCCCTGTGAAGTAGACTCACGGGCAAAAATATGTTCCCGAGTACCCTTTGAAGTTCGTACACAGAGGGGAGTTAACTCTTTGATCTTCGGAAGTGGGCAAAATCTTCGAGAACCCCGTTACACGGATTTAAGGCTTTGATGGCGGTCTAACGCCTGAGACAAGCCGACCGTAAACTTTTACCTGGGGGACTCATGTTTCTGTTTCTCTGCTATACACTATTAGTGTGGAAAGTAGAATCATCTATAGATCAGAGCAAACATGATAATATATAAACTGTGTCTTCCTAAACCAGCTATCAGTCGTCACTCAGAATTTTTGGAATAGTCTAAGCACGCAATAGCTAGAACCATTTCGCTAAATGTTTTAATAGCATTCATGGGGATCTTTTCATGAGGATTTTCTGGTAATAGAAATGAGTGCTTAGGTGTTAAATTGTTAAAGCTTTTACCATTATAATTCCCTTAGAGTTCTAGCTGCTAAAACCTGTGAAATAATAACGCGCAGCTTTTTTATACCAGAGGTTCAGTTTTAATGTTAATTTTACCACCCGCTTTCTCACACAAGAAGAGACGGTTTTAGTTGACTGAGTATATGCTAGGCGCGACTGATAGTGACAGAATAGAATTCACGTTATATTTCATTTTGTGTATTTATAGTAATTGACTTTTATTTAATACCATACGATGACAAATAGACGCCGACAATGAAATAGCTATTAACGACAGGCGATATTTATGTAAGTGCGCGTATGGATAATTGAATAATAATTGACCTTGTACGCTGATCGTTAACGCGCGCTTAAGGGGCGGGGGAGGGTTGCATACCTTCATCCGACCTGAAATCGCCGCGCTGGCGAAAAGCTGACCGTATAGGTGTAAAGAAAGTCACCGTGTGCCTTTTAAATTTAATCAGGACTGACGGAGTGGATAAGAGATCGTCTTGTCCCCGTCCGTGTATATATAGCTATGTAGAATAGTAGCATTTTTCCATAAATGTTTTTTATTCCATCGCAGACCTGATAAAGGGGCGTCCAGCGGTCTTTTTCTTCAGTTTACTGATCGGTTAATGTTGTCTTTTTCTTGGCTTGTGCGTCCCCAAGTTCATTTGTGAACAGAATTGGCAAAGAGACAAAGAAACATTTTAACTTACAAATTTAACTGGACTTATAAAGGCCAGCAATATTTTTTCAATGTTATCAGCCCACAGGTGTTGTACAGAACAATAACATTATCTGACGACTGACAGTCGTATTCAAGAGTATCATCCAGAATTTACGCTGCTTCAGAATCGGCCCTCACCATTGAGCCAGCCAATAGGATTACCATCATTTATCAATTGTAACAGTTTTAGCAACCAGATGTTTCCCAATACTGGAAGTATTTTCCTCTGTTTACTGTGAACCCCAAGATCTCGGTTTTTCTACCCTAACTATTCGAGGTGACTTTTGTTTATCCAGGAATAAACCACCAAACTTGGCGTCCCCCTCATTAATCTTAATTGTTAGAGGGTGGGATGGGGCCAATTTGGGAAATACACTTGACATTTTGTATATTCAGGAACCATTGTAATTCCAAGGGATATCACAAAGATTAGGTAAGCGTGATTGAGTGGCCACGTATGACAGAGAGAGTGAATATTTTTCTTTGTTACAGGAAATTGTATCAACCTTGATTTTGCTTAAAATTGTTTACTTTACTGGGTAGCATATAGTAAGATCTTCTTCTTCTTCGATCCTTAACCGCCGACCGTCAAAGCAGTCAGTGGCCATCACGCCTAGTGGCGTCTTGTAGGGCAACAACAAATTGATTCCACTTTGCACGGTCGGTGGCCATCCTTCGTACAGTGCCCCAACTCTGGTTCATTCTTTGCATCTCAGCCTCCACAGTCCTCCGCCAAGTTGTTTTTGGTCGGCCTCTCTTTCGCTTTCCTTCAGGGGTCCAAAGCATAGCTGTTCTTGTGATGGCATCGGGGTCTCTTCTGAGGACATGACCAACCCAGCTCCAGCGTCTATATAGTAAGAACGTGTTCTTTACTGTCTATTCTGTAACATAGTGCTAACCTTTGACCTTTGGGTTAATAACATTTCGGGTTCTTTTCTCAAGAAGGGGAGGGCACATTTATTCAGTTATTTCTTATGTATGTAAATCTCATTTTATTTGATTTGTCTTTAGGTATTCGATGTCGTCAAGTTTAATGATAATAAAGAACAAAACGAACTTAAGTTTGTGTGTTGGTCCCAATTAACCTTAGTTTTTCACGTTTGTGTATCTTGTTGTCACATAGCTGTGTGGGTGTGTAGTTAAACTCATATTTATATGTATGGGGAGGGAAAGATTGTCTTGTACTAAATTATAGTCGTATAGATAAGCTGGACTAGAGAAACTTACTCATTCCAGAGACAGATCTTCTCCTTAAGCTATTCACCCGTGAAATCTATTTCTCACACCGTTATTTCTCACGTACTTTTCACCATCCACTCTACTCAGACGGAACCATAAATAACTTTCAAACCTACCTGTACAACATCAATATATCAATGGATTTCCCATTTTAAAAAAAAAGATGCAACAAGATCAGGGGTTGCAATTTCTTTGGTCTTCATTATCGTATACAGCAAGAAACATCAGATGTCATTCTATTTAGAAACTGTGGAGTTTGTGACCCACTAGCACTAAGGATGAAATAAAGAGATGATCTTATAGAAGATTTTAAACGTCTCAGTTAATATATCCCGAAATGGAAATTGGTTACAGTGATTAAATTTACAATACAGCTTTACTCGCCATAGAAGATAAAGTTATTTCAAGGGGAGGAACTGCATACTCTTGGTCTCATTCAAACTAACAGAACTGAAGGAGGTAGAGTGGAGGAAACGATTAGAGTAGATGTGCTTGAAGTGAAAGGCATGGTGGAGGACATGATTAGAGTAAAATATGTTGGAGGTGAGAGGTATGGTGGACATGATTGAATTAGATGTGAAATGTATAGTGGAGGAAATGATTGGAATCGGTGCACTCGGAGTTAGAGGTATAAGGGAAGACATGATTGGAGTAGATGTAAATGGGAGTGAGAGGTATAGTGAAGGACATGTTTGGAGTAGATATGTCGGAGATGGGAGGTACAGTGGAAGACATGACTGGAGTAGATGTCGTAGAGGTAAGAGGGACAATGGGGGAAATCATTGGAGTGAGTGTGCTAGGAGTGAGAGGTATCGTAGAGGACATGACTGGAGTGAATATAGAAATCACACATTCTATAAACATATTAGGTGGATAGGTTTCTAATTTTTAAATTTTGCCAGGGCAGCGGCTTTATGGCCTACTCTTTACGATTGCCAACTGCCGTGGGATTTGTAACGTGGTTTTTGCACACGGGACCTCCTATTTCTTTCGCCCTTATCCGAGAAGGCTAGGCATCCGATCTCACTTCCCATGAGACCATAGGGGAGTATGACATAATGGGTCAGAAATTTTTTTTCATAAATTATATTCCCTCTAATGGGAATCGAACCCGGTACCTATAGAATTCGAGGTGGACGCCATACCCCTTAGCCACTCAAAAAAGGTGGGAATATTATGACCGTTCATTCACGCACCATTTATAATTCATATGTGACGGGGGTTTTTACTTGTATATTCCAAGTTAGATCTTGACTGGCTTAAAGTCCGCCAGAGGTATTACTTTTTTGGTTTCAATCTAATTGGACCCAGGTTGGTTAATTCCTCTTTTGAGATGTTTTGATGTGAGGTAGTAGTGGTGATGATGAATCAAACATGTACATAACATTTAACTTATCCAACTGTTAAGTAATCCATCAACAAACAGCCTTGACAATTAAAGTGAAGTTTATTTGAAGCAGAACTGTTCAAGATCAACAAGCAAATATGGCAACAATGTTTCATCTACTTACATCATATGCATCCATTTCAACATGTACGATAAACCTTCCCTCCTTAATTTCAATCTAAGGTGGTTTGTATTTTTCCTCAATAGTTTCAAACTTCTCTAAGTCCTTAGTATTTATTATGTCATTGTTGGGCGCTTCGTGTGTAGGAGTCTCTATAGTATTTATTGCTTCTTTTAGCAGCTTCATAAGTATCAAATATCAGGTATAATCACCTCTTCTCACGAAAATCGAGCTGAAAATGAAATAAGGTTCCTTGGACTTACGTGGATGAACCACAAAAATAAAATCTGTATACACAGATTTTCACAATGAAGGAAATCTCTTCTTGCAAACTGCAAATTCTTGAAGAGTTTGGAAATACTCTTAGTTTCTTGTTGAATAATCTCAACGTAGGAGCAGGACTTGTGTGACAGACCGGGGGACGCGCCAAAATACTATCCCCGCACGGTTAGAATCACGTCCGTATGCAATGCTCAATCCGTACAACTGATTTCTAAAAATTATTTCTAAGCGTTCTTCAGTGGTGCGCGATACTTGCCACTGTTTCATTGGACAAGCTTTTATTTTGTTAATTTATTTACTGGTCATTCTATCAAGCGATCTTACTAGGAGTGAGGCTATTCCCATCTACGTCATTGATCTCTATGGTAACTCCCGCCGAAGGTTGGTGTGCCAAATGCCAAGCTTGGCACAATTTCTTTCCTTACGTCATCATATACTCAATGTATCTCGTGTTAAAAATTTTCCACGAGATGTCGTACTTGCTTGTTTATTTTCTGTAATAGTAAATGATAATTTTTATTATTTTATTATAATTAGTTTCTAGCACGAATAAATGCTATGGTAGCAGGTCTTACGGCCACAATATTTCCATTAGAGTAAGGGCTTAATAGTAGTGGAAATAATGAATTGCTACTATAGACTATGTTTCGTATTTGAAGGGGCGAGCGTTGTATTGTAAACGGTGATGTGCCAATTAAATCAGCATGTTTCTTCAAAAGACTAGGTCAGCGAGTCTTTTGTTTTAAAGCAGCTCTAGTAATGACCAATTTGCATGTGGGCTTTACATTAGGTGTTTAAGCTTTTTTTTTTTTTTTTGAAAGACGAATTTTAATGCCCGGAGGTAAGAACAGACGGTTCCGAATAACTAATATTCAGCTATGGCTTAAAATGATAAAACAAGTAAATGAAAACATATGCTTTATGGATCCATTTGTTGTAGTTACTATACAAACTAAGAAAAATGACAAACAAGCAAGACAAGAAAAGGAAAAAAAAAAGAAATAAAGAAAACAGGACAGATAAAATTAATGTTCCATACATTTTATTGCACAGAATAAAAATGGATAAAAATTTAGAAAAGTTATCATAATCAGTAACGAAGGGTCCGACAGATTGGCAAAGGAAGGTGGAAAGTTACCTCAACCTGATACAAGAATAACTGTTGAAAGAGGCAAAGAGTTTTATCAAAACAAGTTACAGAAACAAATATGATGCATAGTATCCAGGCCGCACACAAAATGATGCATATTACCAGCTCAACAGAAGAGAACAAGTGGTAATCTTCAGACTCCGCACAGGTTACAACAAATTGAGATATCATCTTATTCAACAAGCTAAAGATAGGAACTACCAATGAGTAACTGATAAATTGACCGTTGATCATATGCTTCAAAGATGTCCAACAGACGAGGAACATAATTAGCACATATGGCTGCCAACAGTACCACTTGGGTCGTTCACATATGAAATCAAGCAATTTTTGTCATTCTCCCCGCCCCCCCCCCCCCCCCCACCCCCCCCTCCCCACCCCCCCCCCCCACCCCCCCCAATCCTTTTTTCCAAACTTGTCACATTTCGTCACAATAATCCAGACCCCATTAATGTGACGGCACAAATCTCTTAACCCCATCTCCCTTTTTTTTCTCAATTTTTGTTTTTATGCTGAAAAGAAACAACATAATCAAATGTAACGTAGTTAACTAGTTGTGACAAAATAACCTCGATCGTCACATTTACCTGTGCCATCCTATAATTATGTACTCTTCAATTTATTGTTTCCCACCTCTGACAGTATTTGGTATTTTCGATTCATTGTTGACATTCCCTTCCCTCAGTTCTTGTCGGAGCGTCATCGGCCATCCTTGAGGATTATGGTAATCAATCCGTCGTTTGAACGAATATTGACAACTGATCCTGTAGAGACAGGTGTAGTTTACTAATGTGTAACATATTTCCTACCAGATAGTGCATGGGCGCGCTTGATTAAGAAGTAAACAACCTTGGTATGACCACAGTCGATTGTCTTATCACTTATAATAGTTTTGTCTGACCAGTTTGTTGATAGTGTTGGCGCGACCGGGCAATAGTTACGATAATAATCCATCTTGAAAGATATTACCTGTGATAAAGTTTGAAGTCATGAGTGTAAACATGATCGATAATAGACGGAAGATGACATACCTTATATAGAGAGTTGACTTGTTAATAATCACATTTTTTTTCCCTGCGTCAATTTCACACGAAAGGGCATGTACCCCTACCAAAATATACGCAAATTGAATGCTATTGGCTTGGAATTTGAGATGTAACAATACAGCATTTCTAATTGGAGCCATGTCATATAGTAGCAATCTGGATTCGTGGACCGAATGTTGCCTTATAATCTGGTACCTGTTGAGTTTACGGCGCTGTAAAATTCAACTCGCCAAGAAGACAGCAAGAGAATCCAGAATAAGGAGTAGGTTAAGGATTCCACTTTAAAGGACCGGGCAATGGGCTTTAGCCTCTTGTGGATTTACACAATGACAACTCTACCTTTATTCATACGGAAAGCGCGGAATCCTAGGAACCTGAAAACTAAGTCATAGTGGGAGTCTATTGTAAAGTAATAACTCAGATCACATGTAAGAGGCAGCTTACTCCAGCTGCCTTAACTCTTTATCTGAGCCAGAAGTCAGTCTTTTATTCCCAAGTATTTGGGGTGAGTTGTACATTTTTTAATTCTATATTTTGCATTTATTAACATGTGAAAATTGCTAGTGGATGTCATGCGAGGCTGGCAAACTGTAGCATATAAAATGATGGTACCATGAACCACCACTGCAAGTGCGGATGACTGCTTTATGCCGGTTTCTCATAGAGTAACAAAAGCAGAGGTAGTCCCAAGTTCCATATGGAGCAGGGAGTGGATGATGACAGAAGTGATGTACATACTTATTATATTAACATTCTTAACCAGTGCACCATCATTATAACCCTCCACTCCCAAAGGAGCATAGGCCTTCAACAAACACATACCAAGTCCTCATGTCACGTGCCATCATCTCAAATTTTCTCTTGATCTCCATATATTTTCCAATACAATGATAGCTCCTCTTGCTTTTTGTTTTCTCATTTTGAGTAGATTGCTGCCAAGATATATGTGCGATTCTACATCTTGTAGTGGTGTTTCTTCAAGTTCAACCCTGTTATCATTTCCTGCATTTATTCTAATTACTTTTATCTTTTCCCTGTGTATTTTCAGACCCAATTTTTGTGACCTCTCATCGACTGTTTTAATTTAGTCCTGCATGTGATTACGGTTATGGGACAGGACAGCCAAGTCATCAGAAAAATCTAGATCATCTAACTGTTTAGTCGGATTCCACTGGATTCCATTTCTGTTGTATGTCGTCCATGTTTTCATTACCCAGTCTATTGCTAGTAAGAAAAGAAATGGTGACAAGAGGAATCCCTGTCTCACTCCCGTTGTATAGTGGTGAATTCCATTCCAGACTTTGTTCAACTATTATTCTCAAAGTAGCTATCTGGTCTGTACAGGATTTGTTTGGTGGAAAACATTCTCATTCTCATGTCTATGGACCGTTTTAATCTCTTGATGAAAAGATGTTCAATATAAATGCAATGGATGTTTTCCGCTCACTGGGATTAACATTAATGCTCAGAGAGGGAAAAGTTCTGAGACAGATGGGATAGTGGAATGAAAAAAAGGAGGGGGTGGGGGAGACATCTGCTTTTCGAGTCTGGAAAATGAATACTCGGTAAGGTATTTGTTTCTCTCTTATTTTTATCTACTAGTCGATGGTACAAATTGGTACCAATTGGTGGTACAGGTGTGTGGAACAAGTGTGTGGTACACGTGGCCTTCAGTCAAAGCTAGACACCAACATTAGACTGGTCGTAAAAGAAGCTGGACGATCTTCGCAATTACCCCACGATACTACGAGGGACGTGTTGCAGCCACCAGACTTGACCAGTGACGATAAGAACCAGTCCATAAACTACAAAAACAAGTATCGGCTGGAGCAGAAGCCAACCGACATCTTATTGGCAGCTAAGTAAACATTCAGAGCTGCCAAGTGAACTCTTTTCTTTAAGAAAATTCGACAGCGAAAACACTATCCAGATCATCCACAGTGAAGAAATTTTAAAAGCTCAATCTAAATGCACCCCACCCTTATTTATTTTACATTGTTAACGATAACTGAGTATTAAATTTGTTATAGGTAAATATACAAATTTATAGTTGATTTGGTCACTTTGAGTGAACTGCAGCCGTATGACTCAATCATTTTAAATACTTATAACAGAGCTATTAAAGTAATATTTTTAATCAGTTGGGGGATCATCGAAACGAGCTAAATTCTTACTCCTCGTAGAAGGTCATGGAAGATAAAAAGTTTACACGGCCTGGATCCTATCAGCCGTAGTACTTGATTTCTTAAATACATACGAGGCTCCATAGAGTTGAAGCACCATTCTTCAATTCACATCTCTGCCAAGAGTAATCTTGAGCGAAAGGTAGACACCTTTGAAGACCCTCAGTAGATACTCTGCCACATATGAAGTGTCATCACTGCAGAGCAAGGGGGTAAACCCCATGACATTAGTCATCATCATCATCATCATCATCATCACCACCACCTTACAGCTCCCTAAGGAGCATATGCTTTATGCCAAGTCTTCCTGTCACGTGCCATCAGCTCAAGGTCTTTCCTTATCTTCTTCACCCACTTCATGTCTGTCTCCAGTTTTCTTCTCCACGTGTTACCCAACAAAATAAATTTGCATTTATCCCTCCCTCCTCACCCACCCCCACACACACAAACACGCGCGCGCACACATACACACAGATCACAAGTCGGTTCAACTTGCTAAACGTTTGTGTCTTTGATCTCATCAGACGCTTGTTGCTATGGCAATAGCGTGTTACTGTTTAAAAAAATATATATATATTACAGTACACCGTACAGTTTATTTAGTCTGCATTTTGTTTCTTAAAGTGTATATTACATTATTTAAACAAGATATATATATATATATATATATATATATATATATATATATATATATATATATATATATATATATATATATATATATATATATATATATATATATATATATATATATATATATATATATATATATATATATATATATATATATTGAACAAAGGTTAACTATTGCGATAAAAGTAGAAACAACATTTATGAATGAAGCGAGTGTGACTTCTATAGTACAGCGTGACGTCATATGTGGACGACCCCATTCTTGAAAAACAAGTAGCCTCAAGCTGACTACTATTTCGTTTGAAAACATTCAAGTAGGAGAGTTTACAAAGAAGTAGAAGATTTACTTTTACTGATTAATGATAGCTTGTCATTCACTTTTATTCTATCCAATTGAGTTTATAGAGCATTTATTTTCTTAGTGTTTTTTATTTTATTTATTTATTTATGTTTGTCTCCCCATAGCTCTGAAGTAGCCACAACTCAAGAGTAAGTAATGTGGGTCTGCAAAGGTGTCTACCTTCGCACAAGATTACTCTGGCAGAGTTGTAGGTAGAAGGATAATGATGCTTCTACCTCAAGGGACTTTTCCCAAGATATTCAGAAAAGCGAGAACAGTGCTGCATGAGGTTGTGCAAACGTTAACTCTAGTATCTGCCGTCAACTTTTGTTAAGGATATGGGTTTCTTATAATTCGTTAGCTCGTTCAAGCCCCCAGCTGAGTTAATTCAGCGAAGTTCCTCTTATTATTATTGCATTGCTCTGTTTAAGTGTATTTAAGAAATTGTCTGAGACATACGGATGAAGTACATTCAAAATGATTAAATCAACTTTAGATGTGTGTGTGTGTGTGTGTATGTGTGTGTATAAATAAATAAATAAATAAATAAATAAATAAATAAATAAATAAATAAATAAATAAATAAATAAATATATATATATATATATATATATATATATATATATATATATATATATATATATATATATATATATATATATATATATATATATATATATATATATATACAAATAACAAATTTAATAATCAATAATAGTTAACAGTTTAAAAAATGTAATAATTCTTTAACAAACAATAGTAATCATCAAGGGATATTATGAAGTATTTGTTAAGAGTTCACTTGGCAGCTTTTATGTTTGTACTTAGCTGCCAATGAGGCTCTGCTCCAGCTGATGCTTGGGTCTTTGCAGATAGATGACTGGATCACACTCGCCACTGGTCAAGTTTGAAAGTTACCGTATAGCACGTTCCAAGAAGTGTCAGGGAGTAACTACCAAGCTGGTCCTGCGTCTCTAAGACCGGTTTGATGATGGTGTCTAGCGTCGACTTCAGGCTACTTATACCCTCATTTTTGTCCAGAAATAGTACTCTTAGTACCACCGACTAGTATTACAAAAGAAGAGAAACAAATAACATCCTGATTATTGAATTTTCCGACACATACTCATGCGTCCCGTCTTCCTATTCCACCATCTCGTCTATCTTCGAACTTGCACGCTCGCTGAAAATTAATATTAATCCCACTGAGCTGAAAAACGTTCATTACATTTAGGTTGAATAAATTTATATTTACATTTACATTGGTTGAAAAGGTTGAAAACTTTCATTACTTTTAGAGTGAATATGATTACATTTACATTTACACTAGTTGAAAATGTTAATAATATAATAAGCATGTACATAATTCTCTCATCATTCCCTCCGTGCTCCATATAGAACTTGTGATACCTCTGCTTTTATTTTTCTATAAGAAACTACCAATAAAGCAGCCAACAACCCTTGCAGTGGTGGTTCATGAAATCAACATTCTGTATGCTGAGGTTGCCAGCCTCAAATGACTTGGGCATCCACTTAGCAGTTTTCATATATTAACAGTCACATGTCAATATATACATATTATTTCACGTATTAGTAATGCAAAACATAGAATTATAGATATACAACTTACCCCAAATTGACTTTGGGATCACAGACTTCTGCCTAAGAGATAGAGTTAAGGCAATTTGTTCAAGATGCCTCCTACACGTGTTTTGTGGTTGTTACTTTATAATAAGCTCCCACTTTGACTCCGTGTTTGAGATTTCTGTTTTCCTTGCTAATAATGGTATTTTTCCTGGGCTTTTATGTCCTCAAGAGGCTTAAAAAAGCCCGGTTCGATAAATGAATGCTGATTTTTTTTAAAAACTCAGTCAGGTCTGGTTGTTTTCTCGACGAGGCAAATTTTCAAAATGCTATAAACTGCAAAAGTGTCAAGTTATATTCTCCTTTTAGTTCCTGTCACGTGTTGTTTGCTATTAGACCAGGCCCCAATCACAAATGTTCTTATGTTTACATCTCGAGTGCCGGCCAATAGTTTCAAACGTGCATGTTTAGGATGAGGTTTATTAAAAAACTCTCCTCATAGGAATTCTATGTGTGATTGTAAAGGTCACGTCTTCTATATATAGCAATCGTGATATTCTAATATTCTCGTCAATGATTACACATACCACTCCCTATATTATCACAAGTAATGTCTTCGTAATAATTCTGCCCGATAATTATCGACCCGTCATTGTGCAAACAAAAATTCATCGTATTACCATCTGGGCTAAGACGTCACACTAGCCTTATCATCGATAATCAACCTTTGCTGACCGTTTTGCGTGTGAAACAGGCGCCCAACTTCGGGGTATATGAGAATGTCTACTAACGGATTGTCGGTTAAGGTTGCATCATCCGCCTACTCTTAACAAAGTCAAGCGGGCAAACAAATATGATAACTATTACTGAAAGGAGTGTAAGGTGATTTAAAAATACCAAATATCTGTTTGATAGCAGAGAAAGAAATGTGCCGACCAGGGAAATTTCACGTAATCAGTATGCACAACAAATATAACTGAATACGGCCGGAGAGGACAAAAGATCGACCCACAAATTATGTGACAATGTTATAACTGTGTTTGGTAACAATATTAGAAGTGGATCCCTAATGCGTGACTTTCCCCTTTACTTGTTAGATTAAGAGACATTTTGTTTGTTGCTGTATCACTCGTATTATTGTTCCAAACATATTCTCGTTTTGATTTCTTCTATAATGCAATTAATGCTTGCCTGTTTAGCGGTTACTGCATTAGTTTTTTTATTACTATCTCATTTTTACGTGGAATTCGCCATAGGTGTACAAGTCTCCTTAATTATTTGTTTTTAAACTCGTCCTCCTATCTGTGATGAGCATTGCAAGATTGAAGAACAAATTTGACTTAAATCTATTATGTTCGGATTACCATATATTTGGCAATTCAAATAATGGAACACGATGAAAGAAACAACCTGTGTTAAATCTGCACACTGGATCTTACAGTAAATTAATAACACCGTGTTACATCTGATGTGATCTAGATTTTCCACTTACTGCTCTAGGTCAGGGACATTTCTTACTAGACGCTCAATCCCACCGCGCCCCCTTTCTTCCCCAAACCATTTTTCGTTTAGACGTTCCCAACATACTTACTTCAATTGCAAATCCTGTAAAACCACTTTGTTATGTCCTTTCATCTCCATTGATGTCACATTTTTTCACACCTTTAATTTCTTCTCTCCTTTTCTGCGCATGGGTGAAATTGTTTGTATGCATGCGTGTGCGCGCGTGTGTGTGTGGATATATATATATATATATATATATATATATATATATATATATATGCGTGTGTGTATGTATGTTTATGTGTGTGTATGTTATTTACCCCTCCTTTTCAGAGTAAATTTTTAAATTGTTTTTGCGATTATAGTTTTCATGCAAAACTTGAAGCTTACTAAAATAATAATTATAACAATAATCTTAGCCACTAGTGAAGCGAACGGTTTTTCGTAAGGCTGTAGACTGTTAACGAATCAGTTGTTTTGCTTGGGACCTGTTCATTCATATGGAACTGCCTTAAGTGTTCCGAGGTCGTGCCGTGTATGCAATGTACATGAAATGACTGCCTTGTAGGGTTGTAATCCTGCCAAGTTAAACTCATGGACATACGTTATTTTACAGAGACTGCTAGAGACTGTTTTGGCATTTTGAAGTGCCATTTTTCTGTGACTGACGACGAGAAGAGAACTAATCTAATAGTGTCATGGGTTCTGCGTAATTATATTGCACACTGCTGGAAACCTAACCGCTAGAATTCCGGCTCCTTACTGGTCACAAGTTCCCCCAGTAACAATAAAATCCTAACAGAATCACTAACGGAAACCAGCTATGAATTAAAATAAATAAATTAAATAAATAAAGTGAAGACACAGACGAAGCCTGACTACTGAAAAATGTACGGAAATAAGAATGCAAAAAGACTTGAAAGAAAGAACGGGCAAGCAAAATAGTCTCAAGACAGAGTAACATATGAAGATAGAAAATTAATAATTAAAAATAACTTTAACGAAAAATGACACAAGGGACACCAAAGACCAATGTAGCTGAAGCAGACTACCCCTTACCAAGGAGAGACCAAGTGATAGTTTTTAGACTGCAGTCTGGCTGAGAGAGTAGGGATCGAAGAGGGAAGGCAAACCCGGTCCCAAAAAAATGCAGTGCTGAAGTCGGATGTGTCGGCCGGAAGGAGCAATTATCGCAGCTTAACTGTAATTTTCAGTGTTTTTGTAATGATAGCTCTTGTAAGATCTTTATAAACTTTTTGTGTGAGATATCTGTGGCAGTGATTCCCTATGAATGCTCTGCTATGATAAGCCTGTGGTATGATTTTGTGTTTGGCTAGTACCTTGTCCAAGTGTGAGCAAACTGGACCAGACCTAGCACACAGATCTTGAAACTGAAGTTTGGCCAGCGCTTCTTGTTCATTTTCAAGTTTAACTTTAAAACTATCTGTCTCCTCCTTATCCTCACAAAGTTCAATACCTGCCTTAAAAAAATTCAATTTTAGCGTCTAATTCTTCTGCCTGTTTCCAGTTCCTATTAAATCTCTTCAAGTTCGTAATAATACTAATGTTTGCATGTATCTCTTACGGATTCTCAAATATCTTTGCGTCTATTGTATCAGCTACCTGTTCTAGAAGTCTGTGGTGTTTCAAAACAATGCCTAATAAAATATGAAGGTAAGGAGGAGATACATATTCAATTTCAATCTCTAACATTGGTTTGTGTAAACAATTATAGTAACGTGCGACTTGCCTTTTATTCCCTTTCCCATATTTCATATGTCTATTGTAATCTCTTATTAACATGGCCAAACTTCTTGGTTTGCAAGTTGTAGGCTCTCTGGATGTCTTTATTTCCTTGTTTTGCTGGAGACACCACAGACATGGTTATGTTCCTTGAGCGCCAGACAAACCAAACATTTTCATAAAAAAGTCATAATCCCCGAATAAGAAAACAACAACTTTTTTACCACCCCACTCTAAATTTTTTAGTGACTCTATCTGAGCTTTCATGCCATTCACAAATATTTTTAAATTATCATATGTATCTCTGACTCTAGCCATTGATAAAAGGATAGTATTAGATTTAGAAATTGGTTTCTCTAAATTTACTACCTGCATTGTAACTTTGATGCTTCCCTTTCCATGATCACACCCAATCTTCAGCCATACTTCATTTTCTGGAATGGAACCCTTATGCCACGTTAATAAGCCCGCCCTCTTGTAATCTTTAAGAAGCCCACGAAGAAAGCCACATAAATCTTTGATACATGCAAATGGTGTCTCTAGCCTTTGTCCATTATCCCCCACAAACTCTTTCATTTCCACATCCACCCATTCACCCGTAATCTCTCTTGTCCATTTTCTTTCTGCCCCTTCATGCTCCATGTCAACACCAACATGTTTCAATAATCTTCTCTGTTTTCTCTCCTCTGCCCACGTAAGACCTACTGTTTCCTTAATGCCTATTGCTAATTCTTCGGATATTCTAACTCTACTTTCAATGCCTGCTTTCCTGCAAATTTCCTGACGATACATTTCTGAACAGCGTTGTAGTTCATGTGCCTGCTGCAGGTCTAGTGAGTCAGTTGATGTTCCAGCAATATGTTTTTTAACAGTGTGGAGAAATTGACATCGCTTACGTTTTGTTGGCGTTCTGGTGACAGATGTTTCTCTTCTATGTTTAATTAGTTTTTATAGTACAATAGGCTGTCCTCTGGTTTTGCATTTTATGATACTATTTTGTGCTGTTTCTAATATTTTTCTAACAACGGATGTGAATAGGGTTTTTTCCTCTTGTGTTAGTGGTTGTGAAAATGGGTTAGCAAGTAACTTTTGTACTGTGATGTCGCTTTTGAAGACAGGCGAGGTGGATGTACTTGTCGTATGTATAACTGACTTGGTAGGTGTAGATGTGGCAACAAAAACTGGCATGCTAGGGTGAGTAGTGTTATCCACCTGCAAATGAATAATGGTATCGCCTTTAATGTGAGCTGACACATCAACCTCCAGCTGAACAATATCATCACTAGTGTGAGCAGGCACATCAACCTCCTGCTGTACAGAGCTATCCTGACTACAGCTAACTGACTAACAACAGCTAACTGACTGACTACAGCTAACTGACTGACTACAGCTAACTGACTGACTACAGCTAACCGACTGACTACAACTTACTGACTGACTACAGCTAACTGACTGACTAGACATGGAGGGGTCAGAAAGAACATCACAGGGGATAGTGCAGCTTTTTGTTTTTAAAACACCAAAAGATGTCTTTGCTAAATAATTGCACAGTTGACATTCACTTATAGTTAAATTATGGTCATAGTCTTTACAGATGTGCTGACTGTTTTCCGATAGTAACTTGGCTATTTCAAGACCTTCTCATTATGCTTCCTTTTTGCGTTTTGTATTCGTAAGTAACACTTCCTACAAAATATAGTCGAATGCTCTGTCGGTTTATCATCTGATACGTTAATTCCAAACACAAAAAACAGATCACTAACGTAATTCGAACAGTTCAGTGCATTCCGTTTTGAAATTTTTGTTTGGGAAGTTAATGCTCTCTTGCCACAGGCTCTGCACAGTGCACTGGCACAATTCATATGCTGCAACAAAGTATGTTCCATTTCGTCGTTATGTAGTATAGTTTACTTGTGTATGTATAAAGCTAATGGAATATTTGGGAATATCAAGTCTAACACCAGGCTGTAGAATGCTTTATCCATGAATGAAAGAAGATATACAAATAGTTACTTAGAATGCTTTGGCAGCCGTCGTGTGCACAGGATTGTCTACCAAAGAACACCAATGGAACAGTCCTTATCTCACACACAATTAAAAAAAAGACATTCATATTATAAATACAAGATTAACAAGACTTGGAAGATAGATCAAAGTATGTGGAAGTAATCTATCTATAGCTTTACTTGTTTTCTGACGCTTATATACGTAGCTAAATATCATTATAAATGAATGAAAATGCAAAAACAGATGGTACTTTACAAAAATTTATTTTTTTACAACCTTATTTAAGATTTGCGAGTATCAGGAATGCGTTTACAGTGATTTAAATGTTATAAAATCTGGTGACAATATGATTGTTCTTGTAATGCCAAACTCACAAAACGGACTACCACACATTCTCAAGATATAAAACCAAAAAAAAAGTATGGGGAAATAATCTTTAGCATCCCTTCGAGAAGTCTATATAATTATAAACTCATAAGAATGGGCCGATTTTTAGATATTACATTAATAAATAGATTACTTCTGTTATGAATTTCCTCAAATGATGACGCTGTTTTCAAATGTCTATAACTCCGTCAAATATAATTTTCAAAAAATAAAAATGCAATCAAAAATAGAACACAGAACAAAGTTATAGTACATAAAAGAATTTTAGCGCTGTGTTTATCCAGAACGAGTGGGTAATGATTTATATAATTATTGATTTTACACACACATCAGCTGATTTTCCCCGCCAAAACTAGAAGTAGGCGTTTACGGTGCACAGGAAGACTTATTACCCGGAATCAGAATTCCGGTCACCGAAACTAAAAGAGCGCTCTGGTATAGGGTACAAACAGCCGTGCATAGAATGTTGTATTTGTGCACAGAAGAATTAAATTGTGGCACCTAATAACTGATAATAATGCTAGCCACATCACCCCTAGTGTGCCGATGGTGAAGAAAATATGGGCCTAACATCATATTCTCAATACACGCAATGTAACGGCATCTTATGCCTTTTTTTTCTACCAAATAACTGATGTGGGATAAGTAACATTCGGACAGTAAGCCTTTATCAGACATTGGAAAATTCGGTTACTCTGCCATTCTTTATCTTCCCGACAGTCTACAGGTCATCCGCCAGTGACTGTTTACGCTAAAATCAACCTGAGCAACCACAGCCGATTCTACCGGTTCCTACGTACTGGGTTCAGTGCCTAGAAAAGCCCCTCGCAGTGAATTGACAGACGTGAAATTGATGCAGAAAAATGAACAAGTTTCAACTCTAAATCAGCTGACATAATAGAAACACACATTGCATTGGAGGAACTACTGGAGTGACGTACCCTCCCTTGGTACTTTGAAAACCCTTATTTCATATCAACTGCTCCAGTATCTCCCCCATCCCCACTTGGGACTTAAATGTAATTAATCGTTTGGTCGAACGACGGACGAATTAAAACATGTCTGGTAGTGGACAATGGTGATTACCCTAAAGGTTACGAACTTAGTTTGCAAGTAATTCTACGTGGCGGGACACTATGTGTAAATGGGAGGCGGGGAAAGGGGTGGGGGGAGCAAGGGGGATCCTTATCATTCTGATGTATCGCCCTTCCCTTGGACAAAACCTAGATCCGCCAATGATGCATTGTGAAGAAATGGAAGCGATAACGCTTATTCTTTTAGCTCCCCGCAGAACTTATTTACTTACTACTTACTTAGTGGTTCCTCTTTTTACCCTGGGGTGCAGAGGTTTGCAGAAAGAGTGCCATACTATCCTATCAGCTGTCTTCCTCCTGACCTGGTGTTACGTGTCTTTTATATTATGAATGTTAATATTTAGTGACAGGATGGTTCCTGTAGGCCAAGTTCACTTCTATGGTAGCAAACATATCAGACACCGAAACAAGCCAACATCAAATTCAATTATTTGAGCCACAATGGACGAAGTGGACAGTATACATTTTTATTAAAACTGTGACACTGCTCCGAATTGAAATACAGTTCAGGCCAATATACAATGGCATATAATATGCAGTCGTCGATATAACTTTAGGCAGTCCGTTCATGCCGGGAACGCTGTCCTTTTCATTTTTAACATTTTAAATATATATTCACACTCGACACTGAGAAGCTATACTTAAATGGAACAGTCATTATCTCAAACACAATAAAAAAAAGACATTCATATTATAAATACAAGATTAATAAGACTTGAAATATAGATCAAAGTATGTGGAAGTAATCTATCTATAGCTTTACATGTTTTCTGACGCTTATATACGTAGCTAAACATCATTATAAATGAATGAAAATGCAAAAACAGATGGTACTTTACAAAAAGTTATTTTTTTTACAACCTTGTTTAAGATTTGCGAGTATCAGGAATGCTGTAACTGTACTTTTTCTCTTGTTGAGGTGATCACTGGCCCAAGACAGTATACATGTTGTTAGGTGTGTAGTGCGAGCGTATGATGAACTGAGTGTGGGTGCGAATGAAGGCGCGAATGTGTTTAGGCTCGTATATATGTAGACCCTGCAACCCATACACTCACATGCAGTAGTCAAGGATGCTTGGACACTGCAGGCACGTTTCAAAACATTTATTGACGAGAACACACATGGTATCAACAGGAACAGTCAGTGTAAACAAGGTCATGCTGACCGGAAATCGATAGGTATACATTAGGCATTCAGCAAGCTGGTAAACATTTGAATATTCGTGCATGGTCAATACAATGTTCTTCAATAAGGACAGTTCGTGGCGTCGCCCTGAGATTACTGACTAAACGCGTCAGATACCTTAATCACTTTGACACATAGGTGCAACTTGGCATTCCCCGCCAATTGCACATTATCAGGCTGTAGTATAATAGCCGAAAACACAGGCCTCGTTCTGACGTCGGCTGTGTACTTCTGATAAGCAGGTTACCATCAACCCTGCAGTAATGCTTATTGTAGACATAAATATGCCGCCAATCTGCGGCTCCCACAATATATCTTCGTCACTGGATTTCTGGATGGTATGAAGACTAATAGTCTTGGATGGCTACCTTGAGCACAAAATATAAGTTCTGAAATGGAGGACCGGTGAGCTGCAGTTCACAGACTAGGCAATCTTCTAACATGTTCTGCTACCGAAAGCATAGTAATGGAAAAAGTCGGTATTACCTGTAACCGAGTCCACAGAACTTAACAAGGAACTCTGCTGTCATTCCAACGCACAGAGATTCACTGGGGAAAACTGCCAGTGCAGTCACTTCGAAGATTCTTCCCGAAAAACACAATGGACTCTCGTCCCTTCAGAAACCAGGACACTCCCCGGCTTGCCGGAAGTCTAACTCAACTCCCGCTTAAAAAAACCTGCCCATGGGCATACGCCCGAACTGTCTACCTTTGACCCTAAAGGTCAAACACAATGAATGAATAAACAAGAGAAGACAACCCCTAATCAACCTGACATCGCAGGTAAAGACACAATTATTCTTATGATAAAAACATAAGCAAACAACTTGACAGATGACTCCGTCAAAAATGACAGCAACATATTACTACCACCCCCCTGTTAAAAAAAATGAATTTTTTTTTTTAATATGTCCATGAGCAAGATTGCACAAGTATCACTTATGTGCTCATGAAAAAATGAACCTAATATCAGGTACAATAGACGCATAAACAAAGCGTCTGAAGAGGATACAAATCATCTCCCAACATAGGAGAAAATATTTCCTTTAAGCCAAACAAACTAAGGGGGTACCATTAAAGAAACCTAAGTTGCTGGCAATACCAATCATATATCAATCATTACTAAATACTATAATTATAGCAATATACAAATGTCATGAATTACAATGCTATATTAGCAACATATCACTGATGGATGGACAAAATGAAATTTGTTAAATTATCTAAACATCATCCAAATACATTTGTATTACAACATATTAGGATATTAAGGACAGACAAAAGTCTGAAAGTGTATCAGGAAAAACTAGGACACAAGATTTAACTGGAATCATGTGGGCATCTGGACAATATGTCCGCCATCACATTATCCGAACCACGGATAGCTCGCACCGTGAAATGGAAAGGCTGAAGAGCAATAGCATAACGAGTAGATCTCGAGCTCTTCAAATCCTTACTTTGCATAGCCGTAAGAGCTTTTTGGTCGGTTTCCATAAAGAAATGCGCGCCCAGAAGGAACCTTTGTAGCTTAAGAATGGACCAAACCATAGCCAACAATTCACGGTCTAAAACCGAGTAATTCCTTTCTGCCGCATTTAGCTTCCTAGAAATATACATTACAGGATGCAGAGTTCCTGAATATTCCTGCATTAGTGCCGCTCCAATCCCAGTGGAAGAGGCATCACTACGAAGAACAAAAGTCTTATCAATCGTTGGTAGTCTTAAGATAGGATGAGATGAGAACAAATTCTTAACCTGATCCAATGAAGATTGGCATTCCTGGGACCAACGCACCATATTAGGAGAACCTTTTTTCAATAACGATGAAAGTGGTGCCATAATGGAGGACAGATTCTCAATGAATCTTCCATAGAATTGTATCAATCCCAAGAGACTACGCACTTGCTTTTTTGTCTTCGGAACCGAGATATTTAATATCTTCGAAATGTTTTGGTCCTCTGTCTTCAACAGACCATGACCAACTCGATGACCTAGGAAGGAAATTTCACTAAACCCAACAAAAGCTTTAGAGGGTTTTGCAGTCAAACTATGCTCACGTAGAGTAGATAGCAATTCCTTTAGACCCAAATAGTGTTCTTCCCAAGTATCGCTGAAAAGACAGATGTCGTCTAAATATGCGATGACATCTGCACGATCTGATAGAATTCGTCGCATCATGCGCACGAAAGTCGCTGGGGCGTTCATAAGCCCGAAAGGCATAAAATTCCATTGAAACAGACCCCTAGGTGTCGAAAAAGCAGTGAGAGGTTTGGCGTGTTCCGTCAGTGGGACTTGCCAATAACCTTTCGACAAGTCTAGTTTAGTAAAGAATTTAGCTTTAGAAAGTCTAATAAGTAGATCATCTAATAATGGCATAGGTTCAGCATCGAACTTCGTAACTTGATTTAATTTGCGATAGTCAACGCAAAGACGTATGTTATTGTCTTTCTTTCGAACAATAACTATCGACGAAGAATAAGCTGAAGTGGATGGTTCAATTATTTGCAGTTGAATCATTTCATCCAATTCTTTCTCGACTTGTGCTTGAAAATGAATAGGTATTGGGTATGGTCTTACTCTGATCGGATTACGATCAGTAAGTATGATGTCATGTTCTATGACATCTGTGTGTCCAGGAATGTCGGTAAGGACATCCTGATATGATTGTAGCGTAGAGGATACTTGACGTTGCTCCTCAAAAGACAAGTTCGAAGAGATTGTAACGTCCCTCCACGATTCCGTTGAATTCAGTGGAATCGCAGGAAGAGGTAAGTTAACGTCAGAAAAAATAGTTTCCTCATCCTGTATAACGGACAGGGATGAGATGTGACCATGTTGGACTGGAGAGTCGTCCGTCGCCTGGAAAATAGGCTGCAAATAGTCTGGACGTTCAATAAACTCTGTTAGCATATTTATATGGAAGGTTTTATGCTTTCCATCCACATCGACGATGTAGTCGACATCGGAAATTTTGGAGACTATAGTGTATGGACCTTTCCATGAAATGAGAAGTCTATTCTCTCTTGAGGGAAGTAAGACATACATGGATTTTGTTGTTTCCAAGAAAAACTATTATCAGGTTGGTAACTTTTATTAAAGTTCCTATAGTCACTGGGATCAACATGTTGAGGACAATTAAATTCCCTCCAATTCTTTAAAGAAGAACCATCACGTGATGGACGCGTTTGGCAATGTCCACAATCACGGTTATTCCTCTTAATAAAGTTGCTTCTATTTTTCCCTGTAGCAATATGCTTAACAGGTACATCGTACTGACTGAGCTGAGTACGATGGGTACTAACAGTTTTGTTTTCTTTTACCCACTTATCAGGAATCTGGGAATTCGATGCACGGTTTCCCTGAGGAATCTTAACATGATACTTATCAAAGTCCTCACCGTGATCCAAACTTGATTTACCTTTGTTGGCCTGACGCCAACTCCCATTAGAGGCAGTATTGTTATTCCGTGGGAAACTATATTTTCCACAAAAATTTTTGTTCCCATATTGCTTAATGTTACCATGAGCATTAAGTGCATGGATGTTTTTTTTTCTCCCAAATAGAAATTTGTTGCGGTGTGCATTCCCTAACCCCATGAATACGACCGATTATAAGATCCGCAATAGGATTAGGAAGAAGACATGCATGGACATCTCCTGTGAAGAAGGGAGTGTCAATCCTAATAATAGCAGTAGGATATTCTTCTATGGTCCCATCAAATGTAACACATTTGACCACTTTTCCAGTGGCACAGCAAGGATCTATCAGAGACTGCCTAACCCCGACGGTAGTACATCCCGAATCGAAAAGTACTGAGACTAGCCTATCATTTATTAGACCTTTATGTAAGATGAGAGATCCTCTCCCATCATGCGCAACTGTAGCAGGTAGAGCAGGAAGAGGGTGACCACAACTTAGAGTAGATACAGTCGATGAGTCGAACAATGTTAAGCATTGGGGGCATTCAGTTGCTCTCCCAAAATCGAAAGCACAACCAGTGATAGCCCTAGAGTTACCACTATCATTTACTGTATTACAGGCTCCATCAAACTCTTGTTGTGCAGAGTTTGCCTGTTGGAAAGGTCTTTTTTTGTTAAACCTAGGTCTGCCTCGATTATCATTTCCCCTGTAATTATTTCGACTATCATTTCCCCTGTAATTGTTATCATATTGCCTATTGTAATCATCATTCCGGTTTGAATCCCGGTTTCTAAATTCACCATCGTCATAATCTTGACGTCGAGAATGGTTATCTCGAAAGCTCGAATGGTTATTATTACGATAACCCTTGCGAAAGTGTCTAAGATTATTACCATTAAAATTACGAGAACTACCATCTTGTCTCCAATTCATAGACGAAGAACCATCATGTGTTGGATTACTCCGCTTCTGAGTGTAATTCTGATTACTTCCCCTATTCCAGTTTTGTTGAGCACCCTGAAATTTTTTTTTTGAAATTAGGGCCATATGGTGTTGCCGAAGCAGCTGGCAACCCTTCTTTCACTTTAGAATTGCTAACTGTAGCATGGGGATGCGCGGTGGCATACTGACAACAGTATTCCTCCATATCTTTTAAGTTTTTAGGCTTACGCTCATGAAGGAATGCAAGAAAAGAATCATTAACAGATGACAAAACCTTATCTCGCAATAATAAGTCCATTAGACCTTCATATGTTTTCTCAGTCTGAGACAACTCAACCCATCGTGTAAATGTACGACGTATTTTTGTAACAAAATCAGAGAAATCTACTCCATTTTCTGGCAACATTGTCCTAAAACGAAGACGATAGTCTTCTTCTTTTAGTTGGTATTTTTTTTTAGCAATGCTGCTCTGACAACATCATAATTAGTCCTGTCATGTTCGTCTATTGTCATAAGAGTAGTCACTGTGTCACCTGTAAAAAATTCCATCAGTTGTTCAACATATTTTTCCTTTTTTATGTTATGCGTATCGCATAAAAATTGGAATCTATCTAGATAATCTGCTACGTCATCCTTTAAAGGATTGAAATGAGGCAATTTAATCCTATTAACAAACTCCTTTGTCGTACTCGAAGTTGTTTGCTGAGCACCCGTACTCGCCAATTTCAATTTCTCTAACTCCAAAGTTGCGAGTCTTTCATCAAGTTCCATCTTCTGTTTTCTTTCCTCATGTTCCATTTTTCTAATTTCAGCCTCAGCTTGAAGTTTTCTCTCCTCTGCAGTTTTTTCTCTCCTCTGCAGCAGCTTGAAGTTTTCTCTCCTCTGCAGCAGCTTGAAATTTTCTCTCCTCTGCAGCAGCAGCTTGAATTTTTTTCTTCCATCTCAGCAGCTGAAGTTTTTTTCTTCATCATCTTTCCATCTGCTTTTCTATCCTCATCAGCAGCTTGAGCTTGTGTGTCCTCAGCAGCAGCTTCTCTTTGATACCTTTTCTCTTCAAGTTCTAATCTTCTATTCTCAGCATCTAGCTTCTTTAGTTCAGCATCTGCTCTCCTTTGTTCAGCTTCTGCTTTCAATTTAATTTCCTCTTTTTGTTTCTTTTCTTCTGACTTTAATGCAGTGGCGAATAGAGCAGATGAATATTCTTCCAATTCTTTACCAGACTTACCAAGAGTCAACCCTTGCTGGATGAAGAAATCCAATGTAGACATTCTGTCTAATGAGATCAGTAACCTGAAAAATTCAACAATTACCTTATCCCACTTCAATGGGAGACAAGTCTGAAATGCTAGACTTGTATACTCACTTCACTTTATTTCACTCTCTTAGTCTTAGACAAAGACCTTGTATGGTCCTCTTGTTTATAATGTAACAAAAAATCACTTGAGTACCTGTGGAAAATAATTCCTTTATATCCCACTCACTATGGGCACAAGTCTTTTTTTTTTTTTTTTTTTTTTTTTTAAGAACTTGAATATGTATTTCACCTTGTCTCAATCTTTGTGGATAACAAGTCTTTTATCAAAGAACTTGTATAAATATCTTAGATAATAATATTTTTATTAACAATCTCTATATGAAGAGTGTACCTTATCAATAACAATAATAATACATGACCAAGTATATGTATGTAGACTGTGTATGACAATAATGTAGAACAATCATAAATACAAAGACAAAGATACAGAACAATGACCGAAAACGTTCGCGGAAGTCAAATAAACAATACAGCAAAAAGTAAAGAAAATGTTACACAAATGTGTAATGATGACCGCGAAAAATAAACAAGACAAATGGCAACACTGTTATAAACGAAAAGGTGTAAAGAAATAAACGGAAGGAATGAGAGAAGAACAGATACAAACAAAATTAATCGAAAATCAAAGAACGGAAAAATAACGAAAACAACACTAACTGATGTCGTCACAGCTAAAAAAAAAAAAAATAGCAACAAAAGTCGCTAGCAAATTTCAATTAAGAAAATTGCAATCCCTACAGAACGCTTACAGTAACCCTCGATTAAGTGGCATATTTACTGTAAGACCCACCAACCGAAAACCCGCAAAAGAACACAAGAAAAATACACAAAAATAGTACAATTAACATAAATAGCAATCAATTCAATGTGTTGCAAAACAAGTTCAGTCACAGCTGAAACTAAAGTAAATTTCTTGCTCCTTGCGAACACAGAAACAAAATGTCAAGCGCGCACTGAATGTCAAATCCACTGTAGCATAAAGTGGTATTCACGAACAAAAGTTACTATGACCTTCTCGACTTAGGACTTGCACATAGAATGTTTACAATTTCCACGTACTGTTTACAAACACTTGACCTCGAACAATATAGCTTGAATGCTCGGGCGTAGAAAAGTCTGTTGTTGACTGAAACGTGTAAACGACCAGCGGTACCGTTACAAAAAGGGACTCGACTTGCAGTTGTGGTCCACGTAGCAAATGCCTAGATGTTAACTTCAGTACTTGTCCTGTTGTGGTTTATGTAGCATTATAACATAAATGCTAGCACTGTTTATCTGGGTCAACAGTTGATGACCTATTTCTGTCCTGTGTAGACAAAACTTTCATAGAGTATGTGTGTTTATTCTCAGTTGTCCACTTTGTTCCTCATGTAGCAAAAGAAATGCAAGTGTAGAAATTAGCGATGTGTGTTACAGCTTTCCAGTGTGTTGCTTAGACCCACAGATCAAAATGTAATGTGTACTTGTCCTTCTCACGCAAATAGCCCCATGAAATGTAAATTTCTGGACCACATTAATGTCATCAATAATGTTAATTGCTCGCTCTGTCCACCAGAAATGTATCAGAAGAGCCCACGTAACTGGTCCACCAAAAATGTAACTGTACTTTTTCTCTTGTTGAGGTGATCACTGGCCCAAGACAGTATACATGTTGTTAGGTGTGTAGTGCGAGCGTATGATGAACTGAGTGTGGGTGCGAATGAAGGCGCGAATGTGTTTAGGCTCGTGTATATGTAGACCCTGCAACCCATACACTCACATGCAGTAGTCAAGGATGCTTGGACACTGCAGGCACGTTTCAAAACATTTATTGACGAGAACACACATGGTATCAACAGGAACAGTCAGTGTAAACAAGGTCATGCTGACCGGAAATCGATAGGTATACATTAGGCATTCAGCAAGCTGGTAAACATTTGAATATTCGTGCATGGTCAATACAATGTTCTTCAATAAGGACAGTTCGTGGCGTCGCCCTGGGATTACTGACTAAACGCGTCAGATACCTTAATCACTTTGACACATAGGTGCAACTTGGCATTCCCCGCCAATTGCACATTATCAGGCTGTAGTATAATAGCCGAAAACACAGGCCTCGTTCTGACGTCGGCTGTGTACTTCTGATAAGCAGGTTACCATCAACCCTGCAGTAATGCTTATTGTAGACATAAATATGCCGCCAATCTGCGGCTCCCACAATATATCTTCGTCACTGGATTTCTGGATGGTATGAAGACTAATAGTCTTGGATGGCTACCTTGAGCACAACATATAAGTTCTGAAATGGAGGACCGGTGAGCTGCAGTTCACAGACTAGGCAATCTTCTAACATGTTCTGCTACCGAAAGCATAGTAATGGAAAAAGTCGGTATTACCTGTAACCGAGTCCACAGAACTTAACAAGGAACTCTGCTGTCATTCCAACGCACAGAGATTCACTGGGGAAAACTGCCAGTGCAGTCACTTCGAAGATTCTTCCCGAAAAACACAATGGACTCTCGTCCCTTCAGAAACCAGGACACTTCCCGGCTTGCCGGAAGTCTAACTCAACTCCCGCTTAAAAAAAACCTGCCCATGGGCATACGCCCGAACTGTCTACCTCTACCTTTAACCCTAAAGGTCAAACACAATGAATGAATAAACAAGGGAAGACAACCCCTAATCAACCTGACATCGCAGGTAAAGACACAATTATTCTTATGATAAAAACATAAGCAAATAACTTGACAGATGACTCCGTCAAAAAGGGTAGGCACTTTAACAGTGTGGTCCTTGGTTGATACCAAAGCCAATGTCTACTTAGTACAAATTCCTTTTTAACAGCAATGTGAGGTCGCCATAACTAATAATACTCAACGTATTAAAAAATGATGGTAACAATACATGCACTCACATACCCCATACCGTCCAATAACACCTATCAGTCAAGTCCAGTATCAGTTGTCAATTAATTAACTTATTGATCAACAGCAATAATGCAAAGCATTAAATAATAAACAAATATGCAACACCGTAAATAGATGAAATGAGGCAGACAATGATATTAGTATAGTGAATGAATGCAATATCGTACGCTAAAAGATTAAAGTCATGTGTACATCTTAAGTACTTGTCAGAAAAAGTGTATTGTGGTGCCAATAAATAAAAAAAATGTTATCTTGCACCTAATGAAGTGTGTGACCAAGCAGGTAAGAATACGCTGATGTATTGTACGAATTGACAATAGTATTGAGAACTCTCAAAATGTTCACTCAATAATTAGTGTGAGTGTATTAATGCCTTGTGTCAAAGATCGAATCTTATCCCGCGAATTAAAATTAATTAACAGCTTACTAAAGCACTGTAGTGTAATAGTATTATACACACTAGTGAAATAATAAACAACTAAAGTCCAGCGAAAATATTTCTAAACAAGCCCAAAGTTCATGTCCTTGATTCTCTGCTATATTATCGTATGTTCCTTTATAAGTTCACCTTAAGTACGAATGTTCATTGTCTAAACGGATAGCGAATACAAAGGGCACAATAGGATTGTGTTAGTTAAGTCCCTTTTACCATGCGAAGCATCCTTGAGTTAAGTCCCTTAATCTTCAGACGCAGTTCCAATAATAGAATAAATCAAGATTTTGCATTCAAAATATCCAAATGTCACGTTATTCTTAGATTATCAATGAATGTGTGGGTTTTTGCACATAAACCGAGTATGACAACTGTTAAGAAGGTACAAAACATCCATGTAATGCGCTAAGTAAAATGAGGTACAACTTGAAATTGGCGATATCAGCATTCATCATCATCAGGTGTCGAGTGAACCGATCAATACCTGTAAGTACTGTCAAAAGAGTCATTGAGCGATTTCCTTCAATTTTCGATGAAAAAGTTACGATAGTGCTCAGCCTTTGCATTCACTACAGAGTCTTTGTATATTATATCTTTGCACAGCAGCAATAAATCAGGAAATTCCTGTCAGCATCAGCATTGTCAGTAAAATACGTTCATACATATTGCAATGTTCCATTGGTTAACACATGAAGAAGTCAGTTAATTGTTTTGCTGTAACCGCACAAGGTACCTGCATTTGCCGTGTTGTTAGGTGACAGGGAGTTTTTTACACATCGTGACAATACATCCGCAACAACGTTTTGACTGCCCTTGATGGCACAAATGTCATATTCGTAGGGTTGGAGCGCAAGTGATACCCTGGCAGCCTTGTCCTTACGAAACGTTGCCGATTTCAGATAGGACAATGCCCTCTGATCAGTCTCCGAGACAAATTTTGCATTAATGAGGTATCTCTGTTGTTTAGAAAAACAATATACCACAGCGAGCAACTCTCGCTTTACGATAGAGTATTTTTGTTCCGTGGGTGTCAATTTACGACTAACATATAGAATTGGATGTAGACAATCAACGAATTCCTGCATAAGTGTACCGCCGATTCCCAATCCAGAGGTGTCGACTAAGGATACAAGGAAATCGAGTATCAGGCAATCTTAAAATTGGTGATTTTGAAAAGTTTGACTTTAATAAATTTAATGATACATCACATGAATGTGACCAAACAATCTTATTTGGAGAGTTCTTTCTTAATAACGAAGACAGAACTGAAGTAATTTCTGAAACGTTAGGTAAGAATTTCCTATAGAATCCTTCAAGACCTCAAAGACTGCGAACCTGTTTTTTTGTCTTAGGAATTTCTAGATTCAAGATCCTAAAGATAGTGGAATACTCAGGCTTAAGAAAACCGCCTCCTACTTTATAACCAAGAAAAGAAACTTCAGTGAATCCTATTTCAGTTTTCGAAGATCTAGAAGTAAGATGATGGAGACGAAGAGTAGTGAACAAAGACTGAATTCCAAGAACATGTTCTTCCCAAGATTGATGGAAAAGACAAATGTCATCAATATAGGTAATTATGTCATCACGATTAGAGAAAATTTTTCGCATACGAACAAAAGTCGCAGGAGCGTTAACGAGATCACAAAACATAAAATTAAATTGGAACAATCCCAAAGGTGTAGCGAAAGCAGTATAAGGTTTTTCTCTGTCCGACAAGGGGACTTGTCAATAACCTTTAGACAAATCAAATTTACTGAAAAAATTAGCTGTAGATAGTCTATCCAATAGAGAATCTAACAAAGACAGAGGTTCGGCGTCAAAAATGGTTAAAGCATTTACACGCCTGAAATCAATGCAATTCCGAATGGATTTGTCTTTCGTTCTAATCAACACCATAGAAAAACTAAATGGAGATTGAGAAGGAGAAATTATGTTTAATTTTATCATTTCCTTTATTTCTTCTTGAAAATGTACAGGGATAGGATAAGGTTTCAGCTTGATTGGTCTGAAATCAGAAAGAACAATATCATGTTCAATGATATTTGTACACCCAGGAATATCCGTGAGCTTGTCAGGAAAAGATTGTAGTAACAACGAAATCTGATCTTTCTGATATGAAGCAAGAGTTGGCGAAATAGAAATATCCCTCCAACTCTCATTAGACGAAAGTGGTAAAGTAGGTAGAGATAAAAGGGGTTCAGAATGTCGTAAATATATTTGAGAGAATTCTGTGAACTAGTGGTCCCGTTTAGAGTGTAGAGTGATGGTGAAGGCTCTGTGATAGATAAGGGTTAGAAAGTAAATAGTTGATTCACAGAGTGCTGGGGAGAGTAAGGACAGACTCTTTTACGACAATCGTTCCTCTCAATCTTCTCCTCAAACTCTCCTGGTCAAACAATTATTTGCCAGTTTCCAGACTCACACCTGCACTCACACCGATTTGGTGCTTCAAACACACTGACGCACGTGAATACAAACTACGAATATAACAGAGATGGGGTAATTGTGGGCTTGGGCCTTCCAACACAATACTAGAAGTTTTATACTGTTTATTTACCACTAAGAATCAAATCACAACATTAATCATTTGACAGGCAAAAATCATAGTTTACAGAAATAAAATACAAAAGACAAGATGGAAGGGGGGGGGGGGAGAGAAGGGGGATGAAGATTGATATCCCTTATGCCCTTTCCTCTTGTACAGACAAATGAAAAGTAACCCAGTCCAAATGACAGGTAGTTAACAGAAATAGATAAGTTAACCCAACAGTGGATTAATCTATCCTGAAAAGAGGGATTAGGAAACTAGTCCTATTATCCTTAACTAGTTTTCCTTCTACTAATCAGTTTAGGAAGGGGAAATAACGGAGTTAAAAAATCCCACATATAAAGTGAACAATACGAGGAATAAAATAACAAAGTGTCTACCAGGTACAGCAATTAAAATAGTTGCACATAAAACTCATTCAGTCATGCGCGCTCGTGCTGGCCAACACACAAACTCTCACACAGACTTACCGATCTTGGAATCAGGCACTCCATAGAATTATACAAAAACCATCAATTAACACTTGACATGGGAAAGTGTATGTTACTTCGATGTCCAGCCCCAGATGTAGCGAGGTTGGCTGGTAGCAAATATTCTCACTTATCGCCGGACTTGAAGCCTAAGTGTTCTTGTGTTTTATTCTATAAGAAGAGTCTATGGGATAGTACTGTCACAGTTAGATACAGGTGAGAATGGGGTGTGGTTTGCTTAGATTTCGCCGCTGGTGGTGAAACTTCTTAAACGAGATGACAACAACTGACCAGTGCGGTATGGTTTAAATCCAGTGAGGAAAAACTAGGCACAGTCACAGTTCAGGTAAATATGTACTCTCTCTCAGTAGCAGTAAACTAATAAAAAACTCTGGCAATTGTTCTTTTTCCAGTTACAACTTAATTTGCTTGATGATGTGTTAAATTTGTCTTTGGGTGTGCTTTCTTTCTTATAATTTAGATAGCGGATTCCCCAACATAGGATCGCCTCAAAGATTAAAATTTAAACAGTCTCAACAAGTTCTGGAGGGGTTTAAGAACTGAGTCTGGGAGACTTTATACCAGGTTTTTCTTGCTGGGATCGCAAAGGTTGTGATACACCCTACATGAAGAATAAACCATGTAATCATACCGAAAAATCAAATAACATTCTAAAGCGCGATAAATTTACAATGAACTATTTATACACTCGCGTTTTTAATCATATAAATTCAAGAAGAACTCCCCGCGAGTTTAATAGTTAAAACACACACACACACACACACACACACACACACACACATATATATATATATATATATATATATATATATATATATATATATATATATATATATATATATATATATATATATATATATATATATATATATATATATATATATATATATATATATATATATAGAACTTAACTCAATGAAATTTAGTTATAAATTCCTTCGCGTCTTTAAATGTTACTTTAAGCATTTAAGTTTCTATCATCTTTGGAAATAATATAATAGATATATCATTACATTTTCAAATGGAACTATTTGAGATAAGTTTAACTTAATAGCTTTAAATTAATCACAAAATCCAGTGAAATAAGGGGAATGAACTAGACCACTGATCACTTTAAAACAAATATATTATACCGTTTAGCACAGAATAGAATTCACTGCAATAAGTTGAAAATCCAGAGGGAATCAAACAAGATTTCACTATGCTAGTGCTTCTGTCAATGTATGGAAAACGAGTGATAAAATTGCATTTCTCAAAGGTCTGTTTATATCTAACTGGAATAGAACTTAAAGGGGTCGTGTGAAATTTTCACACTTTTTATGATCTCCGGAGAAAATCGAGATTCTAGCCACCCGGCGTCTCCCCCGTTCGTCTCAGGCTTGCGAGCGTTCTCTGATTGACACAGAGATGTGAAATGTCTGCAAGAAGCTTGCTTCGTCCACTCTGTTTCACGCTGCCGTGTTATCTAGCAGCAGGAAACTTCATCGTTCGTTCTGAGATCCCTTAGATCTCATGCCGCTAGTACGTTTGATCCTGGCAACGCCTTCAAGGCAGGCACGAACGAAAAGGTGTAGCGCAATGCTTGCTTATAATCGCTCTAGAAACAGGAGTGGGCGTGATTGAACCTCTCATTAAAGGCTATAGCGATATCTTCAATACAATAGATAAATTAAATAAAACATTATAAAATATAAAGTCAAAATAAGGTAGAAATAAAATATTGGGTTGTGCTTAGCTTCTTTGCCCCGCATGCAAAACATATCGCTTTCCATAGGCCTTACTGTAGTGAAAATAAATATAACATCTTTTGCAACAAATCATAGCGTAAAATTTGGTTCTAGACGGAGTGAGAGACACGAAAGGAACGATAGAAAAATTGCCATCGACACGCGTTGTTTGGAATCGAAAATAGAAACGTAAGCGCGATCTTGCTAGCGGCAGATTTAAAATTACGACGCAAGGCCACCACTTGCCTCGCCTTCTATTCACTCTGTGGAAATGTATAAACACCCACACCGCTCTCTTTGCTTGTAGAGTAGCGTAAATTTTGACGAACACAGTGTCGTTTTAGTTTGAAAAAAAGCGTTAGAAAAGGGGAGACAGATGGTGGTTTTCTAGATTCAAATAATATTGACGACTAACATGGAAAAAATATGGAAATACGAACTATAATACTTAGGGCCATAAACCTTAGATATATAAATGGCATATGATCTCCTGATCAATAATATGTTTCAAATTACAAAATCGGCCATTTAATAACCCAGCTATTGCTAAAATACCATATATGTTAGAACAGACTGACGAACGGACTATCGTCCCTGCTTGTCTTATCGGTAACATTTGGGGACGCAAAACCGAAGTACACCTAGTTGTTTGGAGTTTTGTTTTTCTTTTTTAAACTTTGAATTCAAAATTTGATAGACGCCGATTTCTATTGGCCAGAGTAGGGGATATTGAGAAAAAAAATGGAAGGCTAGACGCCATTTGAAATAAAACGTTCCCTTTAACAGGTCGATTGATAGACCAGAAGTTTGACTTGCTTTACCATATAATAAATACAAGCAGTCATAGTCTTGCAGCGGCTCAGCTAGATTTGTGCCAAATCAGCGTACCTGTGTGTGTATTTCATTGAATTTGTGGTAAGAAAGACATTATTAATATTTTATTTTAAAATTTGAGTGTGAGATACTGCCATATGAAAAACAATTTACGACTGTAAGTACATAGGTCCCTAGCAGACTTATGCAGGATCTAGAGGTTGATCCACCATATTAACAAACTACCAGAGATGTAGAACCAAAAGATTGTATAGAGTGTCAGCAAGTATCATATCACCCATCATATTTTGTGGAAAAAGGTCAATGATAATGGCAGAGGTGGTGCAGCCATTAGGGGAGAGGAAAAAGAAAACTGGTACAAACTGTAACATCAAACTATGAGGATGGGCTGTGTTGGTCATAGAGATCTGACCATGTTCTTTTATTTTGAATGTGTTGTTTGTGAAAATGGTAGCATAAATACTATGTAAAGAAGAAACCATAAATTTCATGTTGCAGGGTTTCTTTGTCTGGCACTGTGCTAGTGCCAGATGTTTTGAAGTGAACGACTCTGTATGAGAGTTTTTGTGTCTCTAGTGGTACAAGCTTTCTACCATTGGAGTAGTAATATTGGTACACGCTGTCTACCATATTACCTCAGAACAAGTGAGGCAGTGGCCGTTGGCCGGAAAGACAACTATATTTCAACTACACGTGCCAGATAAGTGATTATGATCTGGCACACGACATTTCATCAACCAAGAATATTATAGACTGATTATATTATTAAAACCACCATTTCCACCCAATAAAGTTAAACTGAGATTAGTGAATAGGAACATGGGTATGATGTAAACACCCCAACCCGCCATCAAGTATCAGTTAATTAGTAGAAGTGATATATTAATACTATTCTTAGATTTTAAAAGTATGTGTTTGGACAGATTGTCCCTTATGTGTAATTGCATGTATCTGTATACATATATAAATATATAATTTGATTTCATTTGATTTTGATAGTCCTGACCAAAATAATATTAGGTTCAGGACTAAATAAATTGTAAAAAAATTGTTCAGTACTAAAATTTAAAACACTGTGTTAGTTGAATTGATCATAGAATTAATAAGTGTGTGTTTGGTTCTTTTGGTATCATCACCCCACATTACATTACCCTAGACATTGAGACGTAGTCACCATTTATCATAAGTAAAATATAACTCTGAGTGAGATCTTAAGGTGGTAGCAGAAAGGTTCCCTGAAAACACACCCCATCAATTGTTAAACTCAAGGGCCTTCACAGCTTGACCTCACTCAGTTACAAATTAAATACAACACCAACATTCATAACATCTAAACCCACTCATATATTGGGTAGCTCGCTCCGGGATTTAAAGTTATTAATAATTAGAAATTCAATATTGTATCACAATTGTCCCTAGAGGTAAAGATATCCTATCATAAAAATTAAAGTACTTTAAGGTGGAAATTAACAGTTGATGAATTGTCACGGCCAGTAGTTAATTAATTAGTCATAGTTGGTAATTTGCTTTGTTAGAGTTTTAAATTTGTCTAAGTATATTGTTAAAGTTGCTTAAGACAGAATGGCAGACTTGGCAAAATTTAGATCTGCTGCTGTGCAGACTGCTAGAGATATGGGTATGGATGGGCCAGAACTGGTCCAGTATGTAACCTCAGAGTGTAACACATTTATTGAACGAGATAGGGAAGACAGGAAGTTAGAAGCTGAAAGAAAATTAGAAGCTGAGAAAGAAATTAAAAGGTTACAGATTGAGGCTGACAAAGAGGCTAGGGCATTAGAGGCGGATAGGGAGGCGGAAATGAAAAGGCTCCAAACTGAAGAAAAAAAATGTGAAAGGGATTCAGAGGAAAGAAGACTGGCTGCTGAAAGGGAGGCAGAGGAAAGAAGACTGGCTGCTGAAAGGGAAGCCGAAGATAAAAGGTTAGAAAGGGAAGCAGAGGATAAAAGATTACAGAGGGAGCACGAGTTACGACTAAGGGAGTTTGAATTTCAAGGCCATGCTCATGAAAATGGTAACAGCCCTCCTACCTCCGATGCCACTGCCAGTCAGGGGGCCTCAACCTCAGCTATGGGGTTTCATCTAGACCATTTTGTTGAGAAAGAGGATGACATAGAGTTATTCCTCAGCAGATTTGAGGTTTTAGCCACCACTTATGGGTTAGAAAAAGAAAGGTGGAGTTTAACGTTATCCCAGTCTTAGGTGAGCATCTTAAGAAGTGTTTGCAAAGATGAGCAGCGATGACCAAGACAATTATGACATGTTAAAGCAGTCTTTGTTGTTAAATGGCGAATTTTATAGGAAGAAATTTAGAAATGCCAAGCTTTTGTCTGGGGAGACATACCACCAATTCTCTGCCAGATTGGAAACCTATTTGAAGAAATGGACTGCTCTGGGGAAGACCCAAGATCTTAAAGAGATGATCATGATAGAGCAATTACGAGAGTCCATGGCTCCAGACATGAGAAAGTTTCTCATGGAACAAGGTGCAGAGAGGTTGGGTGAAGTATTAAATGTCGCTGAGAGGTATCAGGCAGCCCAGGCAGAAGTGGCTGGCACGAAGAAGAAACATTTAGAAAATTATAAGGCCCCACAAAACTCTAATAAATTTGAAAATAAAGATCAGGGAAACCGAGGTAAACCCAACTTTGATAGGCCAAGAGTTGATTATCGAGATAGAAACCCACAGTTCAATGACCGAAAATATGATGATAGAAAACCTTTCCACCAAGGAAAGTTATGGTGTAAATGGTGCAAGAGGGACACTCATAACACCAATGTTTGTAAAAGGAAACCTTCTACCTTCGCTGCTATGAAAACGGGGAACAAGGGATTAAAGGACAAACCCGCTGGACAGCAGGAACTTTATCACCCCCCCCCAGTTTGTGAAGATGTTGCATGCAATGGGGTCGCCATCAGGTGCCTTTATGATACTGGATTAGATTTTGATTCTGTTGTGAGTTTTCACCTAGTGAACTCAGATCAGTATACCAACGAAACTGTGGAGATACAAAGGGCAATTAAGGATGTAGCTACCATGACACTTCCCATTGCCAGGATAACTGTGAAAACTCGCTATGTGGAAGGAGTAATCAAAGCAGCAGTGATAAACGAACCAATCTACCCTCTGATATTGGGGTGTAGATATGTCTTCTTGGGGAATCCCAAGAGACCTGTGATCATGGCAACAGTGCAGACCAGATCACAGTCAAAGAAGGAGGAGGATAATCCTATAAATACTCATCCAGAGGAGATGAGGAAGGCACAGGCAGAGGACAGATCACTCAAGCCATGTTTTAAGAAATTGCCTAAATGCCATACACCTCCAAGCAAAGGAGACTACTATATAAAGAATAAACTCTTATATAGGAAGACCGGAACTCGTTCAAATGGTCACGGACAACTGTTACTTCCCAAGATGTTTAGGGTAGACGTAATAAGGAGTTTACATGTTGGAAAAGATGAGGACCACGAGAAAGTAGGTACCATCTGCCAAAAGGTTTCTCAAAAATATTATTGGCCAGATGTAATGATAGACATTGAAAATTTTGTAGAAGCCTGCTGCATATTTCATGAGGGAACACCCACAAGTGAGGAAAATGATCAGGACCTAGAAACGCCACGGGGCAAACCTAGGCCGGAAAATAAAAATAAATATAATAAAGTCGACATAGTGGAATGGGAACTCCCTTTTCACACCCAGTCTTCAATTGAATTGGTTAGATTGGCCACTATGCGGCGAGTACAAAGAGTGATTCTACCCCAGAATAAGCCGACAATCCCTCGGTCGGAATTATGTGAACTGGAGGAAGATACATGAGAGAGAAGATCTCTCACAAGGAAATTAAAGTGGGAGTAACCCCAGGAAACGAATTGTTAGTGGACGATTTGTGAGTGATGATAAAAGGAAGAAACGTCCTCACCATAATGCTTACAATGTCAGGGACATTACCGGTGCCATGAAAAATAAGTCGACAATATTAAAGGTCCATATGTAACCTTATTGAGGACGTGGACTGATGAGAAGGCAGAAGAGACTGTTACCTCATCATATCAATATGTGAACGAGCTGACCACTCGTCTTAAAACTGGCTGGAAACTTGCTAATGATAATTTGAGACAAGCCAGGAAAAAACATGCTGCATATTATAATAAGAAAGCGAAGATAGGGAACTAGATGTGGGAGAGAAGGTGCTTCTTCTACTACCCGGCAGCAGTAACAAATTGCAGATTGGATGGCAAGGTCCATATACCGTTCTAGAGAAGGTGTCTAGAACAAACTATAAGATAGATAAGAAGGGAAAAGAGAAAATATATCATGTGAACCTTCTAAAGAAATATCTGGACAGACAAATCCAGGAAGGAACACACTTAATGACCTTGTCTATCGCAACGGAGATGAAAAACTAACCACTCGCCTCTCACGAATACCCCCTAAACCCCTGTGAGACAGCTGCACAGGTAAAAGTCAGTAAACACTTGACGAAAAATCAGAGGGAGAGGGTTCAAAAGGTTCTGGAAGATCATACGGACGTGTTAACGGACAAACCGGGGCACACCAATTTGTTGGAATATGATATGAAACTATTAGACGCAACACCCATCTGTATGAGAGCCTATTCGATTCCGTTCGCTAAGGAAAAAGCTTTGAAAGAGGAGATAGATTATTTGTTGAAAGAAGGGATTATTTCTCACAGTGAATCTCCTTATAGCTCTTGTGTGGTTTTGTTGAGGAACCCATCTGGAGAACATAAACTGTGCATAGATTACAGGAAACTGAATGCTGTCACAGAAAGTCAGGTGGATCCATTACCTGATACAAATCAATTATTTGCCAGACTGAACAAGGCAAAATACTTTTCTAAGGTGGATCTTAGCAAAGGCTATTATCAAATTCCAGTAAAGCCTGAGGTTCGACCTTATCTAGCCTTTAGCACCTCGGAAGGACATTATGAGTTCAACATTTTGCCGTTTGGGTTGAAAAATGCTCCGAGTGTGTTTTCTAAGATGATGCGAAAATTGTTGGATCTACTGAATAATCCATGTATTACGAATTTCATGGATGATATTCTCATCGCTACTGAAACATTTGAGGAACACGTTGACTCGTTGAATATCTTATTTGATAGACTCAGAGTGGCAAACTTGACTGCTAGACCAACCACATGTTGTATTGGATGTAAAGAGTTGGAGTTCTTGGGACATACCGTACATCAGGGGAGCATGACCCTTGACCCCAAGAACCTGGAGAAATTGAAAAGAGCCCCGAGGCCACAGACAAAGAAAGATGTGCGATCTTTTGTGTCGTTGTGTGGATTTTATCAAATGTACATTACAAATTTTAACTCTATATGTGCTCCTCTGACGGATTTAACTCGTAAGGGAAATCCTGATAAAATTACTTGGTCAGCGCAGTGTGAATTGGCATACCAAGAGTTAAAAGAAAAGCTCACAAGCTAGCCTATATTGAAATTGCCTGACTTGAGTCAAGAATTTGTTGTGAGAACGGACGCCAGTAACGTGGGATTAGGAGCCACATTGTTACAGAGGTCCACCTCACAAGATGGGGAACTGAACCCAGTCGCTTATGCTGGCCGCAAGTTGAACAAGGCGGAACAAAACTATTCAACAAGTAAGAAAGAATGTTTAGCTTTAATCTGGGCTATAAAAAAGTTCCAGATCTATCTCTATGGTAGAACATTTGTGGTCCAAACGGATCATCAGCAGCTCGTATTTCTGTCACAGGCAAAGCATGAAAATGCTCGATTATTACGATGGTCGTTGCTCATACAGCCTTATTCATTCACTATCGAATACATTCCCGGGTCACAAAACGTGGGTGCAGATGTTTTGAGTAGACACCCTTATGACGAAAATCAGAGTACGGTATTCACAGGGCATAGGAGCAAAAATTTATCTATGTGTATTTCAGATTGTGAACTTGCTTTAGATAGCATGTTCTAAAGTGGGGAGATGTGTAGCGATATCTTCAATACAATAGATAAATTAAATAAAACATTATAAAATATAAAGTCAAAATAAAGTAGAAATAAAATATTGGGTTGCGCTTACCTTCTTCGCCCCGCCTGCAAAACATATCGCTTTTCATAGGCCTTACTGAAGTGAAAATAAATATAACATCTTTTGCAACAAATCGTAGCGTAAAATTTGGTTCTAGACGGAGTGAGAGACACGAAAGGAACGACATAGAAATTGCCATCGACACGCGTTGTTTGGAATCGAAAATAGAAACATATGCGCGATCTTGCTAGCGGCAGATTTAAAATTACGACGCAAGGCCACCACTTGCCTTGCCTTCTATTCATGCTGTGGAAATGTATAAATACACACACCGCTCTCTTTGCTTGTAGAGTAGCGTAAATTTTGACGAACACAGACAGTGTCGTTTTAGTTTGAAAAAAAAAGCGTTAGAAAAGGGGAGACAGATGGTGGTTTTCTAGATTCAAATAATATTGACGACTAACATTGAAAAAAAATTGGAAATACGAACTATAATACTTAGGGCCATAAAAATTAGATATATAAATGACATATGATCTCATGCTCAATAATATGTTTCAAATTACAAAATCGGCCATTTAATAACCCAGCTATTGCTAAAATACCATATATGTTAGAACAGACTGACGAACGGACTATCGTCCTTGCTTGTTTTATCGGTAACATTTGAAGACGCAAATTTGAAAAGAGAGGCAGAAGAGGGTAGACAAAACCAAGTGGGGAAGTCTAGGAATAAGTGAGAGGTGGTATTGAATCTTTGTTAGCCCAAAAACCAAGCCTATTTTTAGATGTAATGCCAAGATCGGACGGATCGACCGACCGAAGTACACCTAGTTGTTTGGAGTTTTGTTTTTCTTTTTTAAACTTTGAATTCAAAATTTGATAGACGCCGATTTCTATTGGCCAGAGTAGGGGATATTGAGAAAAAAATTGGAAGGCTAGACGCCATTTGAAATAAACGTTCCCTTAAACAGGTCGATTGATAGACCAGAAGTTTGACTTGCTTTACCATATAATAAATACAAGCAGTCATAGTCTTGCAGCGGCTCAGCTAGATTTGTGCCAAATCAGCGTACCTGTGTGTGTATTTCATTGAATTTGTGGTAAGAAAGAAATTATTAATATTTTATTTAAAAATTTGAGTGTGAGATACTGCCATATGAAAAACAATTACGACTGTAAGTACATAGGTCCCTAGCAGACTTATGCAGGGCCTAGAGGTTGATCCACAATATTAACAAACTACAAGAGATGTAGAATCAAAGGATTATATAGACTGTCATCAAGGATCATATCACCTATCCTATTTTGTGGAAAAAGATCAATGATAATGGCAGAGGTGGTGCATCCATTAGGGGAGAGGAAAAAGAAAATGGTACAAACTGTAACATCAAACTATGAGGGTGAGCTGGGTTGGTCATAGAGATCTGACCATGTTCTTTTATTTTGAATGTGTTGTTTGTGGAAATGGTAGCATAAATACTATGTAAAGAAGGAACCATAAATTTCATGTTGCAGGGTTTCTTTGTCTGGCACTGTGCTAGTGCCAGATATTCTGAAGTGAACGACTCTGTATGATAGTGGATGTGTCTCTAGTGGTACAAGCTTTCTACCACTGGAGTGGTAATATTGGTACACGCTGTCTACCATATTACCTCAGAACAAGTGAGGCAGTGGCCGTTGGACGGAAAGACAACTATATTTCAACGACACGTGCCAGATAAGTAATTATGATCTGGCACACGACATTTCATCAACCAAGAATATTATAGACTGATTATATTATTAAAACCACCATTTCCACCCAATAAAGTTAAACTGAGATTAGTGAATAGGAACATGGGTATGATGTAAACACCCCAACCCGCCATCAAGTATCAGTTAATTAGTAGAAGTGATATATTAATACTATTCTCAGATTTAAAAAGAATGTGTTTTGACAGATTGTCCCTTATGTGTAATTGCATGTGTCTGTATTCATATATAACTATATAATTTGATTTCATTTGATTTTGATAGTCCTGACCAAAATAATATTAGGTTCAGGACTAAATAAATTGTAAAACAATTGTTCAGTACCAAAATTTAAAACAGTGTTAGTTGAATTGATCATAGAATTAATAAGTGTGTGTTTGGTTCTTTTGGTATCATCACACCACATTACATTACCCTAGACATTGAGACGTAGTCACCATTTATCATAAGTAAAATATAACTCTGAGTGAGATCTTAGGGTGGTAGCAGAAAGGTTCAATGAAAACACACCCAATCAATTGTTAAACTCAGGGGCCTTTACAGCTTGATCTCACTCAGTTACAAATTAAATACAACACCAACATTCATAACATCTAAACCCACCACAAAGGCCATGCGATCTCTAAAATGCACGGAAGATAGCAGTCTTCATATTAATGATCCAACGTGTTGACAATCCACGTGGAAATGCTGCATTGCTAATGAGCCCACGTTTCTATTGTGCATTGTTAATGAGCCTACGTGAAGAGAATTCCCCGTTGATGAAAAGTTACACCAATATTCAGGGGTACTGATGTTGTACGAGGGTCCTATCATCCAACACTTTCAGGGACAACCGAGTTGTCCGTCACAATCGTCCCCTCTTTTGAGACATGGAAACTCGTTTTCATGTTTCATTCATGACAATGAGGCTTCCCTGATCGGTAGCTTTTGGATGATTGGTATGCTCAACTTCCTCCTCTTCCTCAGTAGTCCAGTTTCTACTCAAGAAGTCAGCTCCGACATTCTGTTTTCCTGGAATGTATTCCACTTTGAAGGAATAAACACTTAACAACAAGGCACAACGCATAATTCTTGTGTTAATTTCCTTATTAGCACCAAGAAAAGCTAATGGAGCGTGGTCTGTTTGCACCGTGAAAGAAGTTCCATACAGAAACTCATGATTGCGTCTGATGCCATGGACCAGAGCGAGACATTCTCTTTCAACAACACTGTAGTTGCGTTCAGCCTTATTTAACTTCCGACTGCCATACGCAACTGGAAATAGCATATTCGGGTCACTGTCCTCGGCTTGAAGCAATGTTGACCCGATGCCCTGACCTGACGCGTCAACCCGTAATACGAAAGGTTTCTTAAGCTCAGGTAACCTCAGAATGGGGTATGCCGACAACTGACCTTTTAAGGTGCTGTATGCTTGTTCGCACTTTTGATCCCAAATGACCTTATCAGGACAACCTTTCTTTGTGAGGTCAGTCAGAGGTGCTGTGAGTCCGTTGAAATTCTGGATGTATTTCTGATAGTAAGCACATAGGGATAAAAAGGAACGTACGTCTTTCTTCGTTCGGGGTCTTTTTGCTGCAACTATTTTCTCCACGTTCTTCTTAACAGGCAAGCTGCAACCTTGAGAAATAGCATGCCCCAGGAAGTCTAGCTTTTCAAAGCCGATGAGACATTTGCTAGGTCTGGCTGTGAGAAAAGTTTCCTGTAGTCTCCTGAGGAGCATAGCAACCATAGCAATATGTTCGTCAAAGGTTTCCGATGCAATTAAAATGTCATCCATGAAATTATGGATATGGGGACTTTGCGAAGGTTCTAAAAAAGTTTAAAAGGTCAGTGGTTGAAAGTTTGGTAAAATTAATGTTTTTTCAATTTATTGTCCTGAATCTAATTTATTAGGAATCAGGACTGTCAATCAAAAGTGAAATCATAGAAATTAATTACATCAATCAATTTATACAATGGATCTTCTGACCATAATACACATATTATTATTATATAAGGGTGTAGTGTATTTTCTAACTGAGGTGACTTCTAGTATACACTGGTAGATTGTTTATTATCATCATCTCTGCATGTTGTTTGTAAGTTTTTGTGGACACTGATGGAATGTTTATATCACTATTCCCAGTCTCTTATGTTAATATAATGTTAGTTGAGCGATCAGGTGCCGAACATGCACCTGTCATTGTAATATGATGTAGGAATCTTCCTGCACTTCGCTGAACGACAACCTTCAGCTCCCACTTCTTCAAGAATGATGGTGGTTTACAGTTGTCTCCGAAAAAGGCAAGACTGTGGCATGAATATATCGGCCCACTGTAGTCTGGCACCAGTTATTGACAGCAACCAAAACCCTCTGAAATCAGAAGGATATGCCTCCTTCGTAATCAACAGCCTACTATAATATTCAACAACCAGTACAGGCACATTACAAACAAACATGCAAGATCAGCTCTTTACGACAGTCCCTTTCACCAGTTTCTTTTGATGTGACCAGGTATACCAGTATTCCTCTCCCCCAATAGTTACAACGCCTCTGCAATTCCAGCAATAATCTGTTGTCCATACAATAGGATAGGTATTATGCTCCTGATGATAATCCTATATAATTTAGTTGGTCTACACCTCTCTGATAGTCTTTCATATGCTGGATCAATCTCTAGACTCTGTTTTGAGTCTGCCATAGACTCACTTACTTATAGTCGTATGTTAGTATTTCACATTCAAATTTTATTTTAAATAAAATGTTAAGAAAATCAATCTTACCACAGATGCAAGGAAATAACACATTTGAACAATGACTAGGCAATAGAATATGGCACATTTTCGATCTGCCTTATGTCCAGGCTTTTCCTATGTTAGAAAATTTCTCCGCCTGCTCTCATCGATCTTGCTTTACACAAAATTTACTTGAAATGGCAGTGAACAGTCCCCGTTTCGTACCAGTATCTACTGCTTTGTCCAATGGGACCATGTTTACATTTATTTTTGAATCTATCGTTTCAAATAACAACTCCCAATATGTTTCCAGGGCAAATATATTTTTAGTTTTAGGTCAACCAATCATACTTCGCCTTCCTTTAAAATCCACCCAATCAAATATCCCGTACCTTTTAACCTCATTTACCCAAAGTCGTTTTTTCAAAACATGCCATAAAAAATTATAAGCAGGCATGATCTTTACTTGACAGTCTGGTCGGATCCACTATAGTGTTATGGCTATAATTAGTTAATTAATGGACTATTTGCGTAACTATTACCATATTCTTTGTCAACAAGTCCTAAGATACACGAATATACAATTTATATGGGACTAGTTGGCTTGGTTCAGAAGTACACAGTTTTTTTTCTAAGTTAGTGTTTTTTATTATTAGTCTACTATACGTTCAATTCTTTTCCATGTGCTGTCTTCTCTATTTACGTGATAATTACGTCCTTTGAAATAAGAGCTAAGGTTGTTTTTGTGACACGAGTTGTCTTCATGTTCTAACTTTTTCCTCGTATTTTGGGGAAACCCCTAAGGCAAGGCTTGCCCCTGTGCTGGTATTGGCTTTTAGTTTAAAATCAATGCGAAACGAATTAGCATTTAATCTATCCTTTCCCCTCCTCGTTCCACAATGCATTTTAAGCACATATTTTCTTAGAACTAGGAAAAGTGATTATGTCAAGGACGAATTTGAAAAATTGGGTACCGTTTTGTTCGGCTATTCGTTAGCAAATAATAATCTGAAGGCGTAGGCGATACCAACAGTTCTAGTAGAAAATTCTTTTATACTTTCTTATTTTGCCTTTATGCCCTATATTGTTATATATTAATTTAGATATTGTATTTAGAAATTCACTACACAACTCAGAAACAGTCTGGAGAGGTTCGGGCTGGAATTCCATTACAACGTTTAGCAACCGGTAATCTATACACAGCCGAACTTCCTTATTGGGCTTCTGCAACAGCACTACACTCGAACTGTAAGGAGATGTAGACTCGCTGATAATTCCTGCCTGACGCAGCTTGTCTATTTCTCCGCGAAGTGTATCAGCTTTAGCGTACGGGATGGGGTAAACTCTGGTTCGAACAGGGGTCTCGTTTGTTCATTTCATATCAAATTCGATGAGATTTGTTCGACCAGGTACATCCGTTAAGACTGCGCTGTACTGTTTTAGTAGCGCCCTGGTTTCTGTTTGTTGTTCTGGTGAGAGATTGTCGCCGAACTTGACATCTTTAAAGGATTATGTAGGTTGCAATGGGTACTCCATGCAACCATCATCATCTTCCTCGTATTCAGTTGCTATGGCGCCAGCCAGGAGATGCTCGGAGGATGGCACTGGTCTTTCCAAATATTTCTTTAGCAGATTTATGTGAAAGACCTTCTCCTTTTCTTTAATGGAGATCTTGTAATTGGTGCGCGAGATCTTTTTAAGGACGGTAAACGGCCCTTGCCATCCGATGCGAAGTTTATTGCTTCCGGTTGGAAGTAGCAACAAAACTTTCTCCCCTGGTTGGAGTTCTCTCTCTTTTGCAGCTTTGTTGTATCTTTTAGCATGTTTAGCGCGGGCTTTTGTAAGGTTGGTAGTAGCTAGATCCCATCCTAGCTTTAGCCTTTCCTTGAGCTCAGATACATACTTGCTTGCAGAGACGACTGTCTCGTCAGCCTTTTGGTCTGTCAGGGACCGAAGTAAGGCTTCTAGTGGCCCCTTAATAGGTCTGCCAAATAAAAGTGTAGCTGGCGCGAATCCCGTAGACGCTTGGGGAACCTCTCTGTAGGCGAATAAGGCAGCAGATATATATAGGTTCCAGTCTTCCTGTTTCTCCTGACCCAGCTTACGTAACATCATGGTGAGGCTGCCGTTAAAACGATCCACGAGCCCATTTTCGGCCGGATGGTAGGGACATGTGTGGATATGTTTGGCCCTCAAGACCTTAAAGATCTCATCCATTAACAGGCTACGGAATTGGGATCCATTATCCGTCAAAACTTGTTGAGGGAATCTCAACCGTGTAAAAATTTGCACGAGGGCTTCTGCGACATGCTTGGAATCTGTGCATGTTAGCGGTATAGCTTCGGCCCACATTGTGCAAGTGTCGACTAAGGTCAGGATGAACCTGTTCCTTCTTTTGGTCCTTTCCAGGGGTCCAATGATGTTCACACAACATGCCTAAGAAAAATTCACCGAATCTTTTGGCCGAATACCATCACCAACCAAGATCTGCTTACTCGTAGCAAGCAAGAGGACATGCATACCATCATAGCTGGCAGACGCTGGAGCTGGGTTGGTCATGTTCTCAGAAGAGACCCCGATGCCATCACAAGAACAGCTATGCTTTGGACCCCTGAAGGAAAGCGAAAGAGAGGCCGACCAAAAAACAACTTGGCGGAGGACTGTGGAGGCTGAGATGCAAAGAATGAACCAGAGTTGGGGCACTGTAAGAAGGATGGCCACCGACCGTGCAAAGTGGAATCAATTTGTTGTTGCCCTACAAGACGCCACTAGGTGTGATGGCCACTGACTGCTTTGACGGTCGGTGGTTAAGGATCGAAGAAGAAGAAGAATGATGTCGACAGCAACCCGTTCAAATGGAGTACCTACTATTGGCATTTGCCCCATAGGTACTGCGGGTGTCAAGTGCTTGGGTGCTACCCGTTGGCACTGGGCGCAGGATTTCACGTACCTGATAATTTCAGAGTTCATTCTTGGCCACCAGTAGTGGTTTTGTATTCGTTGAATAGTGGCGTTTTGTCCCATATGTCCGCTAAAGGGAAGAGAGTGCCCCATTTCCAAGATCTGGCTTCTGTACTGCGTCGGTACTAGGAGCTGGTTATTCCCTGTATCAGGGTCGCCCGTTCTACGATACAATACGCCATCCTTGGAAAAGATGTCTCCGTGGTGTCTGGGGTCCTTAGCCATGGGCAGTTTTCTAAAGCAGGGCTCCAGAGTAGGGTCCCTTTGTTGCGCCTCCTTCAGTTCGTTCGGCAACAAATTTTCCGCAGGCTCCCTCTCCTTCTTAGTTTGCCCTCTTGTGGTTACCGCTGCCACAATCGGCTCCTTTGGTCTCCCAACAAACACGTATCTACATCCCAGAATAACTGGGTAGATCGGATCATCCATTATGGCCGCTTTAATAACACCTCTGACAATATCGGAGTGTATTTCTACCAGTGCTATAGGAAGCGTCCTGGGTGCATCACTCTTGAAAACTCCAACTAGTTTGACGGTTTCCTCTGTCTCATGACCGGGTTTGACTAGGTGCCTGGCGACAATACAATCAAAACTTAATCCAGTGTCAAAGAGACAAGGAGTTGAGGTACCATTCAAAATTACAGTTCCTCGCGTTGAGGGTCTGTCCCCCTCAGGTTGAGAATCACTGACATTGACTCTACCTTGCGAGGCTGTATGCAAACATCCGATGCGGTTAGGCCCGGTCTGTTTGCCATGATCAGACGTCCCTAGTGTAGGGTCTTTCCTTTTCCTTGACCTTGGTGGCCGCGCTGCCACGTAGGCTTGGTGGGTTGATCAGAACTGTTGTTTGGGGGATATCGGATTTTGTAGAATTTCGATTTTTCCTGGGGAGGTTTCTGGATATTATTTTCTCGTTGGTTATAATGCTGAGAGGAATTGGAAGAATAGGATGACTGCTCTAGATTTTGTTTTCGAGATGGCTCATCTGTGGGTTTACGTTTAGTGCTGGGAAATTCGGCCATTGCATTGGTATAGCGTTCTGCCTTATTGAGGATGTCCTCAAGCCTGACTGCGCCCTGTTCAGCCAAAAATCTACCGGTTTCGTTTGACAAAGTTGACTTTATCTGTTCCACAAGAACAAGTTCAAGAAGTCCCTCATATGAAAGATGTAATTCTGATAATTCAATGCACTTTGTCAAATAGCCCGTGAGACGTGAAGAGAACTGGGGAAATGTTTCCGTGCTCTCTTTTCGGCTGTTTCTGAACATTTGCAGAAATTTTCGGGCGGTCATCTCAAACCGCTCTAGCAAGGCCTTCTTCATCATTTCGTAATCATGTTGATGGGTTCCCAGCTTTGTATACACGTCATAAGCATTACCTTTTAGTGACGTTGAGAGTTTAAGTGACCAACGGGTACTCTAACCCATATAGATTTGCGAGCCTCTCGAATTTTTCTAGGAAGGTGTCTATTTTCTCATTGGGGCTAGGGAAAGACTCTAACGTAAAAGACATCGCAGTTAATTGGGCAGATTGAGTGCTGGAGAGATCCGTTGACTGAGACTGGGGCGAAGACGGCTCTCCATTATTTGAAGTAGAAGCGCCCGACTCTCTAAAGCCTTAAGCGCCAATTCGTGCTGTCTCTCCTTGTCTCTCTCCTCACGTTGTCTCTCCTTCTCTCTTTCCCTGCGGGCTTCCCCTCCATCTCTTCGCCTCAAATTTCATCCTAATTCTCACTGCCATGACAAAGAACTGGATGCTTTTAAGACTAGAGTATAGTAAGAATAAACGAAAAGGGGAAAAAACTCAAAGCCGCTACGAGAAAAACACAAAGTATAAATGTACTTTTGTTACTGTCTAGGGGTGTAATTATTTTTATTATACCCTACTTCACAAAGACAACCCCTCACACTCTATCTAGTTAGACCCAGACTAAAAGATCAGACTCAGAATGGGCTACCCGTTAAGTGGTACTAATTCTAGATCGGACTCATTTTATTGTCGTAAATTTATTTGATAGAATTCTATGAACTAGTGGTCCCGTTTAGAGTGTAGAGTGATGGTGAAGGCTCTGTGATAGATAAGGGTTAGAAAGTAAATAGTTGATTCACAGAGTGCTGGGAAGAGTAAGGACAGACTCTTTTACGACAATCGTTCCTCTCGATCTTCTCCTCAAACTCTCATGGTCAAACAATTATTTGCCAGTTTCCAGACTCACACCTGCGCTCACACCGATTTGGTGCTTCAAACACACAGACGCACGTGAATACAAACTACGAATTTAACAGATATGGGGTAATTGTGGGCATGGACCTTCCAACACAATACTAGAAATTTATTACTGTTTATTTATCACTAAGAATCAAATCACAACATTAATCATTTGACAGGCAAAAATCATAGTTTACAGAAATAAAATACAAATGACAAGTTGGGGGGGGGGGGAAATGAAGATTGATATCCCTTATGCCCCTCCCTCTTGTACATACAAATGAAAAGGAACCCAGTCCAAATGACAGGTAGTTAACAGAAATAGATAAGTTAACCCAACAGTGGATTAATCTATCCTGAAAAGATGGATTAGGAAACTAGTCCTATTATCCTTAACTGGTTTTCCTTCTACTAATCAGTTTAGGAAGGGGAAATAACGGAGTTAAGAAATCCCACTTATAAAGTGAACAATACGAGGCATAAAATAACAAAGTGTCTACCAGGTACAGCAATTAAAATAGTTGCACATAAAACTCATTCAGTTATGCGCGCTCGTGCTGGCCAACACACAAACTCTCACACAGACTTACCGATCTTGGAATCAGGCACTTCATAGAATTATACAAAAACCATCAATTAACACTTGACATGTGAAAGTGTATGTTACTTCGATGTCCAGCCCCAGATGTAGCGAGGTTGGCTGGTAGCAAATATTCTCACTTATCGCTGGACTTGAAGCCTAAGTGTTCTTGTGTTTTGTTCTATAAGAAGAGTCTATGGGATGGCACTGTCACAGTTAGATACAGGTGAGAATGGGGTGTGGTTTGCTTAGATTTCGCCGCTGGTGGTGAAACTTCTTAAACGAGATGACAACAACTGACCAGTGCGGTATGGTTTAAATCCAGTGAGGAACAACTAGGCACAGTCACAGTTCAGGTAAATATGTACTCTCTCTCAGTAGCAGTAAACTAATAAAAAGCTCTGGCAATTGTTCTTCTTCCAGTTACAACTTAATTTGCTTGATGATGTGTTAAATTTGTCTTTCTGTGTGCTTTCTTTCCTATAATTTAGATAGCGGAATCCCCAACATAGGATCGCCTCAAAGATTAAAATTTAAACAGTCTCAACAAGTTCTGGAGGGGTTTAAGAACTGAGTCTGGGAGACTCTATACCAGGTTTTCCTTGCTGGACATACACACATACACACATACACACATACACACACACACCCACACCCACACTTACACACACACACACACAGGCAAAATTGACAACGATATCACCACCAAGACAATCGATACTAAATGGGAACAACTGAGAACAGCAATGACAGAAGCAGCAGTAGCGACCACCGGATACCTAGTACATAAAAAGAAAAAATGGATGAGAGAAGATACTTGGGATAAAATACAAGAAAGGAAAACAGCAAAACTTAAACTACTAGCGGCAAGTACACATAATGCAGTTGAATCTTGCAAACTATCTTATAACTTGTTAAATAAAGAAGTGAAGACAAAAACTCGAAGAGATAAAAGACATTTCATCAATGAACTGGCCGTAGAAGCTGAAAATGCTGCAAGAACTGGTAATAGTAGGTGCCTTTATCAAATTACAAAACAACTATGTCACCAGCCTACTGCTATGGAAACACCTGTTAAAGGTAAATTAGGGAATTCAATACCAACAGAAAAAGAACAAATGAAGAGATGGGCTGAGCACTTCATGGAGGTGCTAAACAGACCACCACCAACAGTAACACCTGATTTTAATAATGAAACACTCACAACCACCTTGCCAATAACTTGCGATGAATTCACGCTGGACGAGATCAAACAAGCCGTTAAAAGATTAAAAAATTTTAAAGCTGCTGGAGTTGACGAAATTTCAGGGGAAATGATTAAAGCAGTTAATGACAACAACCTCTTGAGAATTTTAGATATTATAAATGAAGTATGGAGAGAAGAACAACCACCACAACAATGGAAAGACAGTATTATTGTAAAGTTACCGAAGAAAGGTGTAATAACTGGCGTGGTATATCTCTATTATCAGTACCTGGAAAATTATTATGTTGCATGATGTTAGAAAGACTTAAATTGCATGCTGACGAAAAGATCAGAGAAGAACAAGCGGGTTTCAGGCCGAAACGATCATGTATTGATCAAATATTCACACTAAGAACAATTATAGAAGAATCAGTGGAAAGGCAATCGCCACTTACTATCACCTTCGTCGATTTTCAAAAAGCCTTTGATAGTCTACACCGCCCATCATTGTGGAAGATACTTACAATCTATGGTTTTCCAACAAAATATGTGAATATAATCAAAGCGCTATATGACAATGCAAGATGTTGTGTTAGAACAAATAAAGGGAATACAGAATGGTTTACAGTAGAAACAGGGGTTAAACAAGGCTGTATTATGTCACCACTACTTTTTGGAATAGCTATTGATTGGGTTATGAGAAACTATACCCACAATGAACAATTGGGTATAAAATGGACAAATGGAAAATTCCTGGGGGACCTGGATTTCGCAGATGATGTAGCGTTCTTAAGTTCAACACCAAGACAATCCCAAGAAGCAATAAATAATTTGTGTCATCTCTCGGTTAAAATAGGTCTCCAAATAAATGCCTCTAAAACTAAAGCTATGAACTTTTCTAACGAGACCTTTGATATCATCTTGAACGGGGAAAAAACTACAGAAAGTTGAAAGTTTCAATTATTTAGGCAGTAAAATGACTCAGGATGGTGACACAACAAGAGAAATCCATACTAGGATTGCTTTGGCAGCTAGCGCCTTCAATAGATTATCTAACATTTGGAAATTACGATCATTGAATATACATACCAAGCTTCGTCTGTTTAATTCAAATGTTATCTCAGTGTTAACATACGGCTGTGAGAGTTGGAAAATAACAAAATCATTGGAGAACAAGCTGAATACATTCGAGAACAAATGTCCTAGAAAACTCATGAACATCAGTTGGAAAGAATTCAAGACTAATCGACAAATAAGAGAAGACTCTAGGCAGAAATATGTCTCCGACTATATAAGGAAAAGACGATGGTCATATATCGGTCATGTCCTACGAATGCAAAACAACAGAATACCACTACAGGCGCTCACTTGGGTTCCTGAGGGTAAGAGGAAAAAAGGAAGACCAAAAGAAACACTCAGAAGAACAATAATAAGAGAAGGAAGAACGTTGGGCCTAAATAATGTGCAAGAGCTAAGAGGAGTGGCGTCACAACGAACAACCTGGAGAGCACTGGTTTCTGCCTTATGCGCCGTGTTTGGCGCTTAAAGAATTTATTATTATTATTATTATTATATATATATATATATATATATATATATATATATATATATATATATATATATATATATAGATATATATATATATATATATATATATATAACTTAACTCAATTAAATTTAGTTATAAATTCCTTCGTGTCTTTAAATGTTACTTTAAGCATTTAAGTATTTATCATCTTTGGAAATAATATAATAGATTTATCATTAAATTTTCAAATGGAACTATTTGAGATAAGTTTAACTTAATAGCTTTAAATTAATCACAAAATCTAGTGAAATAAGATGAACGAACTAGACCACTGATCACTTTAAAACAAATACAGCGTGTCCGGGAGAATCACTACCAATAACAAATGTCAATATTTCCTCATCCATGTAAGTTAGAATTTTTTTTTTATGGTTACCTCTTATAGAAACCATCACATTTTTAGGAGCAGTGAGATAATTGATAAATTGTCCGATAATGTGCAGATAACGCATACATAATGCACAGCCGCGGAATGTGAAGACGCGTGTAGTGAAAATGGCGGAGTTCACGGTGCAGCAGAAAGTGCAATGCTGTTATTGGCTTGCGGAATTAAAGTTTCCCATTGTTGTGCAAAGGAGATTCAGGCAAGAATATGGACAGAAACCTCCAGAGCATACCATAGTGAAATGGCACAAGCAACTGTTGGAAACATCTTCTTTGTTGAGAAAGAAGGGAAGCGGCAATGAAGCGTTGTCTCCAGATAGAGATGAAGCAGTTAGCGAAGCTTTTCAATGTAGCCCGCGGAAATCCATTCGACGGGCAAGTGGATAATTGGGTATTCCGAAATCTACTGTTCACGACATTGTGCACAAAAGATTGCGGCTTAGAGCCTACAAGATCCAGCTAGTGCAGAAGTTACAGCCAAATGATAAACCCAGACGGGCCGAGTTCGCAAATGCAATGCTATGTCACCTCGATGATGACAATGAATTTCTCAATCATGTGGTATTCACAGATGAAGCGACCTTTCACACTTGTGGCAAAGTTCACCGGCATAATTGTAGGATATGGGGAAATGAAAACCCACATGTCGTAATGGAGCATGAGCGAGACAGCACTAAACTTAACGTATGGTGTGCCTTAACCTCGAATTATGTGATCGGGCCATTTTTCTTCGCCGAAGCCACAGTCAGAGGAGCAACATACCTAAACTTGCTGCAAAACTTTGCAGTTCCTAGGATGCCAGAAGGATTCATATTCCAGCAAGATGGAGCACCTCCACACTATGCCAATGAAGTAAGAAACTACCTTCATCAACAATTTCCAGACAGATGGATTGGAAGATTAGGTCCCATTGATTGGCCACCAAGGTCACCAGATTTGACCCCCCCCCCCCTAGATTTCTTTCTATGGGGATACGTAAAAAGCTTTGTCTATCAAACTCCGGTGCAGGGACTGGATAATCTTCGGCAGCGAATAATTGACGCTTGTGCATCCGTCACAGCTCAGATGCTGCAAAACACGTGGAGAGAGATAGTATACCGTCTTGACATTCTTCGAGCCCCTAAAGGCGCTCATGTGGAGATCGACTGAAACTTGGTGGAGATCTACTGAAACTTGGTGAGTTGCTACTGAAACTTAATGAGTTTGCCTAACAGAAAATCAAAATCCGGTCGGTCTGCTATTATTAGTATAAGAAATATTGACATTTGTTATTGGTAGTGATTCTGCCGGACACACTGTATATTATACCGTTTAGCACAGAATAGAATTCACTGCAATAAGTTGAAAATCCAGAGGGAATCAAACAAGATTTCACTATACTAGTGCTTCTGTCAATGTCTGGCAAACGAGTGATAAAATTGCATTTCTCAAAGGTCTGTATACATCTAACTGGAATAGAACTTAAAGGGGTCGTGTGAGATTTTCACACTTTTTATGATCTCCAGAGAAAATCGAGATTTTAGCCGCCCGGCGTCTCCCCCGTTCGTCTTAGGCTTTCGAGCGTTCTCTGATTGACACGGAGATGTGAAATGTCTGCAAGAAGCTTGCTTCGTCCACTCTGGTTCACGCTGCAGTGTTATCTAGCAGCAGGAAACTTCATCGTTCGTTCTGAGATCCCTTAGATCTCATGCCGCTAGTACGTTTGATCCTGGCAACGCCTTTAAGGCAGGCACGAACGAAAAGATGTAGCGCAATGCTTGCTTATAATCGCTCTAGAAACAGGAGTGGGCGTGATTGAACCTCCCATTAAAGGCCATGCGATCTCTAAAATGCTCGGAAGATAGCAGTCTATATATTAATGATGCATCGTGTTGACAATCCACGTGGAAATGCTGCATTGCTAATGAGCCCACGTTTCTATTATGCATTGTTAATGAGCCCAGGTGGAGAGAATTCCCCGTTGATGAAAAGTTACACCAATATTCAGGGGTACTGATGTTATACGAGGGACCTATCATCCAACACTTTCAGGGACAGCCGAGTTGTCCGTCACACAGAACTATCAGGTAATTCCTTTATGACAGCTAAGGAAGAGTGACGATCAATGGGCTCGTAGTTAGCATCATAGACTGGTTTAAGATGTGGAGGACGAGAGTGAAATTGTTGCAGCATGTTGATGTGAAAGGTTTTTTCCTTTCCTTTAATAGATATAATGTAGTCAACAACTGACAATCTTTCAATTACAGTATATAGTCCTCTCCAAGATACAAGTAATTTATTGCCTTTATTGGGTAACAATACATAGGCCTTATTACCCGGCCATAATTGGCGTAGTTTTCTGTTTTGATTAACAAACAATCTTGCCCTAAGTTTAGCTTTTTCTGATGCTTCCACAGCTATCTGGCATGCGTCGATAATTTTCTTTCTCAAGTTAACTACGTATTGGTAATAGGTTTGAACATCCTTATGCATGTCAGCTCCAACAAATAACTGTTTTAGAATGGACATAGGACTAATTCAAAAGGCGAAGACTAATTCAAACGTCTCAAAACCTGTATGTTTGTAAGGTATTTCCAGATAAGCGAACAATACCGTTGGGAGTACTCTATACCAATCCTGTGGGTATTTCGCAGTTGCCTTGCCTAGCATCTGTTTAAGACAGCGGTTGAGTCTCTCAATTTTCCCGTTTGCAATGGGGTGATATATGCTAATAAAAGATCTATTTATCTCAAATTCTCTCATGACCTGAGTCATAACGTCAGAAATAAACTAAGTTCCCCGATCCGATAATATGTTTTTGGGGAAAACCCAATCAACTAAAAATTAAAAATAGCGCGCCAGTGTGACGGGTTGGGTTGGTGTGTTTGCTACTGTTCCTTCGTTCTTCTATTATTGATTGAAGAGTAAAATCACTCTCTAGATGTAGTTAATGTTTGGTATTATTGGTTAGCTCTGACCATCAGAACATCCCTTCGACGTTCTGATTTGCATATTAGATATTAGTTGATTTCCCTTGTGGGAGAGCTATGTGCTGGAAAATGTAAAAATTAACAGCTGTGAACCAAACCCGAAACGTAAGTAAAGATCAAGCCTTCTGTTCTGAGTCCACATGTATTCATACAAAAGACGATATCCGACATTCACAAAACTTCATGTACAGTTCAGCATAACAATGAATTCCAAATAATATCAGTAAGTATCCGTCCGTGTCAAAACAATATGTCAGATGAACATCGTGGCTATATACGTGCGCTGTTGTAGTCAACAGCCAGAAATGAGCGCATGAGTTCTTGACAGCTACAATTTGAATCATAATGCGATTCTCCTTCCATCATTTAATTTAATTTAATTAATCTCATACTTAGATTAATATCCGAACTGACCCTGAGTTCTACATCGATTCATATATATAATATAGGCTATATACTAAGCCTTTTTCCTTGGAAGAAATACAAGACACGACTTTCTTGCTTGACGGATAGCGTAACAAGGGCAATGTAACCAAGTCACCCAGCGTGACCTTCCCAACGCGAATGCGTCATAATCTCCGCATATATTTCGCGTTCAGTATACCGTAAAATATCGACATATTCTATAAATGTTAATGACCCCTAAACGTTGCGCACGGCTAAACCCCAGCAGACGCCGTCATTTAAAATAACACCGTAACAGATTTCCTGTCAGACGGGGGAAAAAAAATCTATTAAATAGATTTTTTTTGTGAACAATATTAATCAAATTATCAAAAATTTAACAAAACCCGACGTATGACCTAAGATGTTCTATCTAGAACAGTGTCGTGGTCATGTCAGTAATATCTTATAATAAAATCAACGTCATATCATACATATAACTTATATTAAACAAGGAAATGTCACTGTCACTAACTAATTAACTAATTAATTTGTTGTATGTATCGACTAACTAATAATGTGAGGTGTTATTAAAATTATTCTAACTAATTGAAATAAAAATAATTAATTATAATATGTACGTATGGTACTAACTAATTAATATCTAATTGAAGAAAATGAGAAATAGTATAAGAGAGTAAAAGAAATAAAAATTGAGAAGTACGGACAATTAAAACTAATATTAAAGTATACATTAAATTAGAATGCGTGTGAAAATGAAGTGTAAGGATAGATACCTAATTAAATTAAAGCAATCAGAAGAAAAGAACAGAAAAAATTCATACATTTTAACTATAAATATGAAATGTCATAATGTAATATCTATTACCTTAATAATTACACTAATTAAAATATTAATTGGTGTGATATTATTTTGTTTCATCTTTTCTTAGTATATTTTATTTTTTTATTTCATCACACTTTAACTTTATTTTATTATATATTAATTTAATAACTAGAAAATTTAACAATATCGGTCATGAAGATCCAATCGTTGTTACCTCCTATTGACTTGTATGAAAGTTCATTAAAATCCAAGGTTCATATTATCGAATTATGATATGATTATCCAATCATCGTTAGTTCCTTTATTAAACTTTGAACGTAAATTGAATAAGTCATCACCGTATATGTCCCTTCTACATCAGAGATTGTTCCTTTTTAACAGTTTTCAATCGAAATGAGTGATACGCAAAGTGGAAGTGAAGTCCAAATTTTCAAACGATCCGTAAAACTTGATATTTTGATCACAATAATTTATTTTGAAATGTCCTTATTTAAGTAGGAAGTCCAACTGAAGTGTTGTATATTCTGACGTGGCATTAATACCGTTCATTGCAAATGTAATGCTTGATTAGTCAGAAAATTTTCTTGAAATAGTAATATTCATTCAGAATCCGTAGGATGTCTGGACAACGTATCGGCTATGACGTTCTCAGTTCCTGGTATCGACTGTATTTCGAACTCATATGGTTGCAACGCAATAGCAAATCGTGCAAGTTTTGCACTTTTATGGTTTGAACGACGTAATGCTGCCACAGATTTCTGATCAGTCTGGATCAGAAATGGAGATCCCAGCAAAAATTTTTCTAGTTTGGTAATTGCACAGATTACGGCGAGCAATTCTCTGTCTACAGTCGAATATTTAGTCTCCGGAGGTTTCAGCTTGCGTGAGATATAAAGTACAGGGTGAAGGACATCATCATGATATTGGAGTAGACAAGCCCCGAGTCCGTAATTACTCGCATCTGTACGTAGAACAAACTTTTTAGAGGCATCTGATAATCTTAAAACAGGTGGGCATGAAAAAATGTTTAAGATAGTGCGAAAAGTTTTGTCACATTCGTCTGTCCAATTTATCCTTAATGGCATGTTCTTCTTTAGTAACGATGACAGGACAGCCGTGATGGATGATAAGTGAGGTACAAATCTGCTATAGTATTGGATTAACCCTAACAGACTCCTAACCTGTTTCTTCGTTTGAGGAACAGATAAATTTAATATTTTAGAAACCGTACTGGGAATTGTTTGGATACGTCCTGATCCAATAATGTGTCCCAGGAATGTTATCTCATTACACGCTATTTGAATTTTAGTTGGTTTAGCGGTTAAATGGTTATCCCGCAATATTTCCAAAACTGATTTAAGACCCAAAAAATGTTCCTCAAATGATGAACTAAACAAACATATGTCGTCAATGTAGGTAATTATATCTGATCTACCTGCTAAAATTTTTCGCATCATGCGAATAAAGGTAGCTGGAGCATTCATTAGCCCAAAAGGCATCACGTTCCACTGATAAAGACCTTGTGGAGTTGAGAATGCTGTGTAGTATTTGGCTCTGTCGGTTAGTGGAATCTGCCAATAACCTTTGGTTAAGTCAATTTTAGTGAAAAGTGTAGCATTGGATAGACGAGGAAGTAAATCGTCAAGGATAGGATGTGGTTCGCTATCAGGTACTGTCTGCGCATTAAGTTTCCTATAGTCAACACATAAACTATGTTGTTGTCCTTTTTCCGGACAATGACTAAAGGAGAAGAAAATGGAGATGTACTAGTCTCAATAATACCTAATGATATCATTTGTTCGAGTTCCTGAGATGCCTTACTCAGAAAATGTAGAGGTACAGAATAAGGATGAACACGAATTGGTGTATCATCGTTAAGAATAATATCGTGACTAATTACAGATGTGCAACCCGGTACATCCGTTAACACATCTGGGAAAGATTGTAGAAGATCAGCAATGCGTTGATGCTATTGCGGTGTAACCGTAGAAGAAATGGTCACATCACGCCAAGATTCAGTAGATTGGACAATAAGTACAGGTAAAGGCATCTGCACTTCAGAAAAAGAAGATTCTTCCTCCTGTATAACAGATAGATTAGAATAATGACAAGTAGATACAGTATTGTCATCTAGTTCATGAAAAATTGACTGTAAGTGTATAGGACGTGTATGAAATTGCTTGAGCATATTAATATGGAATATCTTTCTGTGTCCCTTGATATCTAAGACGTAATCAACGTCTGAAATTTTATTAGTAACCTTATAAGGACCAGTCCATGAGATCAATAACTTATTGTTATTGTGAGGGAGTAATACATAAGCCTCATCGCCTGGGAATAATTGGCGTAATCGTCTAGATCGATTTTGTATAGATCGAGCCTTAGCTTTTGCAGCCTCAGAAAAAGCTGTTGCCAATTGGCAAGACTCAATAATATTATTCCGAAGATTAATCACATACTCATAAGATGACTGAGTGTCCTGAGTCATCTCTGCATCAATTAATAAATCTTTTATCAGTCCCATAGGACCTCTCGGAGGGGCACCAAAAACTAACTCAAAGGGAGAGAAGCCAGTTTGTTCATGTGGCACCTCTCGGTAAGCAAACAGGACAGCTGGGAGTGCTCTGTCCCAGTCCTGAGGGTGTTTAACAGTAACCTTATGTAAAAGTTGCTTAAGCGTACGGTTAAGTCTTTCAACTGCACCGTTACTCATGGGATGATAAATGCTACTCAAATTCCTATCAATGTTCCAGGTTTTCATTACCTCCTTCATGGTATCGGATATAAACTGCGACCCATGGTCAGATAATAATTTTCTAGGAAACCCTATTCTAGAAAAAATTAGATGTAATGCATCAGCTACATCTGTGGTAGTGGTGGTCTTCAATGGAATGGCTTCTGGCCATCGTGTGCATAAATCAATGCACGTGAGAACAAATCTATGTCCTCTCGCAGATGGTAGAAGTGGACCAATTATATCTATGGCCATCTTGTCAAAAGGTCGTACTGAGATATCGCAAGCCTGAATAGGCGCCGTGTGAAAAGCTCCACGTGCTTTCACTTCCTGGCACGTAGTACAGGAACGTACATACTGCGAAATATCCCGTGATACTCCTGGCCAAAAGAATGAAGACAATACTCGAGATCGTGTTCGAGTATATCCCATATGTCCTGCACACTGCGAATCATGCGCGTGTTGAAGAATGTACCGTCTAAAAGCAGCCGGTACCATCACTTGTTGTTTTACCTGTGATTTATCACTAAAACATCTAATCAGTATATCATTTTTAACAATAAACCAATGTTTGTTATTATTACCTGATGTTAAATTATCAACCTTATTAACAAGGTTAAAAAATTTATTTAAAGATTTGTCCTTTTTTTGTTTGTTTGCAAATGATTCCCTGTCAATAAGTGAATTGACCTCAATATCCTCCTGTTTCTCTGCATCCATCTTATTATCATTGACACTTTCCATGAGCATAGTCTGAGCTCTAGTCGTCACGGCGTTTCCAGTGCATAGATTGTGTCTCTCCCATTCAATAATATCTTCTGGTGAACAATCCTTGCTGCCGTGTATGCGACCCACCATAAGGTCTGCAATCGGCTTTTTCAGCATGCATACCTTCACGTTCCCTGTGAAAAAAGGTGTTTTAACATGGATAATAGCTGTGGGGTAAAACTCAATAGTTCCCCCAAAAGTCATGCAACGGACATATTCCCCCATTGCACAGCTAGGATGTACCAGCGACTGTCGCACTCCAATGGTTGTGGACCCCGAATCTCTCAATACAGAAACTATAGAACCGTTAACTATCCCTCTGTTAAAAATCAGAGAGCCTGTTCCATCATTGGCTGCAAGACCTACTTCTGGTGGAATGTGTCCGCAGTTTAGCACTGTCTCCTTTGCCTTCTGAAAAATAAGATTGCATTGTGGGCAACTATTCGCCACGTTATAATTTATAGCAAAGCATGCAGCAGAAGAATGCATTGTATTATCGTTAGGTGGAACCTGAACCTTAGGGGTGATATCATTTGTAACTGCTGCCCCGGTATTATGGTTATAATGTGAAGATCCACGAGAATGAGAACGATTACGAGAATAATTAGTTGAATTATCCCGTTGTCGTCTATTGTAATTGTTATCTCGATGTCTCGAGTTATAATTATCGCTATTCTTCCAATTGTTACCATTATTATATTGATATGACCGATTATAACTTGAGTTACGTGGATTACTGTTGTATCTTGACTGAGGTGAATAATTTCTGTTTTGTTGTCTTCCTCTATTAAAGTTATTGTTAAAGTTATTCTGTCCCTTATGAAAATTAATGTCATAGTTTCCTTTGAACCTACCTCTGTCTACACTGTGTGTTCTTGGTTTGTTATTACTATGATATGCCATATTGGAGGCTACAGGAAGAGGTTCTCTTATCAACGAGCCAGAAATATTAGCATTCGGATGAGCTGTGCAGTAATTTAAAGAAATTTTTTCTAACTCATCAATAGTTTCTGGTTTTCTTTCTTGCAGATAAGCAAAGAATGGTGGGCTGACAGAAGATAATACTTTATCCCTCAATAACAAATCGACTAACTTGTCGTAAGATTTGTTGACACCTGCCAGTTCAACCCATCTGTTAAAAGTATTGCGTATGTTAGCAATAAATCCTGTAAAATCTTTATTATTATCTGGCAACAAACTTTTGAAACGTAATCTACATGCCTCTTCGTTCAAGTGGAAACGACGTAATAACAAAGTCTTAATGGCCTCATAGTCTGTTGCTAATGTAGGATCAATATTTTGTGCTGCACTTGCAGGTTCGCCATCCAGAAATTCCTTAAGTTTAAGTGCCCATGCAGTTTTGTCAAGGTTATTGACCTTACATATATCCTCAAAGCGCGCCAGCCATGATGATAGGTCGTCCACGTGTAATTTGAAAGGTGGTAGCTTAAAGTAATAATTGCCCTTAAGTCGGTTGGATGAAGATCCCGATTGAGCATTATCATTTTGGCTTGCTGCAGCACCCTGTGAATTAAGTTTTGCTGTTTCCAATTTAAGCCGTTGCAATTCCATTTCTTGCTGCAGTATGATTTCCTGTCGTTTCAATTTATTCTCTTCTTCAATCCGTAGGATTTCATCTCTTGCTATCTTTCCTTCTTCTTCTTGTCTTAATTCTGCTTTTTTCAGCCTCTTTTCTTTCAAGTTCTTCCATCTCTGCTTTAGCAATAGCTTTCCTTTCCTCCTCTTCTGCCTTATATTTTGTAAATTCAGCCAATGCATAAGCCTCGAGAAGTTCTCCTTTTTTTCCAAAATCCTTACCATTTTTAATAAAATAGTCTAAGTTAAGCATCTTGAAGTTAATTTATTTAAGTATTCAATTACTTATGTCTTGTAATCACCACTAGAATCTATGTCGATAATTATAATTACTCAACGAATGAATAATTAATATAAGAAATTGCAGTATTCCCGTACTGTTATTTATAAGTTACACAAATCTATAATATTTTGTAAAAATATTATATATATATATACCCGCTAATATCTATCATAAATAGTTATGATAGTTAGTTATATAAGGTGCTGAAATTATATCATGCACTTAATATTAATATTCAATAATTATGGGTATTATTCCTAAATAATTAGGTTATTTAATCTTAATTGTCACCAAGTTCCCACTGTAGTACTGAGAAAATGTACTAATTAATATTTAATATGTCTTAATATGTTATAAAGTTATAATAATTAATCATAGTATATTATGTCATAATCATGAGCAATAAAGTGCATTGCCCATTTCTTGGACCATCACTGCAAATTGGTGCAAAGTCCATAATTGCTCTTTAAAACTCATAAAAATTTAATCATATTAATCTATACTCTTATTAAAGAATAAATTATAGCATTAATATTAAATTATAAAGGGATGAAATGAAGACAAACAATACAATGGGTTAACCAAGGATTACAGAACATTATTAACATACACCAAAAACATTTTCACAATAAAAATGCATTTACAACTAAGTTGACTAGACCGGAAGTGAGAATTAAAGAATGAAATGAATAGATAATTAAGCTGCGTACACAACAATTAGTGACGTATACATGGACTCATTAACGGTTGTACAACAAAAATATAAACTGAAAGATAGTAAGGTCAGAAAAAACACGATAAATTACAAACATTGTTAAAGAACCGAATAAAAATTAGAACCAAATACACTAGAATACCAAAGTTATAACACGACTATACACCTAACATGCATGGTGAATTAATGCAAGTCCGAACGACACGATCACCGACAATGTATTCGACGCGTTCTTTGCGAAATGCTATTAATTCACGGCCTTAAGAACAATTACAATCAATTCGTAGCATCCAAGGAGCCATAGAACTGATTATAATTCGCCGCCCATCCATACCCGCTACATGTAAAAAGAAAGAAACAATATTTAACATGGCTACAAAAAAAAAAGAACATGGCGTTATCGGACAAACAGGACGAAATATGGTAACGTTTAAAATCAGTTACTTATCTTTTTTTTGGCAGTAATACAGTACATTATCTGCTTCGCCAACAGACTCGCGAGCTTGTTTGAAACATTGAAGGCATTAGTAATACGTTTCATTTGCTGTTTGAGAGCTCAAAATAAATTTTTTTGAAGGACATTGAATGTTGCTGACTTTTGCAACCGTTCGTACTGTTGTCAAGGGCATGACGTCACCGGTGTTTTTGCATAATAATGTCCGTTTCGGCTCGAAAGGAAAAATGTCTTATTTTTTTGAGGTTCGCTCTTTTGAAAATTTCAAGACCACTAATGGCCACCAGTTGTGACGGGTTGGGTTGGCGTGTTTGCTGCTGTTCCTTCGTTCTTCTATTATTGATTGAAGAGTAAAATCACTCTCTAGATGTAGTTAATGTTTGGTATTATTGGTTAGCTCTGACCATCAGAACATCCCTTCGACGTTCTGATTTGCATATTAGATATTAGATGATTTCCCTTGTGGGAGAGCTATCGTGCTGGAAAACGTAAACATTAACAGCTGTGAACCAAACCCGAAACGTAAGTAAAGATCAAACCTTCTGTTCTGAGTCCACATGTATTCATACAAAAGACGATATCCGACATTCACAAAACTTCATGTACAGTTCAGCATAACAATGAATTCCAAATAATATCAGTAAGTATCCGTCCGTGTCAAAACAATATGTCAGATGAACATCGTGGCTATATACGTGCGCTGTTGTAGTCAACAGCCAGAAACGAGCGCATGAATTCTTGACAGCTACAATTTGAATCATAATGCGATTCTCCTTCCATCATTTAATTTAATTTAATTAATCTCATACTTAGATTAATATCCGAACTGACCCTGAGTTCTACATCGATTCATATATATAATATAGGCTATATACTAAGCCTTTTTCCTTGGAAGAAATACAAGACACGACTTTCTTGCTTGACGGATAGCGTAACAAGGGCAATGTAACCAAGTCACCCAGCGTGACCTTCCCAACGCGAATGCGTCATAATCTCCGCATATATTTCGCGTTCAGTATACCGTAAAATATCGACATATTCTATAAATGTTAATGACCCCTAAACGTTGCGCACGGCTAAACCCCAGCAGACGCCGTCATTTAAAATAACACCGTAACAGTCAGCAACATCTGTAGTGGATATTGTATTTAGAGGAATAGCCTCTAGCCAGCGCGTGCACATATCAATGCATGTCAGTACATAACAATGACCTCTAGCTCATTTGACTGGTAGTGGAACAATAAGGTCGATTGCCATTTTTGCGAAAGGACGTAATGATATGCCTGACGCCTGGATAGGCGCATTATGCTTGGGCGTTTAGCTGCCACATCTTGGCAAACTTTGCACGTGCGACAAAAGATTTTCACATCTCTTGTCACCCCAGGCCCAAAAAAATGAAACAAAACCCTACGTTTTGTCCTGGCAATCCCTACATGTCCGGCACAATTAACCTCATGAGCATGCCGGAAAACAAATGTGAGGAAACTAGTAGGTACCACAATTTGTTTTTTATTGATGTGGAATCTTGAATATTCCGAATCAAGATCCCATTCTTTATTGTGTACCAGTGTACAGAATTATCATTTAGTACCACATAATCAGACTTGGCAACATGAAAATTTTTTTTAATGAATAATCATCATTCTGCAAATGTATGAATGATTCTTTGTCAATAAGTTCAACATGTAAATCATCCTCATCTGCCCACTTCTTATCATTCATCACCTCTTCAATCACCACCTCCTCAGACACCATCTCATCATTCATCACCTCATCTACAACATTTTCAATTTGGACATGTTCATTTACTTCTGCACGAGACTGAGCTCTAGTCGTGACAGCATTTGCTGTAAGCACATGTTGCTGTTACCATTTTAAAATATCATCATTAGTGCATTCGTGAAGTCCAGGAATATTTCCTAGGGTTATTCCAGCAATTGGTTTGTCCAACAGGCACAAGAGAATCCTTCCAGTAAACTAAGGGGTATCAAAGAATACTTCCGCAGTCGGATAATATTCCACGGTGCCCCCAAATGTAATGCACTTGACTTCTTTGCCTGTGTAATCAGATTGATCCACTAATGACCTTCGCACCCCAACAGTAGTGCAGCCAGTGTTCCCGAGCACTGAAACAAGTTGGTTGTTAACAAAACCCCTATCAAACACCAGTGAACCTGTCCCATCATAAGAGGACATGACTGGCAAAGGATGTCCAAACAGGAGCCTAGGAACTCCCTGTAGCTGAAACAAAGAATTACATTCAGAAGAATTAGTACTATTGGATAACTCCACACTACATGCATTTGCATAAGAAACAACATTGGTATTTTGGACTGTATTATTGTCACTTTGATGCACAACTGCATTGGAACGTTCAGGATTCCTAAAACGTCGAAAGTTATTGTTCTGTTGAGAACTTCTGTTGTTGTAATTATTTACATTGTTTCCATAAAATGACCTTTGGTCTCTGTTTGACTGGAAATTATATCCACCTCTGTTCTAATCCCTGTTAGGACTGAGAGATGATTGTTAAAGTATATATCCATCATCATATGAATGAAAATTTCTTTGAGGTTGTTGTGACCTATTATTAAAATTATACGTACCTGTGAAAGATCCATTATTATTATCTCGATTTAATCGACACTTTCTGTCCATGCTATATGATCTTTGTCTGGGTGGATTGGACATCATAGTTCTAGCAGATGCCACTGGCAATGAATCCTTTATGTTATTCCTGCTAAGATTTCTACCAGGATGTGCAATTTGGTATTGTCGTCCAAGATTTTAAACAGCAGCCAACGTTTCAGGCTTTCTCTCCTGCAAAAAGGACAAAAAGTCACCACTGACCGAAGACAGCACTTTGTCTCTTAAAATTAAGTCAGCAAGCCCATCAAAAGTTTTATCAATTTTTGACAAATCAACCCATCTAGAAAAGCAAATCTTAATTGATGAAAATAATTCAGCAAAATCTTTAGCTCAATCAGGCAACGATGATTTCAGTTTCAATCTGTAACCATTTTCTTCCAGTTCATACTTTTTAGCAATAAAGCCGTCCCAGCATCGTAATCATTTCTAGTCTGATCATCCATGCTGCAGACTGAAGTAAGAGCTTCACCCACTAATAAACTCATCACCCTGCTAGGCCATGTAGCTCTATCAATCTTAAACTCCTGGCAATATGTCTCATATCTATTTAAGAAGCATGAAATATCGTCTATATTAGAATTAAATTTGGGCAAATTTAGTTTAAAAGTAGAGGTATGGTCTTTTTTCCAGCCTCATCACCTGCTGGATTAGTCTATTTATGTTGAAATCTCAATTTTTCCAACTCAGTTTCTGCCATTCTTTGAGCATAGGACAGTTCTGCTTGAGCTTGTGCTAATTTATTTCCTCAAGTTCCTGTTGTGCCTTTATTTCTGCTTGAGCTTGTTGTTCTTTTATTTCTTTTTGAGCATAGGCCAATTTTTTTTCCTCCAGAGCTAGTTCTTCCTGTCTTCTCTTCTCAGCTAATTCTTCCTCTTTCTTCTTCTCAGCCAAATCTTCTTCTCTCTTCATCATAGCTAATTCTTCTTCTCTCTTCTTATCCTCCCTATCTAAGCGCCTCTGTTACCTTGCCACGTCCTCCAACCTCTTTATTTCCTTTGCATGTTCATTGAAAGCAAATATTTGTAAAGCTTTACCCTCCATACCACATTCTTTACCAATCTTCATAAAATAATCCACTGTAGCCATAATTCACTATTATTGAGACTCCAAATTGTCCAATAATAATTTAAGTAATATATACATTTAGTAAGTGAGCAATATTAGCAACAATGATTTCACCTCTCAAGATCAATCAACTGCATGAAATTATACATGTTATTTTAGGAGCAAAAAAATAAAGATACCAACAAGATTACAGAATAACAGTTGAAAGAGCCAACCGAAGAAAATACTAATGAAAAAACCAAGGCAGAAATTTATGAATTGTAGAAAAATGAAAATAATTCGGCTCTACCACACTTATGGCAATAGAAGCACAATTTCACAACATATATTACATCTAATAACTGAGGGATAGCAAGATTAAATGAACTAATTTACAAACAATAATGGAGAATAAACCAAATAAAATACAATTAACTTGACAAGAAATACAAAATTACAAAACCTTCACAACTAGACAAATAATGAATCTGGTTAAGTCACTCAAGGCAGTAACACACGACTATGTTCGCCGGCCCCTTAAGTTGAAAAAATCAGTTGCAAAAACTAAAGAACGCCTACGAATTCACGACCGTCAATGAGGTATAATGAATTCCTAAGTCTCACCAACCAACCCGCATATCACACAAACATGTAGATACAGATATACATAGAACATATAATAAAAAAGAACTTTGTCAAAAGAGATTCTTCAAGCCTCACACTGCATGAATCAATAAATTTACTTATCTGCTTTTCCTTGCAAAAAATCCTCCTGGCATCAGCCTCTGCCTCAGGAAACGACGATGCAAATTCAATTCAGTGAATAGGGTTAGTCCTAGAATTCCAGCTTGCAGCCGACCAACACCGCCATCTTGAAAAATATTCTGTACTTGCAAAAAATGTAGTCCACCGACTTGAACAATTTTTGCGACATCACTTGAAGATACTTTGTTCCAAATCCAGGCTTGAGGCTCCCAATCTTCGGCCACAACGGACGAAGTGGACAGTATACATTTTTATTAAAACTGTGACACTGCTCCAAATTGAAATACAGTTCAGGCCAATATACAATGGCATATAATATGCAGTCGTCGATATAACTTTAGGCAGTCCTTTCATGTCTGGAAAGCTATCCTTTTCATTTTTAACATTTTAAATATATATTCACACTCGACACTGAGAAGCTATACTCCCTGTAAATGTAGATAACTAGATGCACCTCACAGAAGATCTTGATGTATTAGTGATGGAATAACATAGGGATGTACAATATATATATTCAGGATCTCAAACACATGCGTCCACTCGCCATGACACACAATGGTAGAAGGCTTGCAGACAATCTCCTCACTTCTGCATTTTCAGTTTCACGTCTGCCAAACAACCATATCGGCATGACGTCCCTTCCTGTATTAATAAATGACTCCGTATAAAATAAACAAAGGAGCCTTGTCGAGCTACCTAATTATACCGACACAATCGTTATCAATTTTAATCATAACACCTGGGTTCAGTCTAGTTATAGATCCTTCAGAGATTGTCTAATATTGAACTACCAGCAAATTCTGTGTCGTTATGGAGGTCTGGATCTCTGGCAACTCACAGTAGAAACCCAATAAAAATGTTTCAACTTCTTGCATATGATAATCGATCAACAGCATTCCTACATGTATTTATATGAGTATATGAGGAGAATTGCCGTAAGACAGGGTAAACGGTAGAATGACGTAATTTTTGTAAGACGTATTACTATTATTTTTTTTTTTCATTTGTTTTTTTTTCTTTTTAAATATATATATATATATATATATATATATATATATATATATATATATATATATATATATATATATATATATATATATATATATATATATATATATATATATATATATATATATATATATATATATATTTTTTTTTTTTTTTCCTATAACCAGCGGCACTCGAGCTTTCCAGCTCTTTCGGCCCAATGACATGTCATTGCGAGGCTGGGGGGTCAGTGGACTTTCCTTCCAACCCGGTCAGGAGCTTCGCTCCTTCCCATCCACACGGGATTTATGTGCAGGAGCCGTTCAGGTTATTCAGTCAAATTTCCGGTCGTAAACATTTCTTCAAACGCCGACGGCCGGGTTTGAACCATGAACACCTGGTCGCCAGTACAACGTTGTAGCCATTACACCAGCGCGGCTCCCCTTTAAATATATTTATAGCAATTCGAACCTTCCACGCTATTCCGGTAACTGTAGCCACAGAAGAGGAGCTTCTCAAAACTAAATCTCATTAATTAAAAAATATCTGTGATCAAACAACGCACGATGACGGATTAAACAGTTTGCAAGTTATGTCAAATTGAACGTGAAGTAATGAAGGGCTTAGAGTTAAGCCAGATGCTGACATATTTTGCTGAACAAAAAGCAAGGAAGAATAGCTCTAAACATATAGATGTGGTGTACAATAAGGTTTATCTGAATTAATTTGAAATTTAAATATATGACTGTTGCGTGATAAATTCTCGCAACATCGTTTTATTTCAATATCTGTTTTATAACGCAAGGGCAACAACTGCTTGTAATTTATAGTCACTTTTCTCGGTAAGCATTTGTCTTCTCGCGTTGGTATCGAATGCAGTTAACTTTTGAGCTGTGGTCATTTTTGCGCTGGACTGCGCATGACTTGTCTTGTTGTTTGTCGATCGGTTTCCGCCCACCACTAGTGGGAGTGAGCGATTTGGAATGGCGAAAGAGATGCCTCGTTGAAGAGGGGATCTCCGCTTTTTTTTGTTCTGTCAGGGATGTGTAGTCCTCTTATGGATATTTCGTTTAGTCGAGATAATACCTCTAGTGTTTTCCCACATGTCGGGAGGCGTGATATTTCTGTGTATTTCATGAAAGCAAGGTAAATTGACTTTTTCATTAACTCTATCGATTTTGGGTCGTGAGCGATTTCGATTCATAGCCTGTCTCCGAAAGTCGTCGTCACGAGATGTTCTTTCCCAGCTCACATGTACCAAGGACCATTACTTGCTACTTTGTTAAATGAACTAGGTTTAGAAAACCTTTATTATCTAGAGGATATTCTTGAGGACATTATTTATACTTCGGCAGACGTGTCTGTCTTGCTGAAGTCAAACTAAGGAGAGTGAACTGATCTCATACATCTGGTTATCTCCTGGCTGTTATAGAAAAGGATGGAGTTTTTCACCTGACTACATTTACAGCACTTTGAAATATAACATGCATCTGACTCATCATTGTAATGCTGTCTACCGTTTATTGCTGTATTGAATGTTGCTGTGATAATGACTGTTTGATGTGCCTACACATTTGCGTAACCATTTTGTCACTGTGGCGTCCACAATAAATAATGAAGAAAAACGTCAACGGCTGTTTCAAGACTCATTGACTTTATACGTCGTGAGTTTACTGACGTCCTATGTGGATTGCCCTGTTATTGTTGCATGAACATTGTTTTGACTGAACACATCTACACACTACACAAAACCAGACATGCGGATGCCATCCATCATCATATGGCATCACGCATCATTTGGTGGCCATAAGCTGGTTTGATTCTGGTACTAGCAAACACGGGGTCCCTTACCCACTTCATTTTCAACAAGAATTCATCAGCATCCTTCAAGAAATTAACATTCTTCAATACAGTCAACATCTTCAAAATTTTCAAAGTACTCGGCGTTGCCCGGTAAAAGTCAAAATTTCAACTTTTTGACGGAAACAAGAATTTGACAGTACCCGGCGTTGTTACATGTTGCCGGATAACTCGGACTGCTGTTATCTTTTACGCAAGTCAAGCAAGTTGCTGCTGTCAAGGTTCCAGTGCTGTCGTTTTTGTGAAGGTCAAGTGCCGGTTGAAACGGGTTGTTTTCTGAAGAAGGCCAAGTACCGATTTCCATCAACTTACTTTTGGATTAGAAGGTCAAGTGCCGAAACAACTCAACACACAGTATGTCAGAAGCTCTTGTACCATCGTGTTAGCAGTGGAAGCAGTTCAGATGTGCCATCATCGTTGGAGCTTCGCTCTTTAGGACGTTGATTGACATCCGTTTTTCTGCTGTTCTACGATTGGAAGCCTATAAGTTAAGTGGCCTGTTTGTATGTAAACTGTGCCCTTATACTTCTGCTGAGTCTTCTGTGTATCATCTCATTCTATATGTTATATGTTTATATGTTATTCGTATATTTATATGTTTATATTTCAGCGGGTTCTCGGTTGGGTGGTGTCTCCGTTAGATTATGCCACGTCATAGAGGTCGTCTATTGTGAGCGTTTTCTGTAGGGTTTGCAAATTTCCGATACTGGAATTTGCTAAGCGACTTCTGTTGCTATTTATGTTAGCTGTGATGACATGTTTTAATATTGTTTTCGTTATTATTTCACATTCTTTAGTTTTGTTGTGATTTGTTTGTATTTGTTAGCCTACTCTTGTCTATAATTTAGTTTCATACAACATTTTTGTTTATACACTGTGGTGTCATGTATTTTGTTTAATTCTATCGCAGATATCGTCACATTTTTTGTGATATTTCATTAATTTCTGCTTTATTTTTAGTTGATTTCTGCGAACGTTTTTGTATTGTTGCTGATCTTTGTTATTGTTTACATTGTTATTGTTTACATTGTTTGTATTGTTTACATTTTCAATGTTTACATTCTGCATGTGTTTACATAGTCATTGTTTACAGTTATAGTAATTAGTTAATGGGCTATGCTAATGCACTGTTACTACTATACTGATGATAAATGAATGATGAATAGTGTCGTGCACTATTGAATGAGAAGTGCACTTATGATCAAGATTTGAGTGCTGATATTTCATATACAAGTTCTTTGATTGGAGACTTGTTTCCCACAGAGACTGGGATAATATAAGGTGATGTGAATATACAAGTGCTTAATTAAGACTTGTTACACTTAGGTTTGAAATAAATTAGTTAATTATTTCAGGTTTTGGACTCATATGTTAGACAACATGTCTACATTTGAGCACTTTATTGAGCAGGGTAAATTGCTTGGGAAGACTGGTGATAAGTTAGAAGAATTTGCAACTGCTCGATATGATAAAGCAATGGAAGCTGAACAAAAGAAACTGCATATGGAAGCTGAACAAAAGAAACTGCAGATGCAGGTGGATGAAAAGAGATTCCAAATGGAAATGGAAAAACAAAAAAGGGAATCAGAAGCTGAGGAAAGAAAGCTACAGCTAGAGGCTGAGAATAAAAGACTTGAAAAAGAAGCTGAAAATAAAAGACTTGAAAAAGAAGCTGAAAATGAAAGACTTCAAATGCAGGCTCAAGCTGAAGAAAGGAAGTTACAAAGAGAGTCTGATGAGAGGAAAGCAAAAATGGAACATGAAGAAAAACTCTTAGCTTTAGAGTTGGAGAAATTGAAATTGACGAGCATGAGTAATGGTAATGATTCAAACAAGGGTTCATCTTCTGGGAAGGCTAATAATGATACTTTTAAGATTAAGTTACCAACATTTAGTCCTTCCAGTGATGACATAATGTTCTATCTGGACAGATTTGAACAAGCATGTACAGCTCATAACATAGACAAAGCAAAATATGTTTATCAGTTATCAGGGATACTGACAGGTAAAGCTCTAAGTATATTAAATATGGTGGATGAACCTGACAAGAGCAATTATGAGGTTGTCAGGGCCGCTTTGTTAAAGAAATATCAGCTTAACGAAGACGGCTATCGTCTACAATTTAAAAACATGTTACCTGAAAATGGAGTTGAATTCTCCGAGTTTATTGCAAGAATACGCATTACTTTCTCACGATGGGTTGAACTATCTAAGACGGAAAAAACTTATGAAGGACTTATGGACTTAATACTTAGAGACAAAGTCATGTCGTCTGTCAATGAGTCTTTCCTTGCTTTCCTTCATGAACGTAAACCTAAAACAATAAAAAGAAATGGAAGATTTCTGTTGCCAATACGTAACTGCGCACCCACACATAACCATGGGTAACTCTAAGGTGAAAGAAGGTTTACCAGTTGCTTCGGCAGCTCCGTATGGTCAAAACTTTGCTCGTAGATCCCAACAAAATTTTGATAGAAAGGGCAGCGGTAATTTCTGTCAAAATCATGGAAACCAATTTCATGGTGATTCTTCTTCGAAGAATTGGAGACAACCTGATAGTGGTCGTTACTATCACCCTAATAATTATAAGCATTTCAAAAGAGGATATGGTAATAGAGGTTATTCCTGCCGAAGACCTCAGAACCAAACAAATAGATGTTCGCATCAATGTGAACATGATAGTAATCGTGGAAACTGGAATTCGAACCAGTATAACAATTACAATAGAGACAATAATAACTGCAGAGATAATAATAACTCTGATAACTTCAGAGGTAATAATAGTCGGGGTAGATCTCAACACAAAAAAAAGAGATATCAGCAGGCTAATGCTGTACAACAGGAAACTGAGGGAGCCTGTAATCATGTTGTTGATAGTAAAAACTTTGACGCTGTCACTAGTTCTGCTTTTGACTTTGAGAGAGCAAACAAATGCCCCCAATGCAGTACTTTATTCGAACCGGGTACCATAACTACTTTGAGTTGTGGTCACCCACTTCCCGCTCTTCCTGCTGCTGTTGCGCATGACGGGAGGGGTTCTTTAATTCTACATAAGGGTCTTGTTAATGATACTCCGGTCTCACTACTTTTCGATTCCGGATGCACCACTATTGGTGTTAGACAAGCGCTTGTAGATCCATCTTGTGCTACAGGAAGGGTTATTAAATGTGTCACATTTGGCGGCACTCTAGAAAAATATCCTACTGCTGTAATTCGCATTGCCACTCCTTTCTTTACTGGAGATGTGCATGCTTGTGTCTTACCTAATCCTATTGCGGACCTTATTATTGGTCGTATTCACGGAGTTAGGGAGTGTACCCCACAGCAGATTGCTGCTTGGGAAGATAATAACATGCAAGCTACAAATGCAGTAGTTACAAGAGCACAAGCTCTACAAACACCCGAAACTTCACTGAATAGTGATAATGGAGTTGATAGCCAAGATAGTCACTTAGTAATTACTCGTGACTCTTTCATAAAATTGCAAGAAGAAGATCCTTCTTTAAAAAAATTCTTCGTTCTTGCGAAGAAAGGTGATCCGAATCAGGATACAAATAGAAAATCTTGGATTGCAATGAGAAACGGCGTACTTGTACGTATGGTACAAGATTCGACTACGTCGGCACATTCGCAAATTCTTGTTCCCAAGAGCATGAGAGTCCAAATATTACAACATGCTCATGACTCGCAATGTGCTGGACATATGGGTTTTGCCCGTACGAAGTCGAGAGTCCTTGCGGCTTTCTTTTGGCCTTTTGTCAATAAGGACATTCGTATTTACTGCCGATCATGCAAGGTATGTCAGGAGGTCAAATCTAGAGGACCACGACATGCTGCGCCTATCCAGGCTGCTGACATTCCTATTCGGCCGTTTCAGAAAATGGCCATAGATATTATTGGCCCTTTTAAGGTCAAGTCGGCCAGAGGACATCAGTTTATCCTTACATGTGTCGATATGTGCACACGCTGGCCAGAGGCTATTCCTCTTAAGAGCATATCTACTACAGATATCGCAGATGCTCTTTGGTTGATATTTTCTCGCTTGGGGTTCCCCAGAGAAATATTGTCAGACCATGGCACTCAACTCATATCTGACACTATGTCACAGGTAAGGTCTACCTTACATATTGAACGATCTCTCAGTAGTATCTACCATCCTATGTCTAATGGGTTAGTTGAGCGTCTGAATAGAACGCTCAAGACTTTGCTTGGTAAGATAACTGAAGATCATCCTCAAGATTGGGACAGGGTTTTACCCGCGGCTCTCTTTGCCTATAGAGAAGTCCCTAATGAACACACAGGATTTTCTCCCTTCGAACTTGTCTTTGGCGCGCGTCCACGCGGCCCTATGTCTTTATTACACGATCTCATCACTGCCGATGATATTAGCGATGAAACTCAATCCTCATATGAGTATGTCATTGCTCTTAGACAAAAGATCATTGAGGCATGTAAGCTAGCAACTGCTTCATCAGAAATTGCTAAAGAGAAGGCAAGGCAGTTTGCTAACAAGAATAGATGTCTACGACAACTTTGTCCAGGTGACAAAGCATTCGTCCTACTCCCCAGTAGGGAAAATAGACTTCTTATTGCATGGAAAGGTCCGTATGCAATAGTCTCTCGGATTTCCGATGTTGACTATGTGGTCGATATTGATGGAAAGCATAAAACTTTCCACATAAACATGCTTTCGGAATTTCACGAACGTCCGGACTATTTGCTGCCTATTTTCCAGGCAACGGATGATGCTCCTGCACCTCACGGTCATTATTCATCCCTGTCTGTCATTCAGGATGAGGAAGCTACCTTCTCTGATGTCAACCTTCCCCTTCCAGTGGTTCCATTACATTCCACGGAATCTTGGAAAAACGTTTCTGTTTCTCCTAATCTTTCTGGTGACGAACATCGACGAGACTTGTCGATGTTACAAACATTTCAGGATGTTCTCACTGACATTCCTGGACACACAGATGTCATAGAACATGACATAATTCTTACCGACAATAATCCAATTAGGGTTAGGCCGTATCCTATTCCTATACACTTTCAGTCGCAAGTGGAAAAGGAATTGGATGAAATGATTCAATTAAATATAATTGAACCATCGACTTCACCATATTCTTCTTCCATGGTTATTGTCCGGAAGAAGGATAAGAACATACGAATTTGCGTTGATTATCGCAAATTGAATCAGGTCACAAAGTTCGACGCTGAACCGATGCCTTTGTTAGAAGATCTACTGATTAGACTTTCTAATTCTAGATTCTTCACTAAACTTGACTTGTCTAAAGGTTATTGGCAAGTGCCTTTAGCAGAGCATGCCAAACCTCTTACTGCTTTTTCTACACCTAGGGGTCTATTTCAATGGAATGTTATGCCTTTTGGTCTCATGAACGCCCCTGCCACTTTCGTTCGCATGATGCGTCGAATTCTGTCACATCGTTCGGATGTCATCGCATACTTAGATGACATCTGTCTCTTCAGTGATACCTGGGAAGATCACTATTTAGGGTTATATGACTTACTGTCCACTCTACGTGAGAATAATTTGACAGCAAAACCTTCTAAAGCTTTTGTTGGTTTTGGTGAAATCTCTTTCCTGGGTCATCGTGTTGGTCATGGTCTCTTGAAGACAGAAGACCACAATACTTCCAAAATACTGAACATCTCTGTTCCTAAAACGAAGAAACAAGTTAGGAGTCTCTTAGGTTTAATTCAATTTTATGGGAGATTTATTCCAAATTTATCTTCGATCATGGCACCTCTCTCAACATTGTTGAAGAAAGGTTCGCCTAATCTGGTCCGTTGGTCTGAAGAATGCCAATCTTCACTAGACCAAATCAAGAATATATTTTCTTCTCCTCCCATCTTAAGATTACCTACTCTTGATAGGACTTTTGTTCTTCGGAGTGATGCTTCATCCACTGGGATTGGAGCAGCACTGATGCAAGAATATGCAAATACTCTGCATCCTGTTATGTACATTTCTAGAAAACTAAATGCGGCAGAGAGGAACTACTCGGTTTTAGACCGTGAGTTGTTAGCGATGGTTTGGTCAATTCTAAAGCTACAAAGATTCCTCCTGGGCGCACATTTCATTCTAGAGACTGATCAGAAAGCTCTTACAGCTATTCAGACTAAGAATTTGAAGAGTTCGAGATCCACTCGATATGCTATAGCTCTTCAACCTTTTCACTTCACGGTACGAGCTATCCGTGGTGCGGATAATGTGATGGCTGACATTTTGTCTAGATGCCCACATGACTCCAACTAATACTTCTGTCCTATATTTCTATATATTACAGAGTCATAACACACCTATATTTCTACAATAGATTAGCACATCTGTACTTACTTTATATGTACACACTATCGTGCTTTGTTGTCATCTTCTTCTGTTCGTTTTTTAAAATGATAGAGGAGGACTGAGTAGTTAATATAAGGGCCGTTAGTTTACTAAACAGCCACAATTATTAATAATGTATTGTACCTTATGAAGCATATTAGTTATTAATTAGCATTATATTGCTTGTACTTTCTCAGAATGTCATTGTTGAGCTGAGGACTTACCTTACGAGTTCTAGATTGTGTACTTACCCTCGGAATACCAGAGCATATGTCCTGGATCGTCATGTAGTTTAACTTTACTATGTACTTATGTCATTACATGTCAAAGAATGTACTATTTAAATTTTCCTATCAGATTTGTACATCCATTTTTAAAGACAATATTAGAGTATGCTGTTTAATGATGATTATAGTAACTTGCATACGTATATTGTGTTTACATGCTAACGTGATGTGTGTTGGTGACACCTCCCCGATGTGAATATTTTTTGAGACATATTTATTTTTCTGTTGAGGTATATCCTCACCAGACACTCTATAATTAGCCTATTGTTTGGCAATTTAGTTAATTATCAGCGCATAATTCGTGCGTTTTGAGCCGCTTATCGCTTGCTCTTTGATATTGAAAAAAAAATATGTTCCACATTTTTTTTTTATCGGGAGGAGGTGGTGATATGTTGCGTGATAAATTCTCGCAACATCGTTTTATTTCAATATCTGTTTTATAACGCAAGGGCAACAACTGCTTGTAATTTATAGTCACTTTTCTCGGTAAGCATTTGTCTTCTCGCGTTGGTATCGAATGCAGTTAACTTTTGAGCTGTGGTCATTTTTGCGCTGGACTGCGCATGACTTGTCTTGTTGTTTGTCGATCGGTTTCCGCCCACCACTAGTGGGAGTGAGCGATTTGGAATGGCGAAAGAGATGCCTCGTTGAAGAGGGGATCTCCGCTTTTTTTTGTTCTGTCAGGGATGTGTAGTCCTCTTATGGATATTTCGTTTAGTCGAGATAATACCTCTAGTGTTTTCCCACATGTCGGGAGGCGTGATATTTCTGTGTATTTCATGAAAGCAAGGTAAATTGACTTTTTCATTAACTCTATCGATTTTGGGTCGTGAGCGATTTCGATTCATAGCCTGTCTCCGAAAGTCGTCGTCACGAGATGTTCTTTCCCAGCTCACATGTACCAAGGACCATTACTTGCTACTTTGTTAAATGAACTAGGTTTAGAAAACCTTTATTATCTAGAGGATATTCTTGAGGACATTATTTATACTTCGGCAGACGTGTCTGTCTTGCTGAAGTCAAACTAAGGAGAGTGAACTGATCTCATACATCTGGTTATCTCCTGGCTGTTATAGAAAAGGATGGAGTTTTTCACCTGACTACATTTACAGCACTTTGAAATATAACATGCATCTGACTCATCATTGTAATGCTGTCTACCGTTTATTGCTGTATTGAATGTTGCTGTGATAATGACTGTTTGATGTGCCTACACATTTGCGTAACCATTTTGTCACTGTGGCGTCCACAATAAATAATGAAGAAAAACGTCAACGGCTGTTTCAAGACTCATTGACTTTATACGTCGTGAGTTTACTGACGTCCTATGTGGATTGCCCTGTTATTGTTGCATGAACATTGTTTTGACTGAACACATCTACACACTACACAAAACCAGACATGCGGATGCCATCCATCATCATATGGCATCACGCATCAATGACACAATATATGTCATATATACTTTTGTTATTATTTATATAGTCATGGCAAAATTACAGTTTTATGCGGTTTTTTTTAAAATTTTATCAAACAGGGACCCCTCGAAACTGTTTGAACTGGGCCCCGCGCTTACTAAAGCCAATCGTGTAAGCAAAGGTTCGAGGCGGTACATTTATTTTACAAGCAGGTTTTTCACCTTCAGAAGACAGCTTAAAGGAAAAAGTATAAGATACGTGCCTGTTTGCGCGGTATAGAAAATCTTCCCATAGCTTATAACGTACCACTCAAGCAGATATGGCAAATATACGCTGTGATCTCGTTTTGAAAACATGTTACCATAAAATAAAGAATATGTAACAAATTAAACCAGGCACTGGTATCCTGCTGAGAATGGGCCACGTTATAGCGCACAGGTATTTGTATTACTCAGCATAAAATTATCATTAATATACCGCCTATTTAAATTATCATTGCCGAGGAATGGAACATTATTATTTAACGCTGTAATTAAGAAAGAAAAATACAAATTATTCACTGGAGGAAGGAACGAACGAACGAAATCTTTATTTCATCAGGGTAAAGAAATATGCATAATCGCCTTTTTAAATTTCTGCCCTGCAATACAATTTTCAGCGTTTTACAAATTAAAATATTAACAACTTCAGACAGGATTAATTAATATTATCATCACAATCAGAAACTGAGCATACACAAGTACATTTACTCATAGTCATTCACGCACATAGAGAGAGGGATAGAGAGAGAGAGAGGGAGAGAGAGAGAGAGAGAGAGAGAGAGAGAGGTCAAGCAATAAAGCTACTTAATATTAAAAATTCAATTTAAAATTGAAAAAACTACAATGACAGTTAAATGCTCATGGAAACGCTGAAATAACTGAAATTATTGCGTTAAATGTGTGTACAAGATTTCATGACATGTGAATGCAGATGTCTTTTGAATGAGATGTAATAATCAGTTTTGACAGACTTGGGTAGGGAATTCCATGCTAAAGCACCTGCATAACTAAAACAACGGAAGAGGTCAGTTCGAGGTTTTGCAAGGTCCAAAAGTAAGTCGCCACGAATAAAATATGAGAAAATTAGTATAAGACAAATATAAAGGTATGTTATCAGGCACTCGTAGGAAATAAAGAAGTAGAACACTAGACAACAGAAAAACAACAGACATGAGTGGCTTACCCAGGATTTGAACCCTGGACCTTCCGTGCGACAACCCCGCCTAGCTATGCAAGCGAATCACACTATCCTCCCTGCCATCAACGCATCACCAAAGAATGATGTTTCGATGACAGGTCATTAGTGCGAACCTCAATACATAACACCGGAAGTTTACCATGGTCAGTTCAGCCTTTTAATGACGCAATCACTTCTGTTGTTCCTCTATATACGTAACAGTATAGGCCAGTCCAACAAGACAAAGACCTTAATCATGTGTCCAGTAAATGATAGTAGACTTTAGACATGAGTGGCTTACCCATAAAATATGAGCAGTATTTATAGCGAAAGAACATTTGTAAGTATGAAGGCATTCTGCCGTGTAAAATTTGAAGCACAAACAGAAGATCTTGGAAGAAGAAGAATTTTTTAAGAGGAAGAACATTCAGCTGTGAAAATAGCTGAACACTGAGAATGTTATCATTCAGGCAAATACGTCGTAGCGCCCTTTTATGTAGGGATTCTAGGCGTTTCAAAAACTACAAGCTACAGCGACTCCAGATATTTGAGCAATAAGAAAGGTGACTTTGAATATGTGCATAATATACTGTTCAAAAAAAGAAACGCATAGCTATCCGAGGGCGCGTTTTTATGAGTTTGTAAGTAAAATTTGGTGCTAGGGTATATAAAAACCAGCCTCAAATGTTCTTTACAGTGTCAAATGCACGTGTTGACCTGAATTGCGTTCGTTTTTGTAATCGTTACAACGCAATGGTCAATAGTGTTTATGACGCAATTTTTGACCACAGCTCATGTTGCGCGCACGTGAAAGCAACAAAATTTTGTGTGAACACTATTCACTGACTACGCAACTGAAACCCTATAAAAGGATAACGCTACACAAAAACAATTCAGTTCATTTTCAAGCAGACATTTATGGCGCCTCTATCGATAAATTTAAGGAACATTGCTATTGGCCGACTGCATGCAGGCGAAAGTCAAAGTTAGGTTGCCAGGCATCTAAACGTGCATCAGAGTACCATCAGTCGACTTTGGCACCGGTTCCAAGCCACTGGCTCAGTTGAAGACCGGCATCGCAGTGGACGACCCAGAGTGACAACAGCAGCGGAGGATCGCTTTATACGGCTTCGTCACCTCAGAGACAAGTTTACAACAGCTTCCTCAACTGCCCAGTCATTGCCTGCAGGACGTCATGTGTCTGATCAAACTGTCCGGAATAGACTGCATGACGCTGGATTTTGGCACAACGACCTCACCGAGGACCTGTCCTTACGCGCCGCCATCGCCAAAATCGACTTCTTTGGGCCAACCAGCATCGTCCCTGGGCAGCTGACAATCAATGGAGACGTGTCTGGTTTAGTGAAGAATCTTTCTTTTTGTTGCAGCGTCATGATAGACGGCGTAGGGTCTACCGTAGGCGAAATGAACGTGTTGCCCAAAATTGCGTTGATGAAGCTCCGCCGCACGGTGGTGGAGGTGCAATGGTGTGGGGAATGATCAGTTACAACGGAAGGAGTCAATTGGTGCACATTGAAAGAGGCTTGAATGCGCAACGATACGGCAATGAAATTCTTCAACCCAATGTCCTTCCACTTTTGGCTGCCCAAAGGTCTGTGTTTCAACATGACAACGCCAGACCCCATTGTGCACGGTTGACCACGCAGTTCCTGACTGCCAACAACATTCTCACCCTTCCCTGGCCATCCCTGTCTCCAGACATGAGTCCGATTGAGCACCTGTGGGATGAGCTGCATAGACGTGTTTGTCGCCGAGACGTTGCTCCAGCCAATCGTCGTGATCTATTCCAGGCACTCCAGGAAGAGTGGGCACCCATCCCACAGGCCCACATCAGACGTCTGATCGCATCCATGCCCAGGAGATGCCAGTCGCTCATCGATGCAAGAGAAGGCCACATACCATACTAACGGGAAAGCCCGTACGCCAAAAAACTCTCGTGACCCAGATGCAAAACAACTGTCAATTGACTGGTTGAACCCAAATGTTTTCTTGTGTGCAGTTTGAACAATTAACTCATTAAATTAAAAAAGTTATTGAATGTCAAAATTATGGCTATTTGTGTGCCTTCAGTAGCTATGCGTTTCTTTTTTTGAACAGTATAGAATATATGTCTAGAGTGCGGACATAAAAAATGTTTGATTTTTCAGAGTTGAAACAAATTTTGTGAGATCTTGTTTGTGATGAAATTTTTTTTTTTTTTTTTTTTTTTTTTCTTAACCAGCGGCCTTTTGGGCTTTCAGCCCTTCGGCCCAATGACATGTCATTGCGAGGCTGGGGAACCTGAGGACTTTCCTTCCAACCCGGTCAGGAGCTTCGCTCCTTCCCATCCACAGAGGGTTTATCACAGGAGCCGTTCAGGCTATTCAGTCAAATTTCCGGCCGTAAACATTTCTTCAAACGCCGACGCCCGGGTTTGAACCATGAACACCTGGTCGCCAGTACAACGCCGAAGCCATTACACCAGCGCGGCTCCCTTGTGATGAAATAGACATGTGACTTCCAGCTTAGAGACTGGCCGATGACCACACTCAACAGGCTGTGGTCCGTAACTTGCTTAATACGTTCTCCGACTAGAGATAAAGATAACGTATTTGGTTGACAGTGCAGAATCTTTTGCGGGTTGAGATAATCAAAGATTGAGTTTTGTTTTTATTAATAGACGTACTATTAATAGTGCACCAAGCTTGTACAATGTCCAGGTGTTGCTGTAAAAGAGACTGAATGTCACGAAGTGGTTTTAAGTTTATAGAGTTTGCCTGAATGAAAGCAAGACCCTAGTATGAGAAAGTCTGAGAAGATAGAATTTAGATGGAAAATGACATGCCTGTGGACAGATGAGACTATTGGCTCAAGGGATAGAACCAGGTTTTGACTCTCCCCTTGCCACTTCGTGACTTCAGAAAGGCTATAATCTCACCCTCTTCTGACTACCTTTAAATACAAGGAGATAAGGTGTATAATAACGACCACAGACACCACTATACAGACGACATAAAGTAAGTAAAGTAAAGAGTAGAAGCTGATCTAGTGTACAGTAAATATCTATTTATTTACAGAATAAAACATTAAAATTTCAGCATACATCAATCATAAAAAATAGCGTGCAATGTTGCACTGGCCTGAAAAGCAACGTAACAATTAAATTGATAGACACTAGACGAAAAAAAAAAAAATCCCAATCACATTCACTCTTTCTGTCACCCTCCTGAGGAACAATAAAAGTGGTTAGTGATTTAAACTACTCTGATCTTGTAAGGCTGTCAACTTTAGCCTCCACTCTCTAATACCAATAAGATGTCTACTGTCTCAGTCTGGTTGACTCTTCCTCAACGAAACGTCTACACAGCTTCCAACTTGGTAACACCACTGGAAATGCTAAAAGTAATAGACTTGGAGTAACACAATGGCTCAGTGTCTATCCGTCGAGTGGATACTGAACAGACCCTACTGGTCCTGCCTATTTTCTCCCTCCTCTCTCTCTCCCTCTCTCCTTCTTGATCTCAGTGTCTCTCTAATACTCGACGACTGATGATGCGGCGTCTCCGTTACGCTCTTCTCTCGTTTCTTTCAAGACCCAGGTATAGTAACCCTATCACCTGTTCCTGAATCTGGGGAGGATGATGATGAAGTTCTGGCGTCAAGCATGAGGTACTTGATTAACTGTCGACAAACTTCTCTGCTGCTGAATAGCTTCCCTCTTTTAACCCGCTCCGGAGTTAGAGGAAAAACACAGCCATGATTTCCGGCTGTACGCAATTGAAACTAGTCTCGCTGAAGAATTGAACTTCACTGCAATAGACCGTTTAGGTTATGTTCTTTTGCTCCTGACGATAACTCGAGTACTCTGACCCTGAGATATGTCTTTTTGCCATGGATAATTTTATTTGAAAAAATTATGCTCCCCCACTGTTTCGCCGTGACTCGCTGAAATTAAAAGAAAATGCGTCTATTGTATACCAACTCCAACATAACGCTTCTCTAATCCATTAATCTTTATAACTCCCTTACTGTGTACTTCACTCGTCATGTACAACAATACAAAAAATAATATTACCCACGTGGCACCTAATTCTCTCTCCTCCCCCTCCCCTTCATTCGTTCTGAACCACAATACATAAAATATTCCTACCCACGTGTCTCTCTATCTCACGCTATTTCTACTCCCCTTCTCTTCAACTTAAATCTGCCAGGTAGGTAAACAAAAACCTCCCGACCTGTCTGACATATTACGTGGCTGTTACGCATGGCTAACCCCGTGTCCCAACATTTCAACTAGGGAATTCCTTTGTCCGAAATTCCGTGGTCTCCCTTTAATGTCACCCATGAGGTTTCCTACTTACTCCAAAATTAAATGAAATCTCGCCATAGGAATAGTTTACTCCTCTAAGCAGTATAATTCACTTATAACATACATCTTAACTCTCCGACTGCATTTCTTACATTTAAGGCATAATAAAATTTAGTACACACAATCGATTCCCAATAAAATTACATTTGTAAATACACAGGAATAAATGGTGGTTTTACATAACATTCTACAACTATGAGCACACGTGTAGCTTATAACTTCACACGTTCCTATCTACTGCCAAAATCATAGAAAGAATAAGCACACTGTTACATTTACATCGTTCTTCAAAGATGATAATGGATGGCACTATCATTTTAAAACTTAAAAGTTAATGTCCCCGAAGAAGTTAACTACGGGCGAATTTCTCAAAGAACCCTCTAATAAATAAACGATAATAAAATTACTACATACCGATTATCGCTGTTTTTCCCACAGTGGAGATGATAAATCGAAGTCGACCGGCAGGCAATATTTCTTCAGAGAGACTTGCCCGCCGTTTTCTATCTCAATATATACAAGCGAACCGCCCCCGCGGATTCCCTTCCTACGCATAACCTAAGCTTTCACTCGGACCAATGGAAATGCTTAGAAAAATAAACTAACTGCGACCTACGCCAATCAGATTTGAAAACAACGCGAATACCGCGTGTCCAAAAAAATGGCATCACGTTACTTGACGTTTCTGACGCGTCATACATGAGTGCCCGAAAATGACTATTTTTCGTAAACAACGATAATCTGCTTGATCGCGGAAAAATTCAGAAGAGGGAAAAACTGATGCTAGAATAAAATAAACCTACCGTCTTAAAAGACGCAAATAAATTACCCGCACAAAAATACCAAACACGATATATATATTCAAATGAGAAGAAACATGGCAAACACATATAGTTACAAGGAGAAGAAGAATGATAAAAATCCTAAATAGAACAACAGAATAACAACAGAATTGGGCCTGTTGAAAGACAGAATTACAGTGCAGCGTCACACTGAACAGTGTTAATGTCTGTGCCAGCTACTGTTACTGTGGTATCATCAGCAAACAAAAGACAATCGTCATGTGGCAATGACAAGGGCAGGTCATTGATGAAGATGCTGAAGAGTTAGGGTCCTAGTATCGAGCCCTGCGGGATACCCATTGTAGTGGTGGATGATTTAGAGAGCACATTATCGTATAAGACTCGTTGTGTTCTATTTTCAAGGAGTGATTTTATTAATGTGATCACTTTTGGATGAAATTTGTACACCGCAAGCTTTTGTATCAGCAACGAGTGGTCAATTGTGTGAAATGCTTTGTAAAGGTCAATTAATAACACTCCATTTTTTTTTCGCGGTTGATATTAGAATGCCAGATTTCGGTAATCTTAGTCAACAAGGATTGACAAGAGTGTTTGGGTCGAAATCCAGATTGGTTTTCATGTATAAGATTGTAGCTGTTCAGTGAAGAAAGAATATGTTTATACATGTGTCGTTCAAGAGGTTTAGTTATGACTGATAGTAGGGAAATCGGCCGGTAGTTTGTGACGATATCAATATCATCTTTTTTAGGTACTAGTACCACTAAGCCTGTTTTCAGTCTTTGATGAAACACTTTCTTTTTGAGGCACAGATTGTAAATGTAAATGAGTGAGTCGCACACAACAGGCTCTGCAAGCTGAAGTATCCTCGAAGATATTCCATATTCACCGCATGATTTCTTCTTAGGTAATGATTTAATTAAAATTGAAACCTCCGAGATTGACAGTAAAGATAATTCAGGAAGGTTGGGCTTCGTTTAACCTCGATTGAACGAAATCAGAAAGAGCAGTACAATTCAGTTGCTGATGATTTATCCCGGATGTTCGTGCGATCGACGAGAAGAACTGGCAAAATTCATCAGCATTAATGTTTGTAGCTTGCTGTCGGAGGTTATGCCGGCGTACATTTGTGAGAAGGTTAATAGCGCTCCAGATTTTAGATGAGCTCCGGCCGTCGTCAATAATGGATCTGAGGTGCTGTCTTTTAGACTTCCTTAAAATGTACTGCGCTAAGTTTCTATATTTTCGATAGCTTGCATGGTCTCTAATCTTCTTGAAATAGTCTCGCTGTTGCCTAGTTTTCAGGTATTCGAAAGTTATCCATGGAGGCATAATTTTTGACTTGACACGTTTTATACGCACAGGAGCATGTTTGTTAAGAACTGCAGTGAATGCTGTCAGCCATATTTCTAGGGCTTCAGTCGGGTCAGATACTCCATATACATTATCAAAAGGTGTCGCTAAGAGATCAGACAGGAACTTGGAGCTATCAAAATTCTTGAATATTCGTGCTTATATAACCTGGAGACAGAGTTTAGGAATTCGAACTCCCTTTTTGGTCCATGTGCAACATATGGGGTAGTGATCGCTTAGACCACGTACGGGAACGCAGACTTCGATGATGTGAGCAGTGTTAGTAACATACCTGTGATCTATGCAGGTTGATGACTTGTCTGTGACTCGGGTTGGTAGCGATATCAACTGGTTCAGGTTGTACAGGGCATACAAATTATCCCAATTAACGTTTTGTTTCAAGGCATCAATATTGAAGTCACCCGTTGAAGTTCCAAAGAAGTTATCCAGACTTTGTCCATCATGTCCGAGAACTGATCTAGCCATTCTATTCTGGCATCTGGATTGCGGTATAAAAAGCCAATTAATATAGAGGTAGTGCGTGGGAGGCGGACTTCCAGCCACATGCATTCAACTTCAGGACATTCGAGATCAACGCGTCTTATAGCTTTGATGCTTGTGTGCACATAGGCAGCCACACCAGTTTCAAACCTAATTGATGGATCCCGACGGAAAATTTCATAATTTGTAATTTGCAGTTCTTGGTTAGAAATGTGTTCATTAAGTCTAGTTTCTGTTAGTCCAAAAATATGAAAGTATGCATTGTTATTGTAGAGTATGGAAGTAATTTCAGCCAATTTACTGACATTGTAGAGATGACAAACATTCAGATGTCACAACCTGAGTCCCTGACGATTTGGGTATCCCGTTGTGATTGTGTGAGTCATATTTTGTGAAACTGATGATCACTAATATTTCATTGATAACAGGGCTGTTGAAAGTATAAATCAAGTAGATTAGGACATGAAGGATGATGTATGGGGTAGAATGAGGTTGCGGGATATTCATGTGTTCTTGTTGTGGGATCGGCGTATGCTGACCAATTTGATCTCCAGGCAAAAGGTGAACAGTCCAAGAGTCTATGTTGTAGCGGGAAATTGGGAAAGGTTGGGTATAAATGTTGATATGTAGGAAGATGGTACAAATGCGGTGACGGGGGGTAAGTTTCTTGTGTCTGGGACATTGATGGCTGGAGTGAGGATGTATCGGGGGGTAGGTTTCTTGTGTCTGGGACATTGATGGCTGGAGTGAGGATGTATCAGCACATGAAGATTGAATTTGTTGAGTTGCATCATTTGTACACTCTTGAGGACGGAGTGTATCACATCGGTCCTGTTGAGTAGGTGCAGAAAACACGATGGGTGTTGCTGTAGGGAGACATCACAAGCGGTGCCTTGCACTGCACGATTTACAATAACAGGTGTGATTTGATGTTCCTGATTATGAGATGATGTTGAGTGGGTGTCGTTAGAAGTAGTAAGTAATGGTGGAAAGTCAAGATCATAATTACTATTTGAGAAGTAGGTATTCACTGTTGATAGACCTCTGGTTGGATTTTGAGATATTGTTGTGTTGCCGACTCCTTTGAAGGTGCGTTCTGGGTATTGAGATGTTTGTTGCCAGCTTGCTGATTCCTTCAGTGGATCAATATCACACTAAAGAGGGGCTTCTGATTTCGCAGTACGAGGAGTGATCAGAAGTTAAGTGGTGGTATAGTGTCTTTTAAGTTTAGAATTACTGACAGCAATGGATTTGCGGTAATGGGGCCTGACTGGGGGAATAATGGACGTGAAAGTAGATGATAAAGGTGCGTTTGGGTAGATGTTGTTTGTTGCCAGAATTTTCACCACTGAAAGGTTTTTTAGGGGCTTCTGATTTAGGCAGGGAAGTACGAGGAGTGGTTTTGTGTCTGGTAAAGTGTCTTTTAAGGAATTACTTCAATTGGCGGTAATGGGCCTGACTGGAGGAATAATGACGAGAGATATTTCATTATCTTTGAGCTAGTCTGATAAACCAATGTGAGTAGTTACTCTGGTGACAGTGGGGTCAGAAGGAAAACGTTTAAGGAGTGACAGTAAATCCTGAGTGGATGCCCAGTTCTTGAAGCGAACAGTAACTGAGTCCTTATCGTTTGTCAATAATCTCGATTTTTGTAGTTCGTTGACATTTTGGTCCCCAAAAATAAGGTGTTTCCTTTTATTTGGAAGTCTTGTGTTGGTGCCTGTGATAGGACGTGCCTTTTCTTGTGTAGCCTGTATGCTTTGATCGTTGGACTGCTGATAATAATGTATGCTGTGGGTTACTCGTCTTGGTGGAGAGTGCCGATTCGAAATTTTTACCGGGATTCTGCAATCATCGTCTGCATTGTCTGTAGTGAATTTCGGGGAATCCAGGACACTGTCTTGGTTGAGATGGAGTTTTAGCCGCGTAATTTGTTGCTTGGATTGGTTGTTAGAGTTTTTCAGCTTTTGACACAATTCATCCGTTTTCTCATGTTTCGCACAAAGCCCCACAGTATGCTGCTGGCTTTTTTCATAGCTACTTTTTAGTACCGTACGTTCTGTCTGAAACTTCTCATACGACTGTCTTAGACTGTTCAGCGCTGCTCTAAGTAAATCTATCTCAGATATAATACTTGTTAACACATCATGATGATATGAAAGTTGTAAGGGTTGTGGTGATGTTGCTAGTGGACTACTATCAACAAATTCCGTAAGTGAATGGTGATTGTCGTAGATTTTATTAAGATAGGTTGAAGATGTTTAAGGTCCCGTCTGAGCAGAGGTGATAATGGTAAACTATACGATAAAAGGGATAAGAAATAGCTTTACTTTCCACAATGGTGAGAGTGTAAGAGAAAGGACAGTCTCTGGATTGAGTAATTGCTCTAATCCAGCCTATCTTATGACAGTATATAACTAGACTCACTTTCTCTCCTGGTACATAAATATGCGAGTTACACTCCACTTACATATACACAATTCTGTGACATAATAAGTACAGACGTGAACCAAGCTATGGATAACATATAATGGGCAGGGGTTGACCAACACGATAACTTAAGGTGTATTAGGTTTATTGTCTCTAGAAAAAAATCACAACATCAATCATCAGATAGTATAGTTTACAGACACCAAAAATGCAAGACAAATTATTAACCCAATAGGCCCTCCTCTCTGGTAAAGGAACCCCAAAGTAGATCCCAACAGAGGTAGTTAACCCAAAAGATTAAAATTAATACTAAAGTAAAGGGATAGACGATAAAGGAAAGAACAAATGTTCTGGGAAAAAAATAATATAACAGTAGTAGTGAACCCGAAAAGACAGAAGTGAGTAAAATGATTATACAAAATATGAAATATTCATTTCTCTTTCTTACAATCTGTCAGTGTGTGGCCACCTTCAATCGCACTTACCGACTACTCTTGTATGTAACAGCTGTGTGTCTTTGACATATTTCATGGGTGGTGCTGATCCAAGGGAGCCACAGTTCCTTAAAAAATGATTAATTTTTCTAATAGGGAACGCCCGCTTAGATAGTGCTATTTTATGTGTCAAAGTTCACGTCAGGTAGTGCATGTAGAAATATATATATCGCGATCTTAGGTTCACCATGGGTAGCACACAGTAGTCCGATATTTAAGGAAATGTCTCGTGGGTACAATGTTAGAAAAACCAATAAGGATAAGCAAAGGATCTACTATCTGTGTTTTTTTCTTTTTCTTTGTTTCTCTCTGGGGTTGAGTGCCGGTTATGGACCCAAGTATTCTTTTTTTCTGGATAAATCCACTCGAGAAAAGAAAAACCACGATAGTCAGTATTCTAGAAGAAAGGCTATATAGATATTTGGCCGCCACAAGCGGATCAGATGTGCTGTAAACAGTCTGGGTAATTTCTTGTCCAGTTTATGATCTTATTCTTAAAGTTTATATGTGAGAAAACTCTCTCTCTCTCTCTCTCTCTCTCTCTCTCTCTCTCTCTCTCTCTCTCTCTGGAAGAAAGCAAGAGGACCGCACAGGTCAAAATTTAAGACCCGATAATATTTTAAGAATGATTCTGGAGCTATTCAAACCGCTAGCTTGCAAGGGTTGTGATCGCCTAGAGGTGAAAAAAAACAAACATTTTAACAATGATATCAATATTATAATCTCAAACGCGTTAGGTAAGACCTCTAGATCACTCCGGTATTAAATTATATTTAAACCTACAAGAGTCTAGCTAATATTATCGCACTTTAACACGAGACATAAACTCTAGTAATTCACAAAATCTAGTAATTCACAAAATTACGCATGATGAATAAGAGTAGATTTATCTCTAATTATCAATCGCCTAGCGTATATTAATTAATTTAAAGCGTCTCTTACTGGGGGAATGACAAGAAATTAAATTTACTTATTACAGCTGGAACAACTTGCTATAAGTTATTTAATATGCTTATTTAATAAACACAGAAATCCCAGTGCAAAACTTTAACACGTCAAGACACTCAAAATTCTAATAACTCTCCACGAATCTAAGAATTCTCTCTATATAAAACTCCAAGAGTTCGCGCTAGCAGATATCAACAATTCCTGCGGCAGACTGATAAATGAGTGTTAGGAGACTGCACATATATACTGAATCGGCCGGATCTCGCCCACGTCTGGCAAAATCGCACCTCGAGCGAATTCAACGTCCATTATTATATCAGGTATTAATCAGAGGTTTCATATCTCGGCTCTGACGTCGTAACGTGACCGCCGGTGGCCCGCCTCTGAAGGAATGTCAGTAAGAGATACCGAAATAGTTTTATTTTAATAGCCCGAGAGAGAAGACAACAAAGGGCGAATGTCGTGGCTGCTAGCACGATAACTTATTGCATACCAACCAGCAAGCGTGGGAATTCCACTCGAGTTGTTTAGTTGTAAGAGACACTGCTTTTGTTTTTAAAGTTATATTGAATGAAGGCGTAATTTTTCTTTAGTTCTTTTTTTTTCTTTACAGCTCTTGTCACGTTTAAAGTGTAATTTTTGTTTTTTTTGTTTTTGTTTTAGATCAAGTAGTGGTGATCGAGTTTACGTTTACCATTGTTCCTCAGAATTATCAATAATAATAATGAAGCTAGTTGCAGTAAATCAACCAAATTTGCTTCAGAAGACCAATGGAGTTCCATGTTTCTTACCGTCGACATCTTGATGATTTTTATAGTCACAATCTATCAGTTAGTGGATATTTAGATCTTGTTTCACCATACTGTATATAAATCTGAATCAGTGTATGTTTTATTGTTATTATTTGTTAAATTAATGAAGAAAAATATCCAGTTCAACCTCTGATGGGTTTATAATTAGGATATATATTGTTTTCAATTCCAAATAATATGAACAACTGCCGATATGAGAAAGTGACATCACATTTGTCAAATCATTGTAATTATCAATTATCAATTATGCTTAAATATAAAAAAAAAAATACTCAACAAAATCAAGAAGAAACTCTGAACAAGAAAAAAATTAAAGTGGAGGGGTGTAAAGGCCTGGTGGTTCCAGTTATATAACTGACTTTAACAGATATTGAATTGACTTTCATCTGTTAAAAGTCATATGCATTGTAAGAACAGCATCAGACCTTCACATCCCAAACCACTATATAGGCCTATTAACCTTTGTTCGTGTTAAATATTGTTTGACTATATTATGTAGTTCCCTAGGTCTGTCTATTCTTAACACCTCTTCTGCAAATAATCTAATATTGGTAGTCTCATTTGTTCATACCTCGATGAATAAAAATGTATATCTAGAAACGCATGACACTTTTACCTTTCCTGCTGAGCCGCTGAAACTCAAAGTGACGTAAGTTGCGTTAATCGCTTTCATTGCTGCAGAGTGTGAAAATTTTACGTCACCATATTTGTGCACAGAAATAGCAAAAATGGCTTATAGGATCGCTTAAATGATTTTTGTAATGTAAATGTTCTCGCACGAAGCAAATACACAAGGTATCTATATAATCATATCGAAACAGTTAATGTCTTCAAACATGAAGATGCAGGCACGAACTGTGCAAATTATATAAAAGAATACATCAAATTACTTCATTAATGTAACGCTTGGAAAACAATGTCCGACATACTGTCGGAGGAAAAGCAAGACATTAAATCAGATATGGCTTGTTATATAGGAAACATTGAAGCTCGCGATGCCCCAACAGGAATAAATGAGCTATAGTAATGACAGTTGTATATAAGTAAATAAATAAACAGTGGCGTTGCTATGGGTACTAAGATGGGCCCTAGTTACGCTTGCCTGATTGTGGGCCACTTTGAACTGTGGCGTTGCTATAGGTACTAAGATGGGCCCTAGTTACGCTTGCCTGTTTATGGGCCACTTTGAACAATGGCGTTGCTATGGGTACTAAGATGGGCCCTAGTTACGCTTGCCTGTTTATGGGCCACTTTGAATCAGTGGCGTTGCTATAGGTACTAAGATGAGCCCTAGTTACGCTTGCCTGTTTATGGGCCACTTTGAATCAATGGCGTTGCTATGGGTACTAAGATGGGCCCTAGTTACGCTTGCCTGTTTATGGGCCACTTTGAATATTTGGTCTTTCAAAGTTACGATGGACCAATACCCGAGTTTTACCGCCGCTATATTGATGATGGTATTGGCATTACAGACATGTCTGAGGTAGACCTCCGTCGATTTATTGACTATGTTGGTAAATTCAATCCTGCCATCATATTCACTTCTGAAATCTCTACGACTTCAGTGAACTTCCTTGACATCACTATGACTATTAGCCCTTCTGGCCTTAAAACGTCTGTTTATTATAAGACTACTGACGCTCACGGTTTCCTTCTTTATACTTCATCGCATCCTCTTAGTTGTAAAAAATTCCATTCCCTTTTCTCAACTTCTTCGCTTGCGTCGGTTATGTCACGATGACGATAATTTCCATCAGCGAGCTCAAGAGATGTGTTACGGGTTCATTTAGAGTATTTCAAATAGCTGGAGTATGGTGTCTATGGTAGAGTTTAATTTTAGTCCAACTTTTGCAAAGTCCTCAAAACGTAAGGCTAGTCTTCAACAGTAGAAAACTCCATAATGCCTGATTGACGTTTTGAGAATATATATTTTAATGAAGGAAACGCAGCTCCTCACAGAATGCATCCATAAAATAGACAATGGCAATCTCTAGCCCGTCCATAAATCAGTCTATCGTCATGTAGACTACGGCAACAATGTCAGAGTCATCTTTAATATAATATTTCTCACTCATTCCTCTCATTTCAGCACTGACAAGTCCGTATAAATATATTCACGCTTAGGCTCCAACTGTAGGACGACCTAGCTGATATGAAGAACATAAAACTCTATAACAAGAGTAAACTTTCTGGAGCTCGTTCAGACACGTCTTTCTCATACCGAGAATACACAGCCAAAGAGACCGACTTACGGCTCAAATCTTCGATCTGAAGCCGGCAGCAAATCGTCTGCTTAAAATCAGCAGACTATATGACGTACTTCCGGGGTAGTCTGGGCAACGCTTTATCAGTAAGTAAATGAGTACATAAAACCTGTCGAGTGCGATAGCGCCTGTTATGAATTAAGTCATAACAAGATGCTCGAGTTCTTTCGCCGACGTCTTTATCCAGAACATGTTTTATCTGATGCTCTTAATCGTATCACACGCGTCACTCATCAGATGGCACCCACTATTAAACCTTCTGTCCAATCTGACAGACTCAAACTGGTTCTAACTTTCCATCCTCACTGTCTGGCGGTGAGGAGAATTCTGTTTCGACATCTGCCTATTCTCCACTCTGATCCTGACACCAGAGAGTTGTTTCATGATACACATTTGGTGGCATATCGTAGGGTATTAATTTTAGGGATATTCTTGTACACAGTCGCTTGCGACATACTAGCCCGCCATACTTTGGTACTAAACCGTGCCAACGCCGTATATGTAAGAGTTGTTCTTTTGTACTCCAAACTCAGACAGTCACTTTTCCGAAAGGAAAATTTATCATTAGAGAGTCTTTCACGTGCGAATCCAGAAACCTGATTTATGCTATCATCTGCAAGAGGTGTGGCATTACCTATATTAGTGAAACTAGCAAACGTTTTGCAGACAGGTTTCGTGAGCACTTGAATGACATCTATCATGGCAAACATTTACCGGTGGCCCTTCATTTCAATAGGCCTGACCATTCAGGTAAATCCGATATTCTTGTCACTGCCCTCCTTTCATGTGTCGGTGATTGTGATGGACGAACTCGGCTGACCCTGAATTATTGAGATGATAGGGTATTGTCCTCATATAACTTCAGAACCCCTGAACATCTGTTGTCGTTTTATCGCCAACCTGGAAATCTTCACCACGTTTGCTCATTAAATATGTAGACCGTTGCAGGCATGCATCCTGGAATTTCGCTTTGTCGTAGGGGCAGGTTAAATCACGCCCATTGCCACCTCTGAGAACGATTAATGGCAATCATTTTCTTAACAACGGCCCAAAAGGGGACGTGGCCAGAGACTCACTCCTGTTTCTAGAGCAATTAACAGCAGTTCATTTTCCTTACCTTGCTGTCACACCGCCTAGTAGGAGTTGCCAAAGCGTATCAGGAGACCGGTACCATCAAAGGCTGGTTGGTCGTCAGAATCAAACGTAGAGCGGTATAAGATCTAAGGAATCAGGGAACTCACAGCGAACGAAGCTAGTTTCTCGCAGAGATTTCGCATCCTCATGCGAGCAGCCTGAGACGAACGGAGATCGGAAGCCAGGGGGCCATCGCGGTTAGCACGACGGCGTAGAACCTCGACTTTTTCCTGAGATGAAGAAAGATGTTAGATTCTAACATGTCCCACTCATCTTTCATTCCAGTTAGATATATACAGAAACTGAGAAATGCAACTTTATCACTCGTTCGCCAGACCTTGACAGAAGCACTAGCATAGTGAAATCTTGCTTGATTCCCTCTGGATTTTCAACTTATTGCAGTGAATTATATTCTGTGCTAAACGGTATAATACATTTGTTTTAAAGTGATCAGTGGTCTAGATCATTCATTCATTTTATTTCACTGGATTTTGTGATTAACTTAAAGCTATTAAATTAAACTTATCTATTAAAAAGTTAATTAAACTTATCTCAAATAGTTTTATAACCTAGTGTGAAAAAATTCGTTAAGTTCTTCCTGAAATTTATATCTATTAAGACGCGAGTGTATAAATAGTTAACTGTAAATTTATCGCCCGTTAAATGTTATTTGTCAGTTGTTGCCACCTCGTTCCAAGACGTTCCCCCACCAGCGGCGAAATCTAAGAAACCATACCCCATTCTCACCTGTATCTAACGGTGACAGTGCCATTCCATAGACCTTTTTTATATCATAAAAAAAACCACAAGAACATTTAGTCTTCACGACCGGCAATAAGTGGGAATATTTGCAACCAGCCAAACCTCGCTAAATCTGGGGCCGGACATTGAAGTAAAAGACACTCTCAATATGTTAAGTGTTAATTGACGGTTTTTTTTTGGTATAATTCTATGGATTGCCTGCTTCCAAGATCAGTAAGTCTGTGTGAGAGTTTGTGTGTTGGCCAGCACGAGCGTGCATGATTAAATGAGATTTATGTGCAACTATTTTAATTGCTGTACCTGGTAGACACTTTGTTATTTTATTCCTTGAATGGTTCACTTTATAAGTAGGATTTCTTAACCTCTGTTATTTCCCCTTCCTAATCTGCTTAGTAGAAGGAAAAACAGTTAAGGATAATAGGACTAGTGTCCTACTCCCTCTTTTCAGGATAGATTAATTGACTGTTGGGTTAACTTATCTATTTCTGTTAACTACCTGTCCTTTGGACCGGGTTCCTTTTTCATTTGTCTGTACAAGAGGGAAGGGCATATTGAATATCACTCTTCACCAAACCCCCACCCACCTTGTTATTTGTATTTTTTGAACCTTTGATTTCTGCTTGTAAATTGATAATTGTTTGTGACTTGATTTTATGCTAAATAAAAGTAATAAAACGTTTAGCATTTGTGTTGGCAGGCCCAAACCCAAATTTTCCCATATTCGTTATCGTAGTCTGTATTCACGTACGTTGTGTGTTTGAAGAACCAAATCGGTGTGAGCGCAGGTGTGAGTGTGGAAACTGGCAAATAATTGTTTGTCCACAAGAGTTTTTTTAAGGAGTAGAATGGAGAGAAAAACTGTCGTAAAACAGAGTGTCCTTCTCTTCCCAGCACTCTGTGAATCAACTATTTACTTCTAAAACCCTTACTATCACATAGCCTTTTCCATCATTCTCCACTCTAAACAGGACCACTATTTCCAAGACTCTTTCTCTCAAAATAAATTTACGAGAGTGATGACCGAACTCGCTTTTCGTTGGAGAATCGTCATATTTTTCAAATGGGCGTTTTATCTCCTGAAGGCCTTAATGTTCAACATCATTTTGCATAAATTCTGGTAGCCTTTCTCTCTTTTTCATTCTTCTTTATTCGTTGTTTTTTCAATCTATCTTCTTATGTTTTGGTTTTGGTTCGTTTCGTATCCTTTTGTATCTTTTTAAATTGTCGCTTTCTTATACGTCACTTCCTTAGAGATTTCTTGGACAGAGTACTACGGTCTTCAATTCCAAGCATCTACTGATCTAGCTTAGTGAACTTTGACTTGTTCCGAAGTTTTGTTCATTCTCTTTTTTTCGTTCCTTTGATTATTTACTTTCTTGTTTCGGTATTCCTTTTAGGTTTTACGATTTTCTTGTATTATTATTGTTATTTTTTCGCACTTTACTGTGGGTGTTTACTTTTTCCATCTGCTTGTATCGCTCATTTGGTATTGTTTCTCATCATCGTATGTTTTTTTAGTACCTATATGTAATTCTTGTTTTTGTCACCTGTTTGTGGCTGACGAGGGGTAAAACCCGAAATGTCCCTTGTTTCATGTGAACCGTTATTGTAAAACTGATTCAACACCGTTTTATTGGTTTATATACTTATACAGTTGTATATAGAAGCACGATATGTTACACACACACACACACACACACACACACACATATATATATATATATATATATATATATATATATATATATATATATATATATATATATATATATATATATATATATATATATATATATATATATATTATATATATGTATATATATATATATCATCACTGTCATGTGGAAACAGGTCCATAATAAGACATTTGATGATATAATTTAAGATCCATGATATGTGGATAGGGGTCGTCAACATTTGACGTAAAGCAAAAGTTTTGCAATGTTTAACATCAACCCCCCCCCCCCGCCTCCCCCCCAATCTAACTTTTTCACTAGAACCCAGACCCTCCCCCTCTTATGCGCGATGTCTCACATTTCTTCACCTGTCCCCTCTTTTGTGTGTGCTCAATTTTGCTTTTTTTTTTTTTTAAATTTAAAACTGAAATAATCGAATGTAAATTAGTTAACTAGCGCTCACAAAATAACAATCTTGTAAGCCAAATAGTGTAATTAATCCTTTCATGTGACAAGTGCCGGTGCCAGGCTAATTTACGCCCCAATCAAGGATGACTACTTGCCCCCCCCTCCCCCCCAGCTAGGTAGAATTTGCCACAACACTGAATCATTGCAAAGAAAATAATTATAGATCTGTTAAGCAGTACTGAAGAAACTAGCCAAATATGTCATTAAATTTCAAAAATGAAACAACATATAAACAAGTTATATTAAAAAATCAGAATATAGAAATTGTTCATAAGACTTTATAATTAATTATATTCCATAGCCCTGTTGTGGTATTTATCTTAAAATAATAATAAAAAAAATACAAATTGTCAGTTGCATTTTTTACATGGCTTAGAAAAGCTAATGTATAGAACTATGCCCCTCTAAAGGTCAGTACTGCGCCCCTCTGAGATTTGCGCCAGAGGCGGCTGCCTAGTCGGCCTAATGATAGCACCGGCCCTGCATTGGCTGCGTTCCAGTACGAGACAGGTCCCAAACTTTGCGCTACTTAGCTAAATGCGCTTCAATTCCCCCCCCCCCACCCCCCTTTTTCCCCTTTTACCCCCACAAAAAAAAATGTTAACATTCACAGCACTGGCTAAATGTGCGTGTCTTTGATCTCAGCGGACTGTTGTCGAAATGGTGATAACTTTTTGTTTATTTAAAAAAATATATAACATTAATCAACTACAATTTATTTATTCTGCATTTTTTAAAGATTTGTATTACATTGTATTATACACGCAGAAATATATAACTAACAACAATTTAAACCATTTAAATGTTATAACAAATATCCCATATTTCAGTTGAGATTATAGTATTTATATAAGTCGTCCACAGGGAAACATTTGTTAACTATTACGTTTAAAAGTAAACTATGGACCATGGAGAGCGGCAGGTACAACAGTCAAGAGGCTACAGACTTTCATAGCTGGGTGCTTCTGTGGAGTGGAGGCATTCAGGTGGTGTCGTAGGAACACTGATGTGGGGCTGGTGGTGGATGTTAGACAGGCTAATGTGGCGCGGGGGGGGGGTGGGAGGAGGGCGCTGAAGATAGATGGGACACGCGTTGATAAAGCCTGTTGATGAAATTAAAGGGGAGCACCCAGGGTTCGTGTCATTGGATTGCCTCCCCTGCTCTGTATTGGTGATCCAACAATGACCACAATTTAGAGTATTCAATGAGGGCCTTTAAAGATATCAACCTTCGCTCAAGATTACTTTGGCAGAGTTGTAAATAGAAGTGTGGTGCTTCTTTTCCAGGGAGTCTTTATAATATTTTTTTCAGAAATCAAGCACTGAATCAACGCTGAATTTATCAAAGCAGTCGAAAACTTTGCATCTGCCCGCCCCTCCTATGAAGACCAAGATATATTAGCTCGCTTCTGAGCTCTTGATCCACAGACCATATATAGCTGGTATCACACACTGATATCTCCAACTCACACCACAAACTGGTATCACTAACTTGTACCACGAACTGATAACACCAACTTGTACCACACACTTTAGAAGAAACTAATCTATCTGCTAAGTATAAGTTTCCTTATACTAGTCAGGCACCTTCTCGCGGTCACTTCCACCGGCCCTGTTTTCTCCGTAATTTTACCCCCTCCCCCAGCATAAATCATAAACCCAGTGGATTGATAGGGAAATTATCGTTACTCTCAGTTAATTTCATGAAAAAATGTGACTGGACAGCGGAAACGATTTTTGCCTGGTTTACACATGTTTAAATACACATGAACACTTATTAAAATGTTAATATAACAATTATGTACACCATGATGTCGTCACCATTGCCTCCCTGCTCCACTTGGAGTTTGGGACTACATCTGCTTTTGGTTCCTTGTGAGAGAACCGGCATAAAACGGTCACCAGAGCTTGCTGTGGTGGTTCATGACTATCATTTTCATATGCTGAGGCTCTATCATTTTCATATGCTGAGGTTGCCAGCCTCGTGTGACTTGTACAACCACCAGCGAGTTAAACATGCCAAATGTACAATATAAAATGATAAAATTGTATATGTTACAACTTACCACGTATCGGGTTATAACATGTTTACGGACGTCTGGCACAGAATCCCCGCCGAATAATTTCGGGCCACAGGGTATGAGGCCGTCTTACAGGTAGAGTATTACTTTAATTATAATCCCACTATTTTCCTGTTTATAGGTTCTGATGACTTTGTGGTTTCCAGTAATGTAATGTCGAGTGTTCCTGCTGGCTAATTTCAGAAGATCCTCAGTACTTCGTCCAATCCCCTTTCTTGAAATCCTACTTTTCTTCGGTCCTGGTTAGTCTGAAGGTGTCGTCTTCACTCAATGGAACACAGTGCTGTAGTCTGAAAATGTGCTACATTTTATTGGGCCTTTCGCCCACGCTCTTCCAGCTTTCTATTCGTTGAAAGTCACCAATCAAACGTAGTCTAGTTTAACTTATTTAGGCTAGACCCAGCAGATTTAAACGTTTGACTTTAGTATATATCTTCTCCCCCTTCTCTAATGAAATTTCACATGACGGGCAATTTAACCTCCTCCCATATAATGTTTTGGCACTACCGCTTTTAGATGACTTATATCTGTAATTCATAACAAACTCTTAAGTTTTATTTATTATAAATGTTGACAAACACGAGTGTCCATCCCCCGGAAGTGTTATGTAACTTTCCTGCAGGCAAATTCATGTTTATCGTCCAATTATCGATTTAAGAATTATGGGCGCCCAGCGTGGCACGCGAGAGAGATCCGCCTTGTTATTTTAAAAAAAAGGTAGAGCTCAGTTTGTCTGGCTGCTCCAAGCTATGTTTCAATGTTATCTCTACTCATGGTAGATCAGGCAAAATAACGACATGAAACCTGAGTCATACGTTGAATATGAGAGAAAATACGGGTTAGAAATAAATAAAAGGAAGGTACAATATGGAGAAAAAGACAGGTTAATCACGATTAAATAAAAAGCACGGTCATTTTATGACAGTTAGTAAGGTGGGGAAAGACCAGAAGCACATGGGGAAAAGAGCTGGAGACTGGCGTAAGGGATAAAGGGCGCGGAGAGCCCTAGGGCTGATGGCATGGGAGAGGAAGACATTGCATACGTTTGTTGTAGGCAGATATTCCTAAAAATGCCCTTCCAATTTGTTCGCCTAGGTCAATCACCTCTTGACACTTTGTCTTCCCAAAAGTATCAAACAAAAAATGATTAACTCATTAGATTTACCTTCGTTTATGTTCCGTCCTACTTCTGACTCAGTGTTCTCGTAAATTGTCTCCCATCGTTTTCTCAGGAAATCGAAAACATTATTTGAGACAAAAAAAAAAAAAAAAAAGCTTTTACTTGTCCGTAAACTACTAAAACAAATCAGTTCATAACCTTAAGGGTCATCATTCCAAGGATTCTTCGTGGGAAAACGTTTGGTTACTCGACAATCGTGCCTTGACCTAAACATAACATGTTTGTCTTTTGTCAACAAACTACCTGAAGCCAGAACAATAACGTGTTTCGTCTTATTGTTACTGTTATTGTTAATCAGAATCGACCTCACTGCACTCCGGGCAAACCCATAGGTGCTCAGTCTCCCTCAGCAAATGTCGAAACGTATGAATGCTAATTGTACCTGTAGCACGCTGGTTGTACATACGACGGATGCATCATCTCTCGCGTCCATCTCTGCCAGTCCCACGTTTTATGCCAAACTCTTACAGTCTTAGCCTTGTTGAATCATTCATTGCAGTGTCATTATATAACAGGCGATCATTAATTGCCCTTAGTATCTCTCCTTTATCCATGTCCAGTGTCCCCACTATGGGTGCTCTCGAGGCCAGTCTGTCAGCTCTCTCATTGCCACGTACCCCTGCATGACCGGGATAGTAGATCCACACCATTTCTTCAAGACTTGAGGATTCTATTGATGTTTTCCATTCCTGCATCAGCCATCCGTTCTGAACTTTGCGAAACATGGCTTGAGGGTCTGACAATATAACTGCCCTGGTTGATAGAGCTTCAGACAGCCACCTTAGTGCTACAGTAATTGCCTCTACCTCCATTCCCATGCTGAAGGTTGTTGTCATGTAGGCTCCACTCTGTTCAGCAACGATCCTGCCCTTTATTTTCGCAGAGAAGCCCCATCCTGATTTCTCACCACGCACTACAGACCCATCAGTGTACACAACGGCGGCATCATCCCCAGCATGATCACTTATCAGCTGATTAATCTCTAGCTCTGCTTTTCCATTGCCCCAAGATCTGCACTTTCTGCCAAGGCTAATGATGACCTGCTGGTAGTTTATCCAGTTCTCCCCTGACTTACTCCACTCTTCCTCTTTGGATATATTTTCAACCCTGGTCACCTTTCTTATCGTTACTAATTCGGTTTGTAGTCTCTTTGTTCAAATCTAAAGTTAGAAAAAAATCACGCTCTTAAAATACATCTGTCAGCTATAGTAAATTCACTAGTCATTTTGTTTTTCTTCAACCAGACATTAACCTGGAGGTCACTCATTTGATACTGTGCGTTATCTTATGCAAATTGGTTTGCAAGAGTTGTTCACCCTTTCTCTATCACAATAGTAAGTCACAAAATTTTGACCTGCACTGCTCTGCCTTCGTGACGTAATATGCGGCAACCCCATAGATATGAACGAAGCATATTTCTTGAAAATAGACACAAACAGTAAAGTAGGCTCTGAATAAACTAGATAAAATATTACAAGACATAAGGATCAAGCAACTAGAATTTTTAAAAAATTTAGCTATTTAATTATTTGCAACAGAAACAACAACTGTAAGAAAATTTTGAGAGTCGGACAGGAAGTAATCATTGTACAACCAAGGTCCAGGATCAGCAAACGTTGTGTTCTTTATGTTAGAGAATCCTATATAAATAAATAAATAAATAAATATCAATCAATCAATCAACACCCTTTAGCTCCCCTAGGAGCATAGGCCTTCAACAAACACATGCCAAGTCTTCCTGTCCTGTGCCGTCCGCTCAAGTTCTTTCCATGTTTTCCCCATCATTTTCCCCTCTGTTTCCAGTTCTCTTCTCCATGTGTTTTTGGTCTACCTCTGCCTCTCGTTCCCTGTGGATTCCAGAACAAGGACTACCTTGTAATGCTATCAACAGGTTTCCTCATGTCGTAGATTTCCGATAGGAGAATTAAGACTAGGTTTGGTCCCTTCTGAATAGGTTTGAATAGGTGATAGACTCAGTGAGAGTTAGTGAAAGGTAATAGAATTTCCACACACGTGAGATGATAGATTTGATATAGTGGCTGTCTCTGAAAGCGAAAAGAATTCTTCTCTCTCTCTCACCTATCTTCTACAACAGTTGTTACAGCGTCAGACAGACTACACCAATATACATATTACGTATATTTCTATCACTCACAGGCACGCACATACACGTGACGACAGGTAAACACACAGACGTGGGAAAACTATAACAATGATATATATATTATCTAGAACGAGCTGACCAAACACGATTGTTTAGTTCAAGAGCGATTTTAATATCAGGAAAAATCGGCTCACAACATCAAAGAAAGTACATCAAGGAAAATACATATACACATAGTCATAAAAAATCAAGGAAATGTTGCAAGGATGATAGCCCCGTTATAGTGTTAACTCTAGGTTTAGCCCGGCCCCCGTTAAGAGAACAGATGATGGCGCCAGAGTCACAGATACATAGGGTTTGAGTCTAAGAGTTTTTCTTTGTTTTATCTCGTAATTATATGCACAGAGTTTGAAAAAAATCTGATTTAACCTAAGACAAAAACACAAGAACTCTAGCCTTAGCAACCAATTATGCAGATTGAAAAAAACAAATAGGACAGCAACAGGGTGTCAAAGATATAATAGTGAAAAATATCACTCAAACCAGCGTACACTCATTCATTCCGCCATGGCTTCTCACACTAGTACTCACGACTTTGCTTGCTGCCTCTTGGAACACATTGATTTTAGATTTTCACACAGACTCAAAAAAATGCAGTCTACTGCCAAGAAGTCCCCAGTTCCAAAAGACCTGTTTAACTTGGAGTCTCCGGGAACGACTACTTGGGTATGCAAATTTGTTCAAATGTCTGATTAAGTCACCTAACAATTATTCCAGGCGCGGGAGTTAACAGAGCACAGTGTCAATAGCGTAGGTTTCTAAAAAAAAATGATGAATGTCAGGTCGGTGCCTTCCCTCAGTATAGGATTCACTTTAGTCACACCACAGATTTGTCCACAAGATATAATCTAGTCGGGAAATGATTGTTAATATTCACGCCGCCAGGCAGCAAATTATATAGAGTTTCTAGAAGAAATTAAGTGCTGGCTCCAAGGTCCAGTATTTATCATTACAGTCTTTGAAAACCCGTTATAGGGATATTAGTATTTCTGTCTAACTTGCACCGTCAGATCAGTGTTACTTGAGAAAACCCACGTGGTTCAAAATAAGGACTGTCTATTTCTTCACAAGTATGGAAACTACTACTAGGTGCTGGTAAAGTTAGGGTCACCCCAAAACTTTCACTGTGTGGAGGAAAAATAACACATATAATATAATAAACAGAATCTGTACTGGTTAAAACTTACATTTAAACTTGCAAGCAGAGAGCTTTGCTTATCATTTAAACTTCCCGTGACGTAAGTTATATTTAAAAATCAGCATTCCTCATAAATTAGGAACACGTGCGTATCCCGTCATCATTCATGAGGCTGGATTCTAGAGTTTATACGTTAGTTTAGAAAAATACACTCGACTGAGTATTAGCAGTTAAATTAAATTCATAAATAGCTACAATTGCCGTTATAAGCTAGAAATTTTAATTAGTCTGCTTTCCACTGAATGCTTCCCTAGAAAATATAATAGCCTACCACTTTATTTCTCTTCTGCGCTAAAGAAATTAGATTTAAATGAATTAAGCGATTTAACACTTTAACACTCACACAATCTATATATCTATCATATTAATTACCTCAACCACAGAATTACAGGTAGTCGCACAACTTAAGAATAAAAATGCTGAAAATATTTCTGGAAGTCTAGAAGTTCGACAAATTGCCGAAACAAACTGAGATCTTCGCTAACAGCTATTCTGTTTTTCGAGCGACCTATCTACTGTGGAGTCTATGAGCGAGAATGAAATTAAAGTTTCAAACTTGGCCAATATCTTAAAATCAGACAAAGGGCCCAAACTTATTTCGCCAAGCGAAATTATCTCCCCTACTCCCAACATTTACGTCCGCTTAACGCGTGTCGTAACTGTCACCTACTGACCACGATGTACGCGTGTCAGTTTCAAATCCCAGACAGCCTGACTCCATTGCCCAAGTGAGCGCCGTGTCAGTTTGGGATTTTCCAGCCAAATGTCTGGATACTGCCCGGTGCAGATGTAAAGTATCACACCTCACCGGGACTAATGCCGAGAAGAAGCTCGCGCGCTCGGTGAGAATGTAGACGATTTGCTACGTCCTGTGTTCAGCGAACCGACTTATCACGCCTTATGACGCCCTGCAGCCCTGACATCTACGTAATATCGTCCTAGCGCGATTCTCAGTTTAAGAGAAAGGAAAAAGGTAAAGTTTGCGAATTATATGAGAATAATATTCGCAAAACGAATGGATGAAAAATATACAGGAAAAATGAAATACAGAGATAATAAAAGAGAGAATTTGGGTGAACAAATAGGAAGAAAATGTAGGAAATTAAATGAATATAAACCCTACGTGACAGAGCCTCCCCCCTTTAAGATATGGAAGCACTCCATGTCTACGTTATGGAGTTTAATTTCCTATAACCGTAGCTTCGGGGTGTCTGTCTTCTTCCCTCTCCTCTTCCCCCTCCATCTCTGTCCAATTCCTACTCAAGTCCACTCCTCAAAGTTTCCTTCCCCTGGAATGTCTCATATGCGCGCTTGAAAGAGCGTCGCCGCTTCTGACATTTTTGAAAGATTTCCTGTGATAGCGGTGGAATATCCCTGCCACTATCATCATCTTCGTCAGTTTTGGCGATCGTCAGGAGATGGTCGGAGGTTGGCACTGGTTTTTCCAAGTATCTCTTTAAGAGATTTAAATGGAAAACCTTCTCCTTTCCTTCAATAGAGATCTGGTAGTTAGCCTTAGAAATCTTTTTCAGGACGGTAAACGGCCCTTGCCATCCGATCTTCAGTTGGTTGTTCTCGGTAGGGAGCAACACCAAAACTTTCTCTCCTGCTTCCAGTTCTCTCTCTTCCGCGACTTTCCTGTATCGGTTAGCGTGCTTGGTGCGTGCTCGCTTAAAGTTAGTCGTTGCTAGGTCCCACCCTAGTTTCAACCGTTCCTTTAAAACCGACACATATTTACTTGCTGAGACGACTGTCTCATCCGCCTTCTCGTCTGTCAGAGACTGAAGTAAGGCTTCAAGCGGGCCCTTAATGGGTCTGCCAAATAAGAGTGTAGCTGGCGGAAATCCTGTGGAAGTATGAGGAGATTCTCTGTAGCCAAATAATGCTGCAGGAATACAGAGATCCCAATCTTCAGGTTTCACTTGTGCCAGCTTACTTAGCATCATGGTGAGGTTTCCATTAGCACGTTCCACGAGCCCATTTCCCGCCGGAGTATATGGCTTAGTGTGGATGTGTTGGGTCCTCAAGATCTTAACGATCTCATCCATCAACAGGTTTCGGTATGGAGATCCATTATCCGTCAACACTTGCTGAGGGAATCCCAACCGAGTGAAAATCTGCACGAGGGCTTCTGCGACATGCTTGGCATCTGCGCATGTTAGCGGGATAGCTTCTGCCCATAAAGTGCATGTATCGACTAAGGTCAGGATGAACCTGTTCCTTCTTTTAGTCCTTTCGAAAGGCCCTAAAATGTCGATCACAACCCGTTCGAATGGTGTTCCCATTATTGGCATTTCACCCATGTGGACTGGGGGGGTCCGTTGCTTGGGTGGTACACGTTGGCACTGGGCACAGGATTTGACATATCTGATAATATCAGTATTCACTCCAGGCCACCAATAATGAGTGGTTATACGTTGGTTTGTGGCGTTCTGTCCCATATGTCCGCTAAAGGGAAGAGAGTGCCCCATTTCTAGGATTTGGCTTCTGTACTGTTTCGGTACTAGGAGCTGGTTGTAACCTTGGTCAGGCTTGCCCGTTCTCCGATAAAGTACGCCATCCTCAGAAAAAATGTCCCCGTGCTGTTTGGGTTCCTTAGCCATGGGCAGTTTCCTAAAGCAGGGTGCCAAAGTAGGGTCCTTGTATTGCGCTTCTTTAAGTTCCATAGGTAACAAATTTGGCGCAGGCTCCCGTTCCTTCTTGGTTTGCCCTCTTGTAGTTACTGCTGCCACAATCGGCTCTTCCGGTTTCCCAATACACACGTATCTCCCGCCAAGTATGACTGGGTAGATGGGATCATCCATAACAGCCGCTTTGATCACGCCTCTGACAAAGTCAGAGTGTATCTCCACCAATGCGATGGGAAGCGCTGTAGGTGCATCACTCTTACGAACTCCACAAAGTTGGACGGTCTCTGCTGTCTCTTGACCGGGTTTGACCAGGTTTCTGGCAACAATGCAATCGTAAGAAAGCCCCGTGTCAAATAAGCAAGAAATTTGAGAACCGTTCAAAGTAACAGTACCTCGCGTTGAGGGTCTATCCCCAACAGGTTGGGAATCACTGTCAATAATTCCGCCTTGCGAGACTGTTAATAAGCATCCGATGCGTTTAGGCTCGGTGTGCTCGGTCTGATCATATGTCCCGTGCTCGGGGGTTCTCCCTTTTCCACCTTGTCCTTTCTGGCTACGCTGCCATGTAGGGCGGTCGGGTTGATCAGACTGTTTGGGGTGGTTGGGGTACTTGTTCTTGTAGAACTTGGATTTTTCAGGAGGGGGGTTTTGAGGTCCAGTTTCTCTGTGGTTGTTTTGGTTAGAAGCCTGAGAAGATTGCTCTAGGTTATGTTTTCGAAAATGCTCCTCTGTCGGTTTCCGCTTTGTGGCCGGTAGTTCAGCCAGCGCATTGTGATAACGCTCAGACTTTTCCAAAATGTCTTCAAGTTTTTCTGCCCCCTGCTCAGCGAGAAATCTCCGGGTATCAGCAGACAAAGTGTTCTTTATTTGTTCAGTTAGAACAAGTTCCTCAAGACCTTCATAGGTAGAGGGGAGCTGCGAAAGCTCAAGGCACTTTGTTAGATATCCCTTAAGACGAGATGAGAACTGGTGAAAAGTTTCAGAATTCTCTTTCCGGCTGTTGCGAAACAGTTGCAAAAACTTGCGAGCGTTCATTTCAAAGCGCTCCAGTAACGCTTTCTTCAACACATCGTAGTCGTCTTGTTGGCTACTTTCCAGCTTAGAATAAACATCATAAGCAGAACCTTTTAGGGCCTGGGAAAGTTTCATATTCCAACGCGACCTCTCTAACCCGTACAGAGTTGCAATTTTCTCAAATTTTTCTAACCATGTGTCAATCTTCTCATTTGGACAAGGAAAAGATTCAAGAGTGAAAGACATAGCATTTAGTTGAAGAGATTGAGTGTTAGCAGGGTCAGTTAAGGAAGAATGAGGAGAAGACTCTCCATTGCTGGAGGTAGAGGCAGCACCACGGCTTTGGAACTCTAGAGTCTTAAGCGCCAGCTCATGCTGTCGTCGTTGCTCATTTTCTCTTTCCTCATGCTGTCTCTCCTCCCTCTCCTTCTCATGCTGTCTCTCCTCCCTCTCCTTCTCATGCTGTCTCCTGCGGATTTCCATTTCTTCCTCAATCTTCTTCTGCTGTAATAGACGGTCTGCTTCTTCTTTCCTCTCTGCATCATATCTCTCAAGTTCGTCTCTGACAAAAGCTTTCGCTTCCTCTCCTTCCAGTCCCTCCTCTCTCGCTTCGTCCCTGAGAAGTTGTCTAAGCTTTGCCCTCTCGGCCATATTATGTCAGTGACTGAGACACGTGGAGATAGAAAATAGGAAAAAGAATAACCTGGTTCCTACCACTTACGAGAAAAAAAAATTACCAAATTATTCAAAAGATGATATCCTTAACCCTGGGATACCTCCTCCAAAATAAAATCTAACTATCGCTGCTATTATCGGCAATAAAGCACTCAATGCAAAACACGACTACGCCAAATAAATGGTAGTTAAGATTACAACTGAAAAATAAGTTGCTACAGTGGAAAAGCAAAAGAATATTGCAAAAATTAAAGAGAAAAATAATCCCTTAATTTTTAAAAATCCACTATAAGTTCGCCCCTGAAGTCAGATCGGGTAAGGGAGGGAATTAATCTGGACAAAAAAGTCCGAAACACACTCCTTAACTTAGTTCAAACGCCGTTCTGCCTCAGTACCCAGTGAATGTTATACACTCACCACTTTACCAGCATTTAGTATTACAATCAGCAGTTAACATATATCCCGACAAATCAACCTGTAACCAAAATGTATATTATTCAAAGATGCTGTGGAAAAAAAAAAAACTTATTAGTTTGTGTGGTCAGCACGCCCGTAAACAGATCGCTAGTCTAGGGGTAATTATTTAAAGATATAACAACTCACAAGACATCACACTCTTACTCTATATCAGAATACAGAATCTTAAGTTCAAAATCCAGATAAACGAGTCCACGTTTGTCGTACTCGTCTTCCTATTCTAAGTTCAAAAACCGGAAACGAGCCCTCATTTGTCGTACTCGTCTTCCTATTCTAAGTTCAAAAATCCGTCGGACGAGACCCCATTTGTCGTAGATTTCCGATAGGAGAATTAAGACTAGGTTTGGTCCCTTCTGAATAGGTTTGAATAGGTGATAGACTCAGTGAGAGTTAGTGAAAGGTAATAGAATTTCCACACACGTGAGATGATAGATTTGATATAGTGGCTGTCTCTGAAAGCGAAAAGAATTCTTCTCTCTCTCTCACCTATCTTCTACAACAGTTGTTACAGCGTCAGACAGACTACACCAATATACATATTACGTATATTTCTATCACTCACAGGCACGCACATACACGTGACGACAGGTAAACACACAGACGTGGGAAAACTATAACAATGATATATATATTATCTAGAACGAGCTGACCAAACACGATTGTTTAGTTCAAGAGCGATTTTAATATCAGGAAAAATCGGCTCACAACATCAAAGAAAGTACATCAAGGAAAATACATATACACATAGTCATAAAAAATCAAGGAAATGTTGCAAGGATGATAGCCCCGTTATAGTGTTAACTCTAGGTTTAGCCCGGCCCCGTTAAGAGAACAGATGATGGCGCCAGAGTCACAGATACATAGGGTTTGAGTCTAAGAGTTTTTCTTTGTTTTATCTCGTAATTATATGCACAGAGTTTGAAAAAAATCTGATTTAACCTAAGACAAAAACACAAGAACTCTAGCCTTAGCAACAAATTATGCAGATTGAAAAAAACAAATAGGACAGCAACAGGGTGTCAAAGATATAATAGTGAAAAATATCACTCAAACCAGCGTACACTCATTCATTCCGCCATGGCTTCTCACACTAGTACTCACGACTTTGCTTGCTGCCTCTTGGAACACATTGATTTTAGATTTTCACACAGACTCAAAAAATGCAGTCTACTGCCAAGAAGTCCCCAGTTCCAAAAGACCTGTTTAACTTGGAGTCTCCGGGAACGACTACTTGGGTATGCAAATTTGTTCAAATGTCTGATTAAGTCACCTAACAATTATTCCAGGCGCGGGAGTTAACAGAGCACAGTGTCAATAGCGTAGGTTTCTAAAAAAATGATGAATGTCAGGTCGGTGCCTTCCCTCAGTATAGGATTCACTTTAGTCACACCACAGATTTGTCCACAAGATATAATCTAGTCGGGAAATGATTGTTAATATTCACGCCGCCAGGCAGCAAATTATATAGAGTTTCTAGAAGAAATTAAGTGCTGGCTCCAAGGTCCAGTATTTATCATTACAGTCTTTGAAAACCCGTTATAGGGATATTAGTATTTCTGTCTAACTTGCACCGTCAGATCAGTGTTACTTGAGAAAACCCACGTGGTTCAAAATAAGGACTGTCTATTTCTTCACAAGTATGGAAACTACTACTAGGTGCTGGTAAAGTTAGGGTCACCCCAAAACTTTCACTGTGTGGAGGAAAAATAACACATATAATATAATAAACAGAATCTGTACTGGTTAAAACTTACATTTAAACTTGCAAGCAGAGAGCTTTGCTTATCATTTAAACTTCCCGTGACGTAAGTTATATTTAAAAATCAGCATTCCTCATAAATTAGGAACACGTGCGTATCCCGTCATCATTCATGAGGCTGGATTCTAGAGTTTATACGTTAGTTTAGAAAAATACACTCGACTGAGTATTAGCAGTTAAATTAAATTCATAAATAGCTACAATTGCCGTTATAAGCTAGAAATTTTAATTAGTCTGCTTTCCACTGAATGCTTCCCTAGAAAATATAATAGCCTACCACTTTATTTCTCTTCTGCGCTAAAGAAATTAGATTTAAATGAATTAAGCGATTTAACACTTTAACACTCACAAAATCTATATATCTATCATATTAATTACCTCAACCACAGAATTACAGGTAGTCGCACAACTTAAGAATAAAATTGCTGAAAATATTTCTGGAAGTCTAGAAGTTCGACAAATTGCCGAAACAAACTGAGATCTTCGCTAACAGCTATTCTGTTTTTTTCGAGCGACCTATCTACTGTGGAGTCTATGAGCGAGAATGAAATTAAAGTTTCAAACTTGGCCAATATCTTAAAATCAGACAAAGGGCCCAAACTTATTTCGCCAAGCGAAATTATCTCCCCTACTCCCAACATTTACGTCCGCTTAACGCGTGTCGTAACTGTCACCTACTGACCACGATGTACGCGTGTCAGTTTCAAATCCCAGACAGCCTGACTCCATTGCCCAAGTGAGCGCCGTGTCAGTTTGGGATTTTCCAGCCAAATGTCTGGATACTGCCCGGTGCAGATGTAAAGTATCACACCTCACCGGGACTAATGCCGAGAAGAAGCTCGCGCGCTCGGTGAGAATGTAGACGATTTGCTACGTCCTGTGTTCAGCGAACCGACTTATCACGCCTTATGACGCCCTGCAGCCCTGACATCTACGTAATATCGTCCTAGCGCGATTCTCAGTTTAAGAGAAAGGAAAAAGGTAAAGTTTGCGAATTATATGAGAATAATATTCGCAAAAACGAATGGATGAAAAATATACAGGAAAAATGAAATACAGAGATAATAAAAGAGAGAATTTGGGTGAACAAATAGGAAGAAAATGTAGGAAATTAAATGAATATAAACCCTACGTGACACCTCAATGTGTGTCTTATCCATCGCCAGCGTCTTCTTCTCAACTCTTGTTCCACTGGCACTTGTCTGGTTCTTGTCATCAATTCCACATTTGTGACTTTGTCATACCATTTCAGTCCTTCTATTCTACGCAAGCACCCGTTTATAAAAGTCTGTAGCTTTTTAGTTGTTGTTTTTGTTGTTCTCCATGTCTCAGAGCCATACAATAGGACTGACTTCACATGTGAGTTCAAGATTCTTATTTTCGTGTTGGACTTGATTTCTCGTGTTCTCCATATGTTTCCCAATGCAATGAAAGCTCCTTTTGCTTTTTGTATTCTTATTTTGATATCATTGTCTGTCCCTCCAACTTTGTCTATATTACTTTCAAGATATGTGGACGATTCTACATCTTTTAGTGGTGTTTCATCAAGTTCAACCTTGTTATCATTTCTTGCATTTATAATCATAATCTTTGTCTTTCCCTGTGTATTTTGAAGCCCATTTGTTGTGACCTCTCATCGAGAATTTTCATTTTCTCTTGCATCCGATTATGGTTATGGGACAGAAGAGCCAAGTCATCTGCAAAATCCAGATCATCAAGCTGTTTAGTCAGATTCCACTGGATTCCATTTCTGTTGTGTGATGTTGATGTTTTCAAAACCCATCTATTGCTAGTAAGAGAAGAAATGGAGACAAGAGGCATCCCTGTCTCACTCCCGTTCTAATCCTAAATGGTTCTGTAAGTTATCCTTCATGAAGAACTCTGCATGTCATGTCTTCATAGGTCTTCTTTATTAAGTTAATGATCTTCATGGCAACTCCATAATGCCTCATCAATTTCCAAAGCGATTCTCTGTCTACACTGTCAAATGCCTTTTTATAGTCCACGAATCCGATGTATCCGATGCGGTGAATTCCATTCCAGACTGTGATCAACTATTATTCTCAATGTGGCTATCTGGTCTGTACAGGATCTATTTTGTCCAAAAACCATATATATATATATATATATATATATATATATATATATATATATATATATATATATATATATATATATATATATATATATATATATATATATATATATATATATATATATATATATATATCCGCATTGGCAAAGCTGCAACCACCTTTGCCCGCCTCACATGCGTGTTTGAGGAAACTCCAAACTCACAACGAATACCAAAGCAGCGGTATATAATGCCTGCGTCACCAGCACACCTTCCATCTACGGTGTTTACGCCACATACTCGGCATTTCGTGGAAAGACAAAGTGACAAATATCGAGGTATTGTCTATCGCTGGCCTTCAAAGCATGTAAACACCACTTAGACAGCGCAGACTACGCTGACTTGGCCATGTCCGCCACATGGAAGATGGTCGCATTCCGAAAGATATCTTCTACGGACAACTGGCAGATGCAAAAGAACAGCTGGGCGACCGTAGCTGAGATTCAAAGATGTGCGCAAGAGAGACATGAGGCACTGGACATAAATCCAGCAACCTGGGAGGATGAAGTTGCCGATCGCACTAAGTGGCGTTGCTATCTACGGCGCCGCCTCAGATTGTGCGAAAAGAGGCTCTCACAGCAAGCAGAAGAGGGGAGAAAACGTCGAAAGGAACACCAGGAAAATAAGCAGCTAAGGGCTGTCCCCTCAAGGGCGCATTCTTATAGCCAGTTATGACTGAAGGGACTATTAAAGATTATATATATATATATATATATATATATATATATATATATATATATATATATATATATATATATTATATATATATATATATATATATATATATATATATATATATATATGACGGAACAATCTCGATCGTTACATTTTCCTGTGCCATCCTTTAACATTTATGTGCTCTTCCCTTTCCTTTTTCTCACCTGTTACAGTATTTGTTGTTTTCGCTTCATAATTCAAGGTTTGCTGTCCTGTCTGGGCCTAATTTACCATCCTTGGGCCTAACTGACCATCCTTTACTAATTGTTTTGATCGCTGACTTTCGTTTGAATCCAGACTGTGTGTAGATTTAAGTGTCTGTGTGATGTGATGTAACAAACTTCAAGAAGAAATCATAGACAGCCAGGAAAAAAGAATAGCAGGGCCCACAAATATAGGACGTGAAAGGGAAATAGTCACCCCAACTCTCGATGCTGGACCTAGTGTAGTCTCTAATACATCACTTCTCTACTCTACCGCAGTTTATGCTATGTGACTACCTTTTACTTACAGTAAGACTGTCAATTTACATTTGAGCAGATGATCCGGATTCTTGTGTTGGACTTTATTTCTTTTGATTTCCAAATATTTCATGTTTCATATGTTTCAATATTATTCTAATGAGCTTCGCTTCAAGGGTCTCCCAAACAGAGGTTTTCAAAGTGATTCTCTCACTAAACTGTCAAATGCTATTTCATAGTTCAGAAATCATCCAATGCAAAGTGTTTAATTGTAAAGGTGTTCAGTTATTTTGTGCACTGTGGCTGTTTGGTCCGTACGAGATCTATTTTGTTGAAAATCTGTTTATTCTTCTTTCAGTTTTCCGACTATGGTCTTTTAAAGATGATCTTGTTTAATATTTTTCCTGGCACCGATAGTAATTTAATTTCTATGCAATTTTTGTACTTTTGCAAATGTTTCTTCTTTGGCAATTTGACCAGATAACCTTCCCTCCAGTCAATTCCAATTTCGTCCCGCTCCCAGACTTTACCAACTGTCACATAATTTGATTCGCTCTCTTTTACTCTCCGGCAGTATTGGTATTTTCGAGTCATTGTTTACACTTCTTCTCTCGTAATAATTCGTCATGTCTGTTTATTTGACCATCCCTGCGGAGAGAGTAGACAGGTGATGCAATATTGACCGACAGTCATGTTGGTAAAATTCTCGTGTACTAAACATTGGCCGCGCCTGATTAACAGCAAGTACGCCCCAGCAAGTTTATTTATCCCTGATATGGCTATTGTGATTTCCTAATTTCTCTCGTGGAGAGAACACAATCCAGCTAGTCACACGATGAATGTATGCTTGCAAAGGTGCACGGCAGGATATTACCCAGGTGGTGACATATTGTAGAAACACACCTGAAGACGACGGAAACGTTGTAATGGCTTCCGGACGGAATTGTTACGAAGACATTATTTGTGATAATGTAAGATGTAGTGGTAATCATTACCAAGAATTAATGGAAATACCAACTCCTTATACGGAAAATGACCGTTTGAAATTTACAAAGTATGAGTTTTGCAAAAAATTATATGAGGAAGTTAGCAAAGCACGCATGTTTGAATACAATTGGCTGTGCAATTCTAGATGTTATAAACAACACTTATGATTGGAGGCTGGTCAGATTGTAACAACCCCGTGCGTGGGACGAATGTTGCAATATAATCTGACACGTTCGCCGGGGCAGAGCACTGTGAAATTCACCTCGTCAAGAAGACAACCAGCTAGCCAGAGTAAGGAATAGGATCAGAATTCCATTTATCGGACCGGACCTTGTTTGAGCATCTTGTGGACTTATATCTCAGGAAAACTCTACCTACATTAACACGGAAAGCCGGAATACTAGGAATCTGAAAACACAAAGTCAGACTGGGAGCCTAGTGTAAAGTAATACCCCAGACGCATGTAAGAGGCATCTTAAACAAGTTGCCTTAACTATTTCTCTGAGTCAGGAGTCAGTACTCCTGAAAAGATTTTAAGGTGAGTTGTACAATTTAAAAGTCTATATTTTGCATTTATTAACATGTGAAAATTGCTAATGGGTGCCCAAGTCATCTGTGGATGGCAACCTCAGCATATAGAATGATGGTTTCGTGAACCACCATTGCAAGAGCTGGTGACTGCTTTATGCGGGTTTCTCATTGAGAACCAAAAGCAGAGGTAGTCCCAAGATCCGTATGGAGCAAGGAGTGGATGATGATATAACTGATGTACATACTTATTATATTATTCAACTTTTTAACTAGTGCATGTAAAGATATTCAATATAAATGTAATGAATGTTTTCCGTTCACTGGGATTAATATTAATGCTCAGAGAGGGTAAAGTTCTGAGGTAGATGGGATGGTGGAATGAAAAGGGGCGGCACACAATTGTGAATCTGGAAACCCAATACTCAAGCGGGTATTTGTTTCTCTTCTTTCATAAAACTAGTCGGTGGTACCAGCTGAGGGTACTATCTCTGAAACAAAGTGTGTTCTCTGGAACAAAGTGTATGCTATAAGCGGTCTGCTATCAACGCTAGACACCATCATCAGACGGACCTTGAAGATGATGAACCAGCTTTGTGATTACTCCCTGATATTTTTTGGAACGTGTCACAATCTCTAGACTTGACCAGTGAACGAGAGTGCATCAGTTCATAAACTGCAAGGAACCAACCATCGGCTCGAGCAGAAACCAACAAACTTACTGGCAGCTAAGTACAAATTTAAAAGCTGCCAAGTGAACTTTTTCAGAAAATTCCCTCAATATCCATAACATTACCCTGTAATGATAAACGTTTAAAAAAAAAGAGAATTATTCATTTTACAATGTTAAATATAATTGATTATTAAATTTGTTATCTGTATACAAATTTATAGTTGATTTAATCCTTTTGAGTGTACTGCACCCGTATGCCTCAATCATATTAAATACACTTAAAACAGAGCTACTAAATTAATATTTCACTGAATTAAATCAGTTGGGGGCTTGAACGAGCTAAAATACATAATTCTTCATAAAGGGTGTCGGGTAGACACAAAGTTAACAATTGCTCAGTCCAATTCAGCATTGTTCTTGATTTCTGAATTATCTTATGAATACTACCTCGAGGTAGAAGCATCATCATGCTTCTAACTGTATCTCAGCTAAGAGTAATCTTGTACGAAGGTAGATACCTTTGAAGACCCACATTATATACTCTAGGTTTTGGCCATTGTTGGACCATCACTGCAAAGCAAAGGAGAGGCAAACCCGTGACACCAACCAATTTTAATAACATCTCTGTTAAGGCGTCACTGTATGCATTTGTAACCATTGCTGTAATGCCAAATGGACCTGCAGCTTTTCCCATCTCTTCAAAATGTAATGGTTTTCTTAACTTCTTCCTTTTAACAATTAACTTGTAACTCCTTTTCTATTGCTTGGATATTTGCGCATTCTGGTGCCGCGGGTCTATTTAAAAGTTCCTAAAAGCGTTCTGCCTGTCTCTTCATTTGCTCTTTTATATTGCAAAGCAATTTTCCATTCTTGTCCTTGATAAGAGCATTACATTACTTATATTTATTATTAGGTTCTTATGGACTGTTGTTCGTGTCCTTCACATGTCCTGTGGTTGCAGCTTCCTCGGCCTTTCTTGATAACACATCAATATATTTTATGTTGTCTCTTCTGGCGTTTCTTTTTACATATGTGTTTGCTTTTACGCACAGTCCATGGAACCTATATTGTTGCTTCTGTTTCTTATCAGGAATCTTATTTTTGTTCCTTTCCTTTACCTTATTGACCGTATCTGTTGTTATCCATGATTTGTGCTGGCGTTTTCTGTTTCCAGTACTCCCGCCCATGTTCTCTATAATATTTTATCTGTTCCCATGTGTCTCTGCTTTGACTATTGCGTTAGCGTGTTTAAAAAAAAAACACACAAAAAATGTGCCTCGTTTTGGCGAGACGCGTTCCGTTCAACCTAGTCGGTTATATTAGGGCGCATGTCCAAATATATCCAAATATAAGACCTTTAGGTCTGGTGACATAGTTGTCTAATATTCGTTTGCGTGGATTACTGGGGTCCGAATCGGGAGAAAAGAATAGTAAATCTTTATCTACTACGTATGTCGTAGAAGGCGACGAAGGACAGTTGGGCATGAGGATGGCTACTCCTGTGCTGTTGAAACTTATAGTAAAAACATTTAAGCAGCAACAAAAACAAGTCATCTAAAGCGTGTATTTCAACTAATTCAATCCAGCCTTCCTAGACGGTAGAAGGTATTCGATTACGGATGTTTATGAGGCAGCAGCGAATATTGCTGTCATACAAATATTTGCCGACTGCTATAGGGATGACTGTACTGAACGGAAAACTTTGAGCTTGAATGCTTGAAGTACTAACCGGTCTTTCGCCTCAGCGACATGTTTGTAATGTTGTAGCTCACAACAGGGCTTCTGACCTTCAAACATAGTTTCACGGGACTTGTGATAACAAATTACAGGGGACTTTCCCACAGTTACAGGAAACTTCTTTTGGTAGTATTCGTATTTTTGTTTGTTCGGTTTACATTTACAAGGGCATATAGCCATTATGTTCTGGAATGCCCAGGTTAAATGACATAGAGGGAGACTTATAAAACACACGGAGAAGAGAACTATAGGCAGATATAAAAGAGATAAAGGAGACACAGAAAGAACTTGAAACCAGTTGTTAGCTTTCACGTAATTAATTCACATCAGTTTATTTGATTGTGGCGCGCAGTTCGCGGGCATTTTGTGAACGGTCAAAATTTCCCCTCTTCTCCAACCCCATATATGTTATTTTTAATAAATACACTAGCATACCAAGAATCATATTGATGTAAGCTGAATTTGTACTGACGCAAAATGTAGAAGCTTATTGATTTTAGTCAGGCTGCGACCTCTCAACACGTCATGCTTACTTTGACAGGTCGATTTATCACCTGTTATAATGTTGGTACGAGATAAAAACAGTTTTGAGTCGAAGGACCGATTTTAATTTGCTGTAAATAAGTAATATAAATACATTCTTCTTCCTCTTCCTCGTTCGTCCTGAAAAGGACGTTGGTTGCGTTGTGTCTGTTTACGCCGGAGCTGTGATATCTGCACCTTTCGGTCGACACATCCGACTTCAGCACGGCATTTTTTTGGGACCGGGTTTGCCTTCCCTCTTCGATCTCTACTCGCTCAGCCAGACTGCAGTGATGCAGTCTGTTTCCAGGGCCACCACGTTGAGGTGAAGTAGGGTCTTGGTCAGCTCTGGTTCGCTGACCCTGATGCAAGCAGTCAAGCTATGGGTCGCTAACTGCATTCTCTATTGCTGCATCTTTAGGTCCCATACACATACATGAGTTTGTAGCAGGCACTCGTAAGAAATAAAGAAGTAGAAAACGAGACTAGAAAAAAAAGTGATATGCTTACCGGGGACTCGTAGCCGGAGACATCCGAAGGGCACGACACCGCATCATTTCGGGGGTGAATCGGGACTAGCCACATTGCCAAATCGGCAATACAAAAATAGTGCTTCACGGACAGTGGTCATAACTACGACCGCCCGACTAACTACGGGGTTTTGGACTGTGGAATGACCCAGACTACTTATAGTTCTATAGCTTTCCTATCCACCAGTATAGGCTAGATAACACAGGACAAAGACAGTAATACTGTGTCTAGTAAAATATAAGAGAACGTCATCCGCCAAGATAAGGCCGGAAATAATTATATTGTGCTCTCTGCTGTATGCCCTGATGACGGCACTAAATTTCCCTATGGCTATTTCATTCAATTCCATTTTGCTTTAGAAGCACGGAAACAGTGGCACAAAAGCATCGAAGATCCTTCTACGATGAGCCACTAGGCTTAACTTGAGATATGAGGGAGAGGGGGGGGGGGGTGTGATTTCCATACATTTTGTCACCAAAAAGCAGCAGGTGAAGAAACAAGTATTTAAAAAAAGAAACATAAGGCACCATGAAGTATATTATCAGGTACCCCTTTACAACTGGATAGATTGGAACGTGGCGTTACCATGTTTCGAACCCGTTACCTTTGCCACTAGAGGCCAGCGCTCTAACCACTCTGCCTATCAGACGCTCATGCGCTCTTATCGCGGTGAACTCTGTAGCAATTCGTGTTACCTCATGAGGTTGCCGGCCACGTTCTCAACCGGTCACGTGTCCTATGACACGCCTGAAGGAGCGATGGTCCTGTTTTTTATCTCCATACACTGCCCAAGGAACTAAGCAGGCGTACTAGCTTGTTTGGCTATATTAGCCGATTTATCAAGCAAAGAATAAATCTGTAAATCAGTAGATTGGTCTACACATTAACAACCAATACACAGTCCGTGACTTTTGGTTCGTTAGCTCAACTGTGCTGCCTAGCGCAGTGACGACTAACGCTACGATCTGTTGTGACCGTTTTGGGCCGCTCTGTTCAACAAGCTAAAGATAGGAACTACCGATGAGTGTAAGTGTGGCACTGACATAATGACTGCTGAACACCTGCTTCATAGATGCCCAACATATGAGGAACATAGATAGCACATGTGGCCGTTACCAGTACTATTTCCAAAAAAAAAACAAAAAAACCACTAAATGGAGACGCAAATAACCTGAATCTGACCACTGCTTTCTTTGAAAATATTTAAGCAGACGTCTGAGAGTGTTCGAAGAAGAAGAAGAATAAGAAAGACCGTTATATCATCTGTTTGTTTCTCCGGTGACGGCCATATGTGCTTCCTCGTATGTTGGGCATATCTTCTTGTTTGATCTGTCTTCAACTTTCCCTTGTTCCTTATGATAAACATGCGTTGAACGTCATCAATCATCTTCGCCATCCTTATTTTCCTTTTAGCTCACTAAGGAGCACGGAGCCACAACTGCTGCTTGTCCCTTTTCATGAAGTAGCAGTTTATGTCGCAATGTGTTTTACACGATGAGATTGCCTGCCCCCACGACCACGTGATATCAGTTTCTTCCTATGATATACTTGAGGGGTCAGTAGACATATTCTTTCCTATTCTCCACAGAGGCCCTCCCCCCGGGGGAACTGCACGAGGCCGTGGAAAGTTTACAGCAGCCTTGTTATTTTCTCCACGACCATGAATCCCATTCTGAGCACGAGGCAGTGTAGCGAAAGGTTTTTCTAGTGTGATGATGATGGTAGAGAAGAAGTAGAATTTCTCTCCAGAAAGTATGAAGTTCCAGTGCCCGAGAAGTACACTGGTATCACAACTGAGTTACGGCTGTGAATACTCTGAGCTGGACAATAGATTTAGGCTTCAGAAGTATACTGCACCACTTTCGCTATAGTAACCCTGTGTGATAATATAATTAAATTAGAAAAAGTAACTCAAAATTTAACAGTTAAAAATGTACCAAGTCAAATGAGTACAATTTCAGAATTTATTATGTACATCTATCTAGCCTTGTAATGAGAAATGGGTGTTGGAAGATGGTAAAATGTATGATTACTTATATTTACAAATTAAAATAAATAATAGTAAAAAGTTTTGGATGTATCTTCCAATGAAATTATAAAGTATCTTGCATTTCACCACGTCTGTTCGGGGTTCCTGAGACACACTGGTATTCAATTAGACTTTCCTTCAGCCCACCCTATAACTACGGGGGACTAAGGTGTTGAAGATTGTTTGACCACTAGGCTCCAGTTAGCAGGATCAAAGGTCCTCAAGTCTTTAGTTTATACTTGATCACGAACTCGATCATGAGCTCGATCAGGAACGATCATAAAACCTGGAACAAAAGGTTATAGGTGGCCATGGTGTTCCAACAAGCTCATACACCACTGATGTCCATTAGGCGACCATGTCTTCAGTGTTTATATATAAATGAATGATTCATGGTAATATGTTACAGAGATAGCATGATACGATAGTCTCTATTGTGCAGAAAATAACAAAATACATGAATAAATCACATGTTACGATATATGGGTAAGATATAACCTTTGCCTTCCACTTATGGATGCCAAATCATTTCTGTACTTGCTGGTATATCGACAGCTTCCAGGCAAGAACTAGCCATGATATATTTGGCTAACCAATTAATTGTTATGCTTCCTGACAATGCCGGTGGAAGTTATCTCTGGTTAGCCTCACTGGCTTCCTGTATACTCTTTTTATTGTGTCTGATACGATCAAATCGTAAACAAAATCTGGAATAAAATGATATTAGTCATACATATATCTTTAATAAACTTACATACCTGTAGGATTAATAAGCGCACAGTGAGGCTGTATCTGATGAAGTACATCTATCCTGCATGCAGCGTGAAAAAACTTTTCTTGCAGATACTGTCTTTCAGTCTCTCACTCTGTCGTCTGGGTTTTGTGTGTGTGATTTTTAAACGGGCTGTTCTTTCCTTATATTTGGGCGACTCTCCCGTACGAGAAAGCACCGTCTGAAGTCCGCTTAGATTTTCGTTTAATCTCTTGGTTGGAGGCAATCTGTGCTTTTTCTGTACTTGTTTTCTCTTCTTTTCACTACACACTTATATCTTTCCTTCCCCACCGCGTTGTTCCTGCACTCTTATCTGTGTGTGTGTGTGTGTCGCGTTACACATTTTTTCACAAACAAAGCAAGTTGTACCAAATCTTGCTACAGGCAGGTTATCAAATTATCCACTAATATCCCGGTAACTAGTAACCAGAACAAAGAATAATGACTGTAATTGTGATAGCATAAACATTGGTAAACAATTATCTTTTGGAAGAATTACACAATTCAAAGAATTCAGTGAGTGCTGCTGAAGCAGGCTAGCAAGAATTGTATAAAAACGATTAGTTGTGTTATGATTATTATTATTCTGTACACAGAAGCTCGAGCATCATTTAATTTTTACAATTTCACAATGTACTGCTGTAATTATACAGTCTAGTGTCATTATGGTAAAGAATATATCCCCAGAACGACTGCATTTTTTGAAAGGCTTACAGTTGCAGGATTACCTTGGCATAAAAGGTCTCCGCAGAATAATCGTTCAATTGGCAGAGAGGTTAGATCGCTGGCTTCTCCCGGCAAAGGGAGCGGGTTCGAAACACGGTAGCGTCACGCTCCAATCTACTCAAATGATAATGGGTACCTGAGTCTGCAGTTAAGTTAGGGAAGGCAAAGGCAGCGAGGAAAGAAACTAGTCACCACACTTATCAAAGCTAGACTTAGTGAAATGAAGTCTTTAATACTGCACTCCCCTCTAGCAGTAACTGCTATTGGACTAGTTTCACATTTTTAGTAGAAGCTATGTTTTTAAAATACAGAAACAAGTGGTATCGTCGAATTTCATCAGTTATAGTTTTCTATTATCTTCTGCAGCTCTTTCGTAAAGATGTCTTAACACTGAAAGGTGAAGGTAGTCACATACATGATACTGCCGTAAGGAAGTGAAACGTCAGAGACCTCACTAAACTAGGTCTCAGGTTTATGAGGTGGGAGTGACTGGTTCATTTCCTAGCTGCCTTTGCCCTCCAAAACTCAAGAGCAGAGTCAGATACCCATTGACAACTTGATAGGTTTGAGCGTGACGTTACCAGGGTTCTAACTCGGTAACTTTTCCTCGACATGCAAGAGCTCCAACAACTCTGCCACGCAGTCTAAATACTAGAATTCTCGAAAGCAGTAGCTGAAGATGGTTGGTCACGAGAGCCTTCAGACGCGGTTGTTGACTGCGAGCATGATTTACTTCAGCGAATTTAAAAATGAATTTACTGTTTTCGTGCGTCTTGTCCCCATTGAAGAAGGCGCGATTGTAACGTGGGTTAAAAAACAATTGTGTATGTTACTTTCACTATTACATTGTTGCTATTGTTGTTTTGACCTCTGCATTGTGACTTAAAACTAAGATATAGCTTTCTTTATTTGGATATATAGCGTTCTTTATTCTATGAAACACACAATTTTTTGGGACAATGTAGCTTATAACGTTGGTATACAGCTTTCTTTATTCTATGAAACATACTACATTTGTTGCTGCGGTTTCTTTTTCAGGCTGCAACGTCTAATGTGTTTTGTTATGGTTTTTCATAATGACTTAGCAGGGGCTTCGTAACCTTTATTTTTGTGTCATGAACCCCTTTGATTGTCCTGCAGAGGTCATGGACATTTTGTCAAAACAAAATGTACATAAACGCAAAATTAATAATTTTACATTAAACAAAAAAGAAGAATTTTATTACAAAGAAATATTGATAAGCTTACATATACACTGGAACACAAAAGTAGTCTGTATTCTTCAAATGAAGTGTATAGTTGTATTTATCTATCTATCTATCTATCTATCTATCTATCTATCTATCTATCTATCTATCTATCTATCTATCTATCTATCTATCTATCTATCTATCTATCTATCTATCTATCTATCTATCTATCTATCTATCTATCTATCTATCTATCTATCTATCTATCTATCTATCTATCTATCTATCTATCTATCTATCTATCTATCTATCTATCTATCTATCTATCTATCTATCTATCTATCTATCTTTCTATCTTTCTATCATACATTAATATGTACAGACATGATTGTCGTAAATTTATTTTGAGAGAAAAGAGTCGTAGAAATAGTGGTCCGGTTTAGAGTGGAAAATGATGATGGAAAGCTCAGTGCTAGAAAATGTAGAGATTAAATAGTTGCTTCACAGCGTGCTGGAGGAGAGTAAAGACAGACTTATTTACGACAATTCGTCTCTCTCAATCTTCTCTTTCACTCTCCTGGTCAAACAATTATTTGCCAGTTTTCCAGACCCGCATCTGCGCGCACACCGATTTGGTGTTTTTCACACACACAGACGATGTAGATACAAACTATATTAAACGAATAGGGGAAAAGTTGGGCTTTGGGTATATCCAACACACAGAACTAAATGAGTTTATGTGATTTTATTCACTTTAAACATCAATCACTAACAAATATCAGGTATTACATACATTATCATAATAAGTACACAAATGCAAATAACAAGTTTGGGAGGGGTGAAGAAGATTGGTATCGACTAAGCCCTTCCCGCTTATTAGACAAAGATAAACCCAGTCCAGAGATAGATAATATCAGGAACATAGGTACGTTAACCTAACAGTAAAGTTAATTGCTCTGAAAGATTGGTTACAACGTTAGGTATAGGTGATAGAAAAAACCTGTTCTTCCCAATTGTTCTTCCCTTTACTAAGCAAATGGAAAGGAGGAGGGTTTTAAACAGAGTTAACCAATTATTAACTCCCCCTTAAAGGAACAATGCAGGGAATACAGAAAAATTATATTACTAGGCAAGAAAGTTAACAATTGGGTTACAAACTAAAACGATTAAATTTCCTGTCATTTATACACACGCGTGAGGATCCCCACTCATATTCTCACACACTTACCGAATGCAGCCTCAGACGATCCATAAAAGTATATAAAAAACAGCACGTATTCTTCTGACATATGAACTGTCTAGTCCTTCGATGTCCCGCCCCAGATGTTTGCGAGGGTTTGTTGGTAACAACTATTCTCACTTATCGCAAGACTTGAAGACTAAGAGTTCTCGTGTTTTTATTATATATAAAAGGAGTCTATGGGATGGCACTAACACAGTTCGGCACAGGGGTGAAAATGAAGTGGTCTCTTTTAATCCTCCGCTATGGTAAAATTCCTTCAATGCGTGATGATAGTTTTGTTAAATCCAATTGAGGAAAAAAAAAACTAGGCTCGGTCACAGTCAGGAAAATAAGTACTCTCTCACAGTAAACAGTAAATAATATCGCTACTGGCGATGATTACCTCCCAGTTTATCTTACAGGTTTGTAAGGGTAATTTGATGATTGTTCTTTAAAAATGTTCTTGGGTGGGCTTTATTTCATTTAATTCTGACAGCTAGGTCGCAAAAGGACCGCCACAAGATTATATTTAAAAAGAAATGTTTCTTCAATATGACTGGAAGTTTATAGGATGATTTCTTTATTTCTTTCTTTATTTAGCTGGGACCGGAGGTACGATCACTCTGTGTGAAAGAAAAAAAAACATGTAACATACCGAAAAATCAAGCGCGATAAATTTCCCGTTAAGCCTATAATACACTCGAGTATTTAATTATGTATTTAATAAACACTGCGCGAATTCTAGTGGTTAAAACACACATCTATAAAACTAGGACTTAACTGAATTTATTAATTATAAATTCCTTCGCGACTTTAAAAGTTAATTTAAGCATCTATTATCTTTTGAAATAATATAATAGATAGATCATTATATTTAAAACTGGAACTCTTGAGATGGTTTAATTTAATAGATTTAAATTAACACAAAATCCATTGAAATAGAATGACTGAAATAGACCACTGATCACTTTACACAATATATATTACCGCTTTGCACAGAATAGAAATCACTGCAAATATATATATATATAAAATCCAGGGGAAAATCTATAACAAGATTTCAATAAAGCTAGTGCTTCTGTAAAGGTCTGGCCAGCGAGTGATAAAAATGTCTATTCTTCATGGTCTATTTATCTAAAATGGAATGTAAGTTGAGTGGGACATGATAAACTTGACAGCTTATTTGATCTCACGAACTTTTGGGGATCTGACCGCCAAATCAAGAGAAGAAGCCGCCCCCTGGTCTTCGTATCTACGCTCGCTGCTGCCCGTTTCGGTTTTCCCCATTTCCTCGGTTCTGCGATTGACACCGAGACGCGAAAATAGCGGCAAGCAACTGCGTCTCGTATCAGGGACCACTACTGTCTTTGATAGCGCCGATAGTCTCCCCTAAAATCCCTCAGTCTGTCTCTTTGATCTCGTGCCGCATACTACATGAGTTCCGCGCGGTTCGCTCTGGCGAAACGAAAGGTTACAACAAATGTTCAGGGGTTCTAATGTTATGAAAAGCTAAGGGTCCCTTTAATCATCCATCATATCAGGGAAAATTCACTTGTCAAACTAGACGTACGTCACAATCGTCCCCACTTTTAGACATGAAACCATTTTTCATGTTTTCATTTTTGACAATGGAGGTGACCTGATTGGTGATTTTAGGATGAGTGGTATCTTCAGTTTGCTCTTCTTCCTCTGTAGACCAGTTTCTACTCAGGAAATCAGCCCCGACATTCTGTCTTCCCGGAATATATTCCACTTTGAAAGAATAAACGCTTAAAAGGAGGGCCCAACGCATGATCCTAGCGTTAAATTCTTTATTGGCACCAAGAAATGCTAACGGAGCGTGGTCTGTTTGCACCGTGAAAGATGTACCATAAAGAAACTCATGATGGCGTCTGATACCGTCAATCAGAGCAAGACATTCCCTTTCAACTACGCTGTAGTTCCGTTCCGCTTTATTTAATTTCCGACTGCCATAGGCAACTGGAAATAGCATGTTCAGGTCACTGTCATCGGCTTGAAGCAGTGTTGACCCGATGCCCTGACCTGACGCGTCGACTCTCAGTACAAAAGGTTTCTTGAGGTCAGGCAACCTCAAAATGGGGTATGCAGACAACTGTCCTTTCAAAGTGCTATACGCGTGTTCGCACTTTTGATCCCATATGACCTTATCAGGACAACCTTTCTTTGTGAGGTCAGTCAGAGGTGCCGTCAGTCCGTTGAAGTTCTGGATGTACTTCTGATAGTATGCACATAGCGATATGAAGGAACGTACGTCTTTCTTCGTTCGGGGTCTTTTTGCTGCCACTATTTTCTCCACGTTCTTCTTAATAGGCCAACTGCATCCGTGAGAAATAGTGTGCCCCAGGAAGTCTAACTGTTCAAACCCGATGAGACATTTGCTAGGTCTGGCTGTGAGACCCGTTTCCTGTAGTCTCCTGAGGAGCATAGCAACCGTAGCAATATGTTCTTCATAGGTTTCCGATGCAATTAAGATGTCATCCATGAAATTATGGATATGGGGACTTTGCAAAGGTTGTAGAAGCTTCCTCATCATCCTGGTGAACACTCCTGGTGCGTTATGCAAACCGAACGGCATCACGTTAAATGTGTAATGTCCTTCACTAGTGCTGAAAGCTAACAAAGGTTTAATTTCCTCCTTGACTGGTATTTGATAATAACCTTTGCTGAGGTCAATCTTGGAGAAGATCTTTGCTTTGCTGAGCTTGGTGAACAACTCAGAAACAGTTTGGAGAGGTTCGGGCTGGAATTCCGTTACAGCGTTTAGCAACCTGTAATCAATGCACAGCCGAACTTCCTTATTGGGCTTCTGCAACAGCACTACACTCGAGCTGTAAGGAGATGTAGACTCACTGATAATTCCTGCCTGACGCAGCTTGTCTATTTCTCCGCGAAGTGCATCAGCTTTAGCGTACGGGATGGGGTAAACTCTGGTTTGAACAGGGGTCTCGTTTGTTAATTTCATATCAAATTCAATGAGATTTGTTCGACCAGGTACATCCGTTAAGACTGCACTGTACTGTTTTAGTAGAGCCCTGGTTTCTGTTTGTTGTTCTGGTGAGAGATTGTCGCCGAACTTGACATCTTTAAAGGATTCTGTGGGTTGCAATGGATACTCCATGCAACCATCATCATCTTCCTCGTCTTCCGTTGCTATGGCGACAGCCAGGAGATGCTCGGAGGATGGCACCGGTCTTTCCAAATATTTCTTTAGCAGATTTATGTGGAAGACCTTCTCCTTTCCTTTGATGGAGATCTTGTAGTTGGTACGTGAGATCTTTTTAAGGACGGTAAACGGTCCTTGCCATCCGATGCGAAGTTTATTGCTTCCGGTTGGAAGTAGCAATAGGACTTTCTCCCCTGGTTGTAGTTCTCTCTCTTTTGCAGCTTTGTTGTATCTTTTAGTAATTTTAGCGCGGGCTTTCTTAAGGTTGGTAGTAGCTAGATCCCATCCTAGCTTTAGCCTTTCCTTAAGCTCAGATACATACTTGCTTGCAGAGACGACTGTCTCGTCAGCCTTCTGGTCTGTCAGGGACCGAAGTAAGGCTTCTAGTGGCCCCTTAATAGGTCTGCCAAATAAAAGTGTAGCTGGCGCAAAACCCGTAGACGCTTGGGGTACCTCTCGGTAGGCGAATAAAGCAGCCGATATATATTGGTCCCCAGTCTTCCGGTTTCTCCTGACCCAGCTTACGTAACATCATGGTGAGGGTACCGTTAAAACGTTCCACGAGCCCATTTCCGGCCGGATGGTAGGGACTTGTGTGGATATGTTTGGCCCTCAAGATCTTAAAGATCTCCTCCATTAACAGGCTACGGAATTGGGATCCATTGTCCGTCAAAACTTGTTGAGGGAATCCCAACCGTGTAAAAATTTGCACAAGGGCTTCTGCGACATGCTTGGAATTAGTGCATGGTAGCGGTACGGCTTCGGCCCACATAGTGCAAGTGTCAACTAAGGTCAGGATGAACCTGTTCCTTCTTTTGGTCTTTTCCAGAGGACCAATAATGTCGACAGCAACCCGTTCAAATGGAGTCCCTACTATTGGCATTTGCCCCATAGGTACTGGGGGTGTCAAGTGCTTGGGTGCTACCCGTTGGCACTGGGCGCAGGATTTCACATACCTGACAATGTCAGAGTTCATTCCTGGCCACCAATAGTGGTTTTTTATTCGCTGAATAGTGGCGTTTTGTCCCATGTGTCCGCTAAAGGGAAGAGAGTGCCCCATTTCTAAGATCTGGTTTCTGTACTGCGTCGGTACTAGGAGCTGGTTATTCCCCGTGTCCGGGTTGCCCGTTCTACGATACAATACACCATCCTTAGAAAAGATGTCTCCGTTGTGTCTGGGGTCCTTAGCCATGGGCAGTTTTTTTAAAGCAGGGCGCCAGAGTAGGGTCCTTTTGTTGCGCCTCCTTCAGTTCATTCGGCAACAAGTTTGGCGCAGGCTCCCTCTCCTTCTTGGCTTGCCCTCTTGTGGTTACCGCTGCCACAATCGGCTCCTTAGGTCTCCCAATGAACACATATCTACATCCCAGGATAACTGGGTAGATCGGATCATCCATTATGGCCGCTTTAATAACTCCTCTGACAAAGTCAGAGTGTATTTCTACCAGTGCGATAGGAAGCGTCCTGGGTGCATCACTCCTGAAAACTCCACTAAGTTTGACGGTTTCCTCTGTCTCCTGACCGGGTTTGACTAGGTGCCTAGCGACAATACAATCAAAACTTAATCCAGTGTCAAAAAGACAAGTAGTAGAGGTACCGTTCAAAATTACAGTTCCTCGAGTTGAGGGTCGGTCCCCCTCAGGTTGAGAATCACTGACATTGACTCTACCTTTCGAGGCTGTATGCAAACATCCAATGCGGTTTGCACCGGTTTGTTTGCCCTGATCAGACGTTCCTGGTGTAGGGGTCTTCCCTTTTCCTTGACCTTGGTGGCCGCGCTGCCACGTAGGCTTGTTGGGTTGATCAGAATTGTTGTTGGGGGGGTATCGGGTTTTGTAGAATTTCGATTTTTCCTGGGGAGGTTTCTGGGTATTGTTATCTCGTTGGTTAAAATGTTGAGAGGAAGTGGAAGAATAGGATGCCTGCTCTAGATTCTGTTTTCGAGATGGCTCATCGGTGGGTTTACGTTTAGTGCTGGGAAGTTCGGCCATTGCATTGCTATAGCGTTCGGCTTTATTGAGTATGTCTTCAAGCCTGACTGCCCCCTGTTCCGCCAAAAATCTACGCGTTTCATTCGACAAAGTGGATTTTATCTGCTCCACAAGAACAAGTTCGAGGAGTCCCTCATATGAAAGAGGTAGGTCAGATAATTCAATGCACTTTGTCAGATAACCCGTGAGACGTGAAGAGAACTGGGGAAATGTTTCCGTGCTCTCTTTTCGGCTGTTTCTGAACAACTGCAGAAACTTTCGGGCAGTCATCTCAAACTGCTGTAGTAAGGCCTTCTTCAACAGGTCATAATCATGTTGATTCGGTCCCAGCTTTGTGTACACGTCATAAGCATTGCCTTTCAGTGACGTTGAAAGTTTGAGCGCCCAGCGGGTACTCTCTAACCCATAAAGATTCGCGAGTCTCTCGAATTTTTCTAGGTAGCTGTCAATTTTTTCGTTAGGGCTAGGAAAAGATTTTAAAGAAAACGACATAGCAGTTAATTGGGCAGATTGAGTACTGGAGAGGTCCATTGATTGAGACTGGGGCGAAGACGGCTCTCCGTTAGTCGAAGTAGAGGCGCCCCGACTCTCTAGAGCCTTAAGCGCCAGTTCATGTTGTCTTTCCTTGTCTCTCTCTCTCTCTCTCTCTCTGCGAGTTTCCATCTCTGCTTCAATTTTCTTCTGTTCCAAAAGACGTTCGGCCACTTCTTTCCTCTCAGCTTCGGCTCTCTGTTGTTCCGCCTTCCTCTCAGCTTCGGCTCTCTGTTGCTCCGCCTTCCTCTCAGCTTCGGCTCTCTGTTGCTTAGCGTCATATATTTCCAATTCCTGGTTAATAAACGCGTTTGCAGCTTCTGCATCTAATCCTGCCTCTTTCGCTTCCAGCCTCAAGATGGACCTCATCTTTATCCTCTCTGCCATTGTTAAAGAATAAGATGAAGTATGCCTAGAGAACTAGTAAGAAGCAACGCGAAAGGGAGGAACTTTGAACCGCTACGAGAAAAAACACAAGTGCAAATTTACCTGTGTTACCTCCTACCTGTACTGTGCAAACTTATCGCTGCTATTATCTGGCAATTTAGGCTCTAAACGCAAGCGACTATGCCACTAAATGGTAAGTTACACTGGAAAAGAATCTACTATTACTAACAGTAGAGAAAAATTTATATTAAAACAATTTAAAAGGAAAAAAAAAAATTTTCCCCTAAATTTTAAATCTCTGACAACAAACTCCGTACCTAAAGTCAATTATTGAGATGAGACGATGTTAACTTAATTTTTAAAAATCAGAACAATCCGTCTTTAGCTAAGCTCAACTCTTTTTAACTTCAAAAACCTTAGTGACTGTAAAACAATCACGCAATCCCAGCAACTCTTATAAAGAAAGAAATATAATTATCTCCGCCAGAGGATAATTATAATAGCAAATATTTTTGTTTATCTGTACTTTCTACTGCTGTGGAGAGAAAACAACCTGTAAATATGCTGTGTGGACAACCCAAATACTAAAAGAACGTTTGTCTAGGGGTGTAATTATTTATTTATTTCCCTAATTCACAAGACAAATCATTCACACTCTACCTAGTTAGACCCAGACTAAATCAGACTCAAAATATCTCTATCCCGGCTATGCGATTGCCTCAAATGTAGCTCAAGATGCAGAACCAGCCCACAAATATGTGTGCATCAAATGTATCTCAAAAGTATCTAAAAATAATCCCGGCGAGCCAGCCAAATATTGTCGTAAATTTATTTTGAGAGAAAAGAGTCGTAGAAATAGTGGTCCGGTTTAGAGTGGAAAATGATGATGGAAAGCTCAGTGCTAGAAAATGTAGAGATTAAATAGTTGCTTCACAGCGTGCTGGAGGAGAGTAAAGACAGACTTTTTTACGACAATTCGTCTCTCTCAATCTTCTCTTTCACTCTCCTGGTCAAACAATTATTTGCCAGTTTTCCAGACCCGCATCTGCGCGCACACCGATTTGGTGTTTTTCACACACACAGACGATGTAGATACAAACTATATTAAACGAATAGGGGAAAAGTTGGGCTTTGGGTATATTCAACACACAGAACTAAATGAGTTTATGTGATTTTATTCACTTTAAACATCAATCACTAACAAATATCAGGTATTACATACATTATCATAATAAGTACACAAATGCAAATAACAAGTTTGGGAGGGGTGAAGAAGATTGGTATCGACTAAGCCCTTCCCGCTTATTAGACAAAGATAAACCCAGTCCAGAGATAGATAATATCAGGAACATAGGTACGTTAACCTAACAGTAAAGTTAATTGCTCTGAAAGAGGTGTTACAAAGTTAGGTATAGGTGATAGAAAAACTTGTTCTTCCCAGCTGTTCTTCCCTTTACTAAGCAAATGGAAAGGAGGGGGGTTTTAAACAGAGTTAACCAATTATTAACTCCCCCTTAAAGGAACAATGCAGGGAATACAGAAAAATTATATTACTAGGCAAGAAAGTTAACAACAGGGTTACAAACTAAAACGATTAAATTTCCTGTCATTTATACACACGCGTGAGGATCCCCACTCATATTCTCACACACTTACCGAATGCAGCCTCAGACGATCCATAAAAGTATATAAAAAACAGCAAGTATTCTTCTGACATATGAACTGTCTAGTCCTTCGATGTCCCGCCCCAGATGTTTGCGAGGGTTTGTTGGTAACAACTATTCTCACTTATCGCAAGACTTGAAGACTAAGAGTTCTCGTGTTTTTATTATATATAAAAGGAGTCTATGGGATGGCACTAACACAGTTCGGCACAGGGGTGAAAATGAAGTGGTCTCTTTTAATCCTCCGCTATGGTAAAATTCCTTCAATGCGTGATGATAGTTTTGTTAAATCCAATTGAGGAAAAAAAAACTAGGCTCGGTCACAGTCAGGAAAATAAGTACTCTCTCACAGTAAACAGTAAATAATATCGCTACTGGCGATGATTACCTCCCAGTTTATCTTACAGGTTTGTAAGGGTAATTTGATGATTGTTCTTTAAAAATGTTCTTGGGTGGGTTTTATTTCATTTAATTCGGACAGCTAGGTCGCAAAAGGACCGCCACAAGATTATATTTAAAAAGAAATGTTTCTTCAATATGACTGGAAGTTTATAGGATGATTTCTTTATTTCTTTCTTTATTTAGCTGGGACCGGAGGTACGATCACTCTGTGTGAAAGAAAAAAAAAACATGTAACATACCGAAAAATCAAGCGCGATAAATTTCCCGTTAAGACTATAATACACTCGAGTATTTAATTATGTATTTAATAAACACTGCGCGAATTCTAGTGGTTAAAACACACATCTATAAAACTAGGACTTAACTGAATTTATTAATTATAAATTCCTTCGCGACTTTAAAAGTTAATTTAAGCATCTATTATCTTTTAAAATCATATAATAGATAGATCATTATATTTAAAACTGGAACTCTATGATGGTTTAATTTAATAGATTTAAATTAACACAAAATCCATTGAAATAGAATGACTGAAATAGACCACTGATCACTTTACACAATATATATTACCGCTTTGCACAGAATAGAAATCACTGCAAATATATATATATAAAATCCAGGGGAAAATCTATAACAAGATTTCAATAAAGCTAGTGCTTCTGGTAAAGGTCTGGCCAGCGAGTGATAAAAATGTCTATTCTTCATGGTCTATTTATCTAAAATGGAATGTAAGTTGAGTGGGACATGATAAACTTGACAGCTTATTTGATCTCACGAACTTTTGGGGATCTGACCGCCAAATCAAGAGAAGAAGCCGCCCCCTGGTCTTCGTATCTACGCTCGCTGCTGCCCGTTTCGGTTTTCCCCATTTCCTCGGTTCTGCGATTGACACCGAGACGCGAAAATAGCGGCAAGCAACTGCGTCTCGTATCAGGGACCACTACTGTCTTTGATAGCGCCGATAGTCTCCCCTAAAATCCCTCAGTCTGTCTCTTTGATATCGTGCCGCATACTACATGAGTTCCGCTCGGTTCGCTCTGGCGAAACGAAAGGTTACAACAAATGTTCAGGGGTTCTAATGTTATGAAAAGCTAAGGGTCCCTTTAATCATCCATCATATCAGGGAAAATTCACTTGTCAAACTAGACGTACGTCACAATGATATAATAGATACAACATGGCATATAGGAGAATCCTTAGAATTTACATAAAGTGTTGAAGACGTCTCAAGTAGTTATATGTGGGTGATTTTACATCGAACCTTTGTGTTACACATAAATAAAAAATTGTTAAGCTTTCTAGAAGACATTGGCATATAATGATATGATATAAGCTGCCAAAAATGAGAATTATTAAAATTTACAAAATGTGTATGGAATACCATTCAAGTAGAGCAATATGGTTGTTTTACATGGGCGTTTTATCATAATTTTTGTTTGCCATAAAAAACTTTGACAGCTAGTAGAGTGAGATATTAAATATAGCATCAAATACAATAGTCGTTTGGTATAGTAGACAGAGCACAATTGAGATTAGACGGTGGGGAAAACATCCCAGCAATTTAAAATGGGTGTTTTTTACATCGAAGTTTCCATATTCTGTAAGAACCTATAATTGCACTAATACTGACATATTTACATAAAACCTTTGCTTCAAATTTCCGCAACCCTAGCGACATTAATCCACTCACACACTTTGCATGCACATGACCCAAACTACCAATTATCAGTACGATTACATGCGTACGATAGCCTAGTTCGTTAATTCCTGCAGTCAATGGATAGTACTTATCAAATTTATGTTGGTAACATTTATCTAAATGGGCGTCATATGGTATTGCTGCCTCTACTATAAAAGCTGTTTTGTTCTGTCGATTGATTATCGTTAAATCAGGTTTTATGGCATGTGTCTTAAATGAGGTGTTACTGCTGCCGAAAAGTGATGGTTTAACTATTATCTCTTTATTTATTGTTATGTCACTCTTATTATTGTATGAGGATTTCAGTTTCTCATAAATAATGTCAACAGCTCTATTGTGCCTTTGTTGGTATAATGTTTGAAATTTGGTACATCCATTCAATAAATGTGACACTGTTTCGTATGGGTGGTTACATATTTTGCACATTTTCGTGTATGTCTGTGGGTAGTATAGATGTAAAAGACTTTCGTATTCCAGCAACTGCAACCTCGATCTGACGGCAAATGAAAGTATTTTATCACTTAATTTAACATTAGATAGAAAACTAGATGACAGTGGATGGTTTACACATTTCATTTCGCGCACTATTCTCCCTTGTGACGATTTACTTTTTAGTTCACTTAGAATTAGGTTAAGTTTATGTGATTTAAATCCAGAATAAAAAGCATTTGCTGACTTGTATGCTAGACTCACATCTTCATCTACGTTTAAATGTACAATGTAATGGCCACTGTCATCCACTTTCACACTCACTCCTTCACGCGCGCATTCTTCATTCAGTTCTACCCAAAATGATCTTGGCCAATTCACCTTCGATCTTTTAGCTAGATGGTTTGTTTCGTTTAACTCGTAACTTGCAAAGTTATTCCTATCTTCATCTACTTGGTCTATTTTACGTTTTTTCATATGTCTATCTAACGAGTTTATTGCTGCAGTTTTTACAAGACTATCATCACAATTGAGCATACTGATAAGGAATGAAATATGTCGAGAGTGGTATAATATGAAGGGGTTTGGTATGCCAAGGCCACCCTTCGACCTGGGACAAAAGAAATAGCTCCTTGTGGATGATTCAATTAGCGCTAGCCATGTTCTAACGTGTTGTACAATTTCATCTTCAATTTCTTTAAGTTGTTTTTCTGTGAAGTGTATGTTAGAAAAATGAAACATGAGAGGACCGAAACACATCGGGTTAATTATTGAGATGTTTGCTGATGTTGGTAGTGGGGCACAGCTTAATTTGGGTTAAATTTGATCTAAATTCTAATATAAGTCTGCTTGCTTGGAACTGGTCCGATGTATTATCAATTGTAATGTCATGTCCTAGGTATCTGTAGGAACGCCCTCGACCAGAAGAGGGGATTTCATGACCTTGGATATTAATGTCCGCCTTACGAGTGTTGACCCAATTGATTCCGCTTCGCTGACCGCTGAACACTGCACACTTTTGTGGCTTAACCTCCATCCCGCTGGTCTCCATAAATACTGTTGTCTTCTGTGCCATTGATTGTAAGTCGTGTATATTGGTGGCGAAGAGACTTACGTCATCCACATACCCTTGAATGGGATTCGGCATGTGATGTATTTGATAACCTTGCTCAATCCACCGCAGCCATTTATCGATGCCTTGTTCAAACACACACACACACACACACACACGCGCACACACACACACACATACGCACGCACGCACGCACACACACACACATATATATGTAAATGTCATCCAAAGTTATGCACCAACTAATGAACTAATGACAAAGAAGAGTCTGTGAAAGAAGCATTTTATACTAGACTACAGGAAATTATGGAAAAAGTAAAAAGAAGAGACATCACAATTTTGATGGGTGACATGAATGCAAAGATAGGTATAGTCAATACCGGCTTTGAAGAAGTCAGGGGAAAACATGGGCTGGGAATAATGAATGAAAATGGGGAACTATTCTCAAACTTCTGTGCTTCAAATCAACTGGCTATAGGAGGAAGCATGTTTCCACATAAGAGAATACTCAAGGCAACATGGATATCACCAGACCATAGAATGGAAAATCAGATTGATCATATATGCATAAACAAGAAGTTTAGATCATCATTGCAGGATGTAAAGGTATTGTTAAAGCAGATTATAATGTATTTTACATTTTGACCACACTTAGTTTGCTAGCAGTTTAATCTACGCAGTAACAATTCTATCTGTGGTCAACATGATGTATTTTGCACAATTATTTATTGAAAATGAACGTGATAATAGGTTTACGTTACTAGGCGATTATGACGTAATACGTTCTGCACTAATTTATGCAGACCGTTAGCTCGAGGCCTTCTGTTAGAATTATTCGTCCTAGTCAGACGTGTTTTTATGAGCTCCCGCTGTCGGTAGAGGATTCAAGTACTTTGTCAAGTGGCATACATTTTGGAGGCCTCCACTTTATTTATGACGACTCCGGACTTATGGAGAAGTTCCGTGAATTGTAGAAAGTAAGTCTACTATCAAATGTAAGCATCGTCACCTCTTGCCCACATTACTTAGATGTTCACCTCTTTAGGCCATCTCTAGTACAGCGGCTAGATTTGTAGAGATGAATTCAACTGACTGGATGTTACTAGTAGGATGTAGCCACCGAACGTTAAGAGTGAATGTAGGAGGTCAAACCTGGACAGTACAATGTTGTGGTGTATTTTTGGGTCACCAAGCGTTGAGGCGCTGACAGGGTGTAATGTGGACTCTCTCAAACACCATACAGGCTCTCAAGTGCGTAGTGCTCGTAGAAGTGTGTGGGTTGACATGATGTGTGGACACGAATGCGTATAGGCTCTTGGACAAGTTCACAATGCACCCACTCAACCACATGTAGAAGTCAGTAAACGTTGGTAATACTGATGACCTTTTCAACAATTTATTACGAGACATACGGTGACATCAACAGCACAGTCAATTGCACATGGATCAGGGACATCACATACATGGTAATGGAGAAAACATCTGGCATAACAAATCTTGATCAGCTCATACATCAGGATGCTAACGACAATGGTCTGTCAATCTACGTTCTGCTCATACTGAAGCTCAGGTACCCCTGACTAAGCGCGTCACGTACCTCTAGCAAATATGCCGCACGAAAAGGGCGGACTCTCAATTGCTTAACAAAAATGTATGGCTCTTCTGGCATCACACGCCAGGTACTTATTCTGGTGAAGAATATAGGCCGCAAAAGGCGGGCCTCTATGGCGACAGAATCAGGCCGCAAGTAGCGGTTCTCTATAGCAAGGTAACCTCTGTGTTATTTCTCATAAGCAAGGCATATCCATCTATGCCAAACATACCGCCTGAATAGCGGGTACCAAACAGTACAATCTTCTTAGGCTTCTATTCAACAATAAGACATATAGTCTTGGTTTATGTATGGAGCACAAATAGTATGCTCTGTCTATCATATCATCTGTGAACTCTATTCAAAAATGTCGCCTCAAAATATCAATCGTTCTTATGTGCAGATAGCACCTAGTCTGCATATCTAGGCATGCGAGAGGATTAAAGTGTACATATTATCTTGTCAGCATCCTAGAAAATCACCAAACACAACACTTGCCATCCTTGGCGTACAGAATAAACTTGGGGAAGAATCACTGACATATCAGTCACACAGAGGACTTCATTTCCCCGTAATAATGGCAGAGAAAATCTCCGAACCTCTTGTCCGTTCAGAAACCCAGGTATTACCAACCTGTTTCAGTAACAGGTGGCACCACTGTAACTATTTAAAAATGGCTGCCAAGGACGTTTGGTTAAAACAACGTTATGTCATAGAATTCCTCAATGCTGAAGGCGAGACCCCAATTCGCATCCACAAACGTTTGAAGAATGTTCATAGAGATTCAACAGTGGATGTTAGCACTGTCCGACGTTGGGTACATCGTTGTGATGAAGCTGAAGTAGGTCAATCCTCAATGGCTGACGCAAAGCGGACTGGCCGTCCGTCTACCGCAGTGACTCCACACAACATTCATCGAGTTGATGGAATCATTCGTGCTGACCGTCGGGTAACACTGGATGAACTTTCTTCCATGTTGTCCATTAGTAAAGGCAGTGTCCAGAACATCATTAAAGACCTGGGTTATTCAAAAGTTTGTGCACGGTGGGTACCCAGAATGTTGACAGACAGACATAAATAAACAAGGAAAACCATATCCATCAACCTCCTGCACCGTTACGAAACTGAAGGAGAAGAGTTTTTATCGAATATTGTGACAGGTGATGAGACTTGGGTTCATTTTTTTGAACCAAAATCCAAGAGGCAGTCAATGGAATGGCATCACATAACATCGCCGACAAGAAAGAAGTTCAAAAGTTCACCATCTGTAGGGAAAGATATGGCCTCCGTGTTTTGGGATGAGAAGGGTCTGATTCTTCTCGACTTCTTGGAACAGGGAAACACGGTGAATGCAGACCGTTACATTGAAACTTTGAAGAAGCTTAGAGGTCGTCTTCGGCGACTTTACCCATTAAAAGATCAGAGAACTGCACTACTGTTGCACGATAATGCCACGCCACACACCGCTAAACGCACCAATGATGCGATTGCAGAATTTGGCTGGACATTATTACCACATCCCCCTTACAGTCCCGATCTTGCACCTTCTGACTTCCATCTGTTTGGACCACTAAAAGAGGATCTTCGCGGACATCACTTTGAGGACACCGAGACCCTTAAACGCGCCGTACGCCATTGGTTTAGGAAAAAGGACACAAATTTTTACCGTGCGGGGATACATGCCCTTGTGAGACGATGGACAAAAACTGTAACAAATAACGGAGACTACATTGAGAAATAAATTTTTGAAGTTCAGACTTGGGGCTACATTTCAATGTGAATTTTATCTGTTTTTTTTTTTTGCCGATTGAATGAAATTAAAAATTACGAGGCATTACTTTTTTACCGTCCCTCGTATATATATATATATATATATATATATATATATATATATATATATATATATATATATATATATATATATATATATATATATATATATATATATATATATATATATATAAAATCTAAAGTTATGTAATCATTTTGAATGTACTACATCCGTATGTCTCAGACAATTTCTTAAATACACTTAAACAGAGCTATAAAATAATGATAAGAGGAATTTCGCAGAATTAACTCAGCTGGGGGCTTGAACGAGCTAACGAATTATAAGAAAACCATATCCTTCACAAAAGCTGACGGCAGATACTAGAGTTAATGTTTGCTCAGCCTCATGCAGCATTGTTCTCGCTTTTCTGAATATCTTGTGATCACTCCCTTGAGGTAGAAGCATCATTATCCGTCTACCTACAACTCTGCAAAAAGTAATCTTGTGCGAAGGTAGACACCTTTGAAGACACACATTAGTTACTCTTCAGTTTGGGCCACTGTTGGACTACTACTGCAGGAAGTAACCCGTGACAGTCGAGAGTTTTCATTGGGAGTGAGATAAAACGTACCTTTCATTCAATTGGCAACGCGATTTTAAATGCCAGCGAGAGATATCTAGTAAGAAACTTCCCTAGTTAAGAAAGCCTATAGTAGTCGCCTTAAGATCTACAAAATTATCCACTGGGAACTACTGCTAGATCGGGATCGTCTGGTTGCCGATGCCTGGTCTAGACTGTATACGAATAACTCCTTTCCATGGTTTTTATTATACCTCACTTTATATAGCATGCGGGAAACTAATGGGCTTTATCTGGGTTTATAGCATCTTGTTGTGTGTAATGTATGGTAATTAACATTATTTAACCTATTGCTGATTTGTGTTTATTTATATTTTATGGTTTTTTTATGATTAATATTTTTCGTACTTACTTAGTCGTTCCTCTTCTATCGTGAGGTGTAGAGGTTTGGAAGAGAGAGCGCCACACTATCCTATCGGATGTCTTCCTCCTGGCCCGATTCCATTCTAGTCCTCGGTCCTTCAGAGATTGTCTAATGATGTCCTCCCAGCGGACTCTGGGTCGTCCTGGAGGTCTGGATACCTGCCTCTTAGTTTTCCATACTTGGCATGGTAGTCGATCTTCTCCCATTCTGCAAATATGTTTCTTACTGAATTTTATTGTTTAATGTCATTGTATAGCTCAAGTGAGCATTCGATTGACAGAGCGGTTAGAGCGTTCGTCTCTCGCGGCATAGGTGCCGGGTTCAATTCAAAGTGTCAACACGCTCCAGTCTTCTTCTTCTTTGAACCTTAGCCGCCGACTGTCACAGCAGTTAGTGGCCATCATGCCTAGTGGCGTCTTGTAGGGCAGCAATAAACTGCGTCCACTTTGTTCGCTCGGCGGCCATCCTTCGTACAGTGCCCTAGCTCTGGTTCATTCTTTGCATCTCGGCCTCCAAAGTTCTCCACCAAGTTGGTTTTGGTCGGCCTCTCTTTCGCTTTTCTTCGGGGGTCCATATCATAGCTGTTCTTGTGATGGTATCAGGGTCCTTTCAGTGATGGTTTGCATGTCCTCTTAGTTACTCCGAGTATGTAGTTCTTGGTTAGTGATAGTATTCGGCCAAAATATTCGGAAAATTTTCCTTTTGTCAGATTGTATGGAAGGAGGACAGTTTCTATATTTCCTTCTCTGTTACTCTCCATTATTCAGCACCATGAAAAATCACAAAAAGTACACAGCTCTCATATTATCTTAATTTGGTGTTTGTGCTTTACTGCGAAGACTTCCAGACATTGTTGAGACTAGCAAAGGTGGTTCTCGCTTTATTCATTCTGTTCTTGATGTCTTTGCTTGTTCTACCGTCTGGTGTTACTATGTATCCGAGGTATGTAAATGTGTTTGTCTGTTCCAGCTTCTGATTCATTATTGTAATGGGCTCAGGACTGCCCACATTGAGTGTCATGACTGTCGCAGTTATATTTGATGGTGCACTCCAATTGACGTTGAATGAAAATTCAATTGTCGCATAAAGAGTTTTGTATAGTAAGGAAGATGTGTAGAAAGCACATAGACCTTTAGACACTAGTTTTCACAGATGTGAGCTAGTGTTGAGGGAAAGAGTTAACAGAAGGGCACAGGTTGGTGTCAGTGATTCTCTCACCTTTCAGACTACCAACTCTTGTATTTTCCTGGCGACGACTAACTCTTTCTTACTCTAATCTTTTTGAAGATGAACTAATAGTAACAAGTAATACAAGGAGGGTTGAGAATGTTTTTCTGAACAGAACATACAATCTACTAAATCAAACTCAGAATGATGGTGAGTTACAGAATGTACATAATTACTTTAATTACAGTAGAAATATAAAATCAATGTTGACATGTACTTTGAAAAAAGAAATACTAGGAAATTTAGAACTGTCAGTGTCTTTGGTTCAGATAAGAATAAAAGGCTATTTTCCTCACTGACGAAAGTTTATTCCTACGGCTATTTCTTGGATAAGTGAATTCTGATTTTGGCCTGGGTTTTACGTAGACTTATCTGCTTGGACTTCTCCTGGGCGTCCCAGTAGGTAGGGATTACCAACTGGAGAAGTCTCCCAACGGTTAATCAGCAAGTGACTAGAAAAAGCATTCGTTCTAAAGAAACGATCGCAGGTGCAAATATTTTCGTAGAGAAAACCACTGAACAGACAAAAAATGTGAAAATCGAATAGAAAAGTAAGGAATTTTAAAATAATCTAAAAAACAGCTAAAGAAACGATCGCAGGTGCAAATATTTTGTAGAGAAAACAGACAAAATGTGAAGGAATAGAAAAGTAAGGAATTTTAAAATAATCTAAACCTTCGAGCACTGTGTGACAGATACTCCCCAATTTAAAATAGTTGCAAACTATTCAACGAGAGAAGGTCTTTGTCTAAATTATAAATTCCTAGTGTCACCCAACTTTTCTATTCTCTAGACCTTTGCCCGCTTGCTAACGCTCCACTTGGCCTTGGCTCTATATTTTGAGAATCCCTGAAGTTCTGAGTTCTCAAAGAGCTAACTGTCGTAATTTCTACTAAGACAGTTCGTCCGGTCAAAATGCTGTACCCATTAACCTCTTCATACAAAAGACGGTTAGTATGAACTAATTCTGAGCGTCCACTTTCTGTTGTATGTTCGCCGCGCATTGTCTGTGATTGTTCCGTGGCCCGCTTGAATGGGTGTGCAAAACATCCTTTGTCACGGTAACAATGAGATTCTTGCTTGTGTCTCTTCCATGAGACATAGGACATCCTCAGGTATCTCCTTAACTCCGCTGCTATGTTTGACCTGCTCAGACAGTTAATGTTCCCTGTCTTTCTTTCTGGATTGAAAGTTTCCCATGCCCTACGTGGGTTATAAATAGCAACTCTCAAGTTTCCAAAACATCTCAAGTTTTCAGATAACATGTTCATTGATAAAACACACCAAGATTGAGTGTCACTGGCGTTCAGGTATGAACGAAGCAGTTTGGGATGGGTGAAAGTCAAATTTATAGCTGTGAGCACAAGTGGTTTAATGCGAGAGTCATTCCCTCCATTCAACTTTCTGTCCATCCGCTGGTCATTCCCATTATCCATACTCTTCTCAACCACAGGCGTATCTTGTACCTCAGTCTCTGCTGAATGATTTTCAGCCTGGGCTTTTCCTATCACTGTTGTGATTTTATCAAGCAAACTTTGGTTTGGATCTTTCAAAGACCCTGACGTATCTCTACTCATTTGAAAATATGCATCTCCTTCTGTAAAACTAATCGTCTCCTTGAGATTAGGGAAGCTGTTATAGAATGGCTTCTCAGCAGAAGTATGAACTCTCTCATTTTCATCCGTGCACTGAGGCATGAAGGGGTCAGGCTTCGAGCATAAAGTCACAGGTAAAAACGTTTCCCCCTGAACCTGGTCTACGACTCTAATTAAAGAGCCCATTGTGTCTCTATGAGTCACATGTTTTATCAGACCTTTGGGTGGTTCCGCGTGTACCATCAAAGGCTGTTTCAGTTCTCCTAGAACTATGTAACTTCATTTGTCGTTCACTCCGTAAGTGTTAACAATGAGAGGTTCCTCTGGGCTACTATTAAGCTCTCTGTCCTTTTGTTGCCCAGGTGACATTAATTGCGGGATGGGGCCGTTACTGAAATTTTCTGTCTGCTTAGACAATTCTTTACAGTCTCCATTCCTCTGGGTTTTTCTTTCTTGAAGGGTTACCGCGTTTCTATTGCTTAGGGTGCTTCCTCTTGAAATAATGGTTCATCTGACCTGGGAGTGGGGCTCTGGGATTCCGTGGCCTCATGACTAACCATGGGTTTCAAATCTCCTGGCGAGTTTTAAGTTTCCAGTGGCGACGTCTTCAACTTAAGGTAGGGTTGAGCTTCCAGCTGTTCCTTCTCATAAGCTTCTTCACTGCTTATGGCCTCTTCTTTCCACTTGGCTTCCTTCTCGTTCCAGTCGCGAGTCCATTTTTCATCACTCTCTATCATTTCCATCTCGGTTCTTGTGAAACGTTCTGCCTGTTCTAAGACATGTTTCGCAATTAACTTTCTCGAGTAACCTCTTTCCTTGCCTTCCAAATAAGAGTCACTTATCCATGTATCTAGACATCTTATAATTTTTATGGAATCGTTCACTTCGTGATATATCAGATATTGGAAAAAGTGAGCTCTAAGTTCAGCTAATGCGTTCATTTTAGATCGCTGGGTAGGTAGTTCAATCTCTCAGTATATGCTGCACTAGTTTCCAGTTATTACTAATAATACTATGAAGTATTGTAATAATAAACCACTGATCAATTTACAGAAGCTCGAGGTAATACTATTAAGTCTACTGACGTAATGTATCCCTTTACAGATGCTAGTATAATTGATATTTTAATAATACTTATTTCTGCTGAATTAAGGTATTATTAACTTTAGAGAGACGCTACACTTGCTTCCGATTATTACTAATAATTCTATGAAGTATTGTAATAATAACCACTAATCAATTTACTGAGGCTCGAGGTAATACTATTAAGTCTACTGACGTAATGTATCCCTTTACAGATGCTAGTATAATTGATAGTTTAATAATATACTTATTTTTACTGAATTAAGATATTATTAACTTGAGCCAGACTCAAGTATAATTTATTTATTTTTAACCCTGTGTATACTCTTATTTCTTCTAAAGTAAGGTATTACAATTGCAGCCAGTCTTTCACACACAATCATCAACTTGTACACTTTGTTATCTTAAGCCACTAATTAACTTAATGAACTTAATTAATGTAAGTAACTTAATTAATTTAAATAATTAATTAATTAATTCCAGGACCATTCAGATTTCACTTTCCTTATTCTACCGTGTAATTCCACAATTCTGTTCAGAAAATATAAGAAGTTTCGTTGTCTAGGGATATATAATAGATTCTACTCCAAGATATTGATAGACTACTAGTTACAGATTCAACAATTCTTCTGCAGATAGGTCACCGAAGGTAAGATTCCGGACTGAGACCCCAGTTTGTCGCAGTTATATTTGATGGTGCACTCCAATTGACGTTGAATGAGAATTCAATTGTCGCATAAAGAGTTTTGTATAGTAAGGAAGATGTGTAGAAAGCACATAGACCTTTAGACACTAGTTTTCATAGATGTGAGCTAGTGTTGAGGGAAAGAGTTAACAGAAGGGCACAGGTTGGTGTCAGTGATTCTCTCACCTTTCAGACTACCAACTCTTGTATTTTTCTGGCGACGACTAACTCTTTCTTACTCTAATCTTTTTGAAGATGAACTAATAGTAACAAGTAATACAAGGAGGGTTGAGAATGTGTTTCTGAACAGAACATACAATCCACTAAATCAAACTCAGAATGATGGTGAGTTACAGAATGTACATAATTACTTTAATTACAGTAGAAATATAAAATCAATGTTGACATGTACTTTGAAAAAAGAAATACTAGGAAATTTAGAACTGTCAGTGTCTTTGGTTCAGATAAGAATAAGAGGCTATTTTCCTCACTGACGAGAGTTTTTTCCTACGGCTATTTCTTGGATAAGTGAATTCTGATTTTGGCCTGGGTTTTACGTAGACTTATCTGCTTGGACTTCTCCTGGGCGTCCCAGTAAGTAGGGATTACCAACTGGAGAATTTGATTCAGTGGGGCTACAGTCCAAGAGATGACTAGGCTGTTCGTTCACCTGGTTGTGAAGTTGAATTATGATGCTCAGGTGCTGACGAGGTATTGACTGCTTAAATCATATGCTGTAGACTGCTCAGGGTGGCTGACTTGTGAACACCGCTAGGTTTTGTGACGTAAGCACTAGTTCTCTCTGTAGCATAGAGCAACTAGGCGGTTTACTCGCAACAATTGACAGCAATCAAAATCCAGAAACTGGCTAGGATTCTGCAACTGGGCGCTCAGGACTTTATCCACAGCTTAAGAAATAGAACTTTAGTAGCGTTTACTCTTAATCACAATATACTTGTAGGTATGAGGTAAGTTGATGCTTCTATTCTATAACTTATAAGCGTGCGTTGTCTCCCAACGGTTAATCAGCAAGTGATCTTAAAACTCAGCATTCGTTCGCATGAAGTTAAAACATTTCCTGATTCCCACGCCAAGAGTTAATTATTTCTCGTCTCGTGCTTAGACACGTACGGTACCAAGATTTATCGTGGCGGTCTCCATTTGACCACTGAACACGGAAATATAATACTCTGGGAACCACTGCGAAATCGACCAAGCTAATAAATCGTTTAGACATCCTTAAAGAAATGCTTTTAAGTGCCTTTGTTGAAGAAGATAGAATTTGGATAGTATGACAGGACTATTAGTGAAGACTAGAAAAACAGCTAAAGAAACGATCGCGGGTGCAAATTTTTTGTAGAGAAAACAGACAAAATGTGAAGGAATAGAAAAGTAAGGAATTTTAAAATAATCTAGACAAAACCTTCGAGCACTCTGTGACAATGACCTCTGTCTTCTTTAGACTGATGTTCAGACCAGCCTGCTGACTATACTTATTCAGTCTATCTGTTTTTTCTTGGACGTGTTGATGTGAATGTGCGAGTAGTGCAATGTCATCTGCATATCCCAGATCTTCCAGTGTAGAAAACATTGTGCATCTGATTCCTCTTGAACTACCCTCTGTTGTCTGTCGCATCATCCAGTCTATGACTGTCAAAAATAAGACTGTTGTTGATAAAGGTCATCTCTGTCGTTGTTACGGTGTTATTTTAAATGACGGCGTCTACTGGGGTTAGCAGTGCGCAACGTTTAGGGGTCAATAACATTAATAGAATATGTCGATATTCCACGGAGTAATGAACGCGAAATACACGGTCAAATTATGACGTGTATGCGGTCGACAAGGTCACGCTTCGTGACTTGGTTACGGGACCCTTATTACATTGTCCGTCGAGCCGTGAAGTTGTGTTTTTACCTCCTTCCATAATTGGGCTTGTTAATAGCCATACTGCTCTAACTTAATCTAAGGACTCAGGGTCAATACAGATAAGGATATATCTAAATGAATTCATAAAGGTTGCGAGTAACCTGTGAAGGAAGGATCTTTTATAAATAATTTGATTATATTTGTCAAGACATCATGCGCTCATTTCTGGCTGTATGGAACCCAGCAGCGCATGTACAAAGCCATGATGGTCTGTCGACATGAATGTAGTAATTGACACGGACGGACCTGAATATTATGCACGTAATTACTAATGAACTATATATGAATGTATACCTATGTGAACTGTCTTCGTGCGTCAACTTGTAATAAATATTGGACTCTAATCGAAGACTACCCACATTACTTTGATTACGTTTGATTGCTTCAACTTGCATTGTTGATTGTCCTTTGACCTGATGAACTCTTCTTTATAGGAAGTTTATATTAATAATGAATCAGTTCGTACGGAACCGAGGTTTGCTTGGACACTTATTAATCAACAACAAAACTTTGTGTCGACCTCAACTGAGATAATGATAGATAAGCGAGCATACAAGCTAAACTAATAATAATCGAACGAAAGACACCCCAACACCAGCGACACCCACGCAACAGTCGTACTCCTGTCTTCTCCTCAAAAGTTAGATTGCTCAGGTCAACACGGCATGTAAAGGTAGCATATCCGCTTTTTATATGAAAACAATGCAGCCGGGAATTCCATAAGACCTCAGTATTTTCCATAGGCTGTCCCTGTGTATGCTGTCAAAAGCCTTTTCAAAATCAACAAAGTTAATGTATAGCTGTCTCGAGCACTGCTCTATAATGTTCCTGAGAGAATATACGATCTCTACATCTTCTGTTCTTTCTGAATCCTGCTTGTTCTTTCCTCAGTTTATGGTCTACTGCTTTTGAAATTCTCTGGATAATTGTCATGCCGAGTATTTTACTGGGAACTGAGAAGAGAGTAATTCCTCTCCAGTCGTTGCAGTTTGCAAGGTCACCCTTCTTGGGCAATTTGACAATTATTCCTTTACGTGACTCTCTGAAGTCTACCCAGCTGTAAATGGGTACCTGACTTTGCTCTTGAGTTATAGAAAGAAAAGACAGCGAGGAAGGGAACTAGTCACCCCACCTCTCGATGCTGGACCTAGTATAGTGAAGTCTTGAACACTTCACTCCCTGTGGCCAGGGAGTGGACGGGAACGGCACCAAATCAAGTTAGATGAGACCGGGCTAGGTCACGGCGACAAATCAAGTCTAGTGTGACAGGGTGAGAATGGGGTGGAATCTTTTATCAATGTTCATCTGTTGTTTTACTGGCGACTGCCAGAGATGGTGATTACAGAATAGAAAAAATCCCAGGTGGTTCTTTTGGAGACTCGTAACTGTGTTTATGTTTCACACTGTAAGATCGTCGAAAATATGGTGATATTCTTTTCTCTATTACCTGATGTAAACAAACGACACTTCCTACTGACGTTCAGGAAATAAGTTCAAGCTGGACTAAATATGAATGTATACCTTTATTTAGTGTCTGCACACTCTGACAACTTCATAATAGTTCATAAATACGTGTGCTTCTGTGGTATACAAACCAATCATCCCATGAAATAACACACAGCCATCGAACTTACAAGATGGTCCAAACCCCCAAAAATCACTGCCTCCTCATCTCGTGTCCAAAAACAACTCACTTAACCGCCTTCTCTCAAACCATCACTTCCGTCCTAACTATTGGGCTATTCTACCCCAAGTTCGATGACGTCATTTCGTAACCTTTAATTAAATCACTCATAGGATTTGTGACTAGTGTTATTACACGCTCAAATACTTAGTGTTACATCTTGCTAAGTATTCTTACCCTAACTATAATTAAGTGGCAGCACCTTAGTGTAAATCCGACGTAACAGTCCTTACTGTCACATACGCCAGGGGCCACTAAATGTATCCCGTAGGAAAATATGAATGGAACAAATGGAAATAGAACCACAGAACTTGGTGGCAAAGTATGGGCAAAATCCGTAAGTCTCATAAAAAAATGTCTTTGCCGGTGTAACAATAACCGGAAACAATGAATGGAATGGAAACATGGTAATCAACGGACAATGGTATAGAATATATAAATGGGCAAATAGTTAAATCACATGTATGAGTGTCGGTGTGACAATAACTGAAAATTCAAACAATCATAATGCAATATGGTGTCATCATCATAATAAATCGTGAATGATGCCAACATTAGTGGCGGTGAAGATGTAAATTAGTTAATCACTTTTATTTGGTACAACAGAACGATGTAAACCATTAAAAAAAAATCTGGGTAAAATCTTACATTAAAAAAAAAAACATGGCAAAAAAAATAAAACAACAAAAAAACTCTTAGGTGCACAAAAGATGGTCCACAAAAAAAAAAATGAGATCAGACACAAGATAATGTGACATAATGACGCTAACGCGTGTGAAAGGGAACTACATCAACTACAATATATCAGGACTGCAGAGATCGTCAGAGTTGGTGGATCTCCATCAGCAGTGGTCAAAAGGATGTCGTGAGGGAACTGTCAATGTACTGGCATAGTCGACAATGTCTTTCTTGCGAAAAAAAAAATATAACATCTCTCCATAAATAGCGATTATTTGACTTTCCTATCTGAATTGGAAATGTGCGTAAAGTGTGTAACCCAGATGTTCAAGGATGCGTAACGATTGGTCTTCACGTTAGCATCAGGATCAAGCAATTCAGCAGGAGGGGTATTGTGTAGGCGAACTGCTTCGGAAGGCACGAGAAACATGGAAGACCTCATGCTAGAAAACGACATTAGGGCAGGAAATGTCAACATGATAGGAGTCGGCTTCTGGAGGTAAGTACAGTTCAATTCTTAAGCATCTTTGCAAAAATGTTCATTGCTTCCAATCCTGCAATGGCTTGGGATGACAGGCGAGGATCGTACTGTATATGTTGAGAGGTAGGAACAATGGCATGGACAACAGGAGTGGACGGGACATAACGGGATGGTTGGGGTGGAGGCTGTGGGATAGTAGGAGGATAACGGAGGGGAATACGTAATCTACGGGACGGAGGTGTGACAGGGGGTGGTGGGGCGGAGGGGAGGGACTACGGTGAGGAGAATGAAGAGAACCACGGGAGTGACGAAAGCGGGTACGCACATGGGCGGCCTGCTGGAGAAGGTGCTTAGAAAGGGGAGCAGAATCGCTAGATGAGATCGAATGGCGACGTTTAGAAAGAAAACGAGCTGGGGGAGGAGGAACATCAGATTCAATATCAGAAGAAGAATAATCGGGGGAAGAGTCAAGATCAGAGGAAGGGGGAGAAAAATAACCGAGTGTTGGGGAAGGAGGAAGAAGGTTCAACATCTAAAAGACAGACTCAGGGGCTGTATCAAGGTCGGAGGGAGGCGGAGGAAAATAACCAGGGGGGGGGGGGGAAGGGGGGTCAGAAGAGAGATGAACAGAGGGAGGAAAAGCGGGGTCTGAATAGGTGAAAACAGAGGGAGGAGAAGCGGGGTCTAAAGAGAGATGAACAGAGGGGGGAAAAGGGGGGTCTGGAGGGAGGTGAACAGGGGGGGAAGGGAGGTATGGACAGGAGTTGCGGCAGTAATAGGAGGTACAACAATATCATGCTGAGGCGAAGCATAAGAGGGGCCTGGAGTCACGGAGGGTAACTCAGCCAAGCGAGCATTACAGGAGAGGATACGTGAGTACAGCTCAGGTAGAGGGATATGAACCTCAGCGGTGGAACAGGAATGATAACGTCTGTTAAAGGTTTTTCTCCACTGTGTTACTGGCTTTATATATGCTCTTAGTCCATTTTCTGTCGTTATCATACATCTTTGTTTGTCACTCGTAACATTATTTATTTCAATTATCTTTCCTTGTTTTATTATATTGATAACGTTTCTCACTGAAATGCGACAGTGTCTTTTATTGAGACTGTTCCAGTGTGCCCTTCCAGCAGCTGTTTGTTGCTGTGACAATTGTTGTTGAAGCAGATGGTTTTTCTTTTGCAACAAAAATACTTGATGCTCTAGCTGTTGAATGGGTGAATCCATCATTAAAAAAAAGTTACGAGCTGGTCACGGGCACCAAATCAAGTTATGTGGCCGGGGAGTGGACGGGAACGGCACCAAATCAAGTTAGATGTGACCGGGCTAGGTCACGGCGACAAATCAAGTCTAGTGTGACAGGGTGAGAATGGGGTGGAATCTTTTATCAATGTTCATCTGTTGTTTTACTGGCGACTGCCAGAGATGGTGTTTACAGAATAGAAAAAATCCCAGGTGGTTCTTTTGGAGACTCGTAACTGTGTTTATGTTTCAGACTGTAAGATCGTCGAAAATATGGTGATATTCTTTTCTCTATTACCTGATGTAAACAAACGACACTTCCTACTGACGTTCAGGAAATAAGTTCAAGCTGGACTAAATATGAATGTATACCTTTATTTAGTGTCTGCACACTCTGACAACTTCATAATAGTTCATAAATACGTGTGCTTCTGTGGTATACAAACCAATCATCCCATAAAATAACACACAGCCATCGAACTTACAAGATGGTCCAAACCCCCCAAAATCACTGCCTCCTCGTCTCGTGTCCAAAAACAACTCACTTAACCACCTTCTCTCAAACCATCACTTCCGTCCTAACTATTGGGCTATTCTACCCCAAGTTCGATGACGTCATTTCTTAACCTTTAATTAAATCACTCATAGGATTTGTGACTAGTGTTATTACACTAACTAGACACGCTCAAATACTTAGTGTTACATCTTGCTAAGTATTCTTACCCTAACTATAATTAAGTGGCAGCATCTTAGTGTAAATCCGACGTAACAGTCCTTACTGTCACATCCCCTACGACAGAATTGCTATGGGATTACCTATACATTTTTACCTATAGCTTAGGTATACCCCACCCCACCCCAAAATTCAGAGCCATACAATAGGACTGATTTGACAGAGCCATACAATAGGACTGATTTGACAGAGCCATACAATAGGACTGATTTGACAGAGCCATACAATAGGACTTATTTGACATATACGGCGAAGATTGTGATTGTTTTTGTGTTTTACTTGGTTTCTTTTTATTTTCATATATTTCCCAATACAATAAAGGCTTCTCTTGCGTTTTGCATTCAATTTATATCACTGTTTGTTCCTCCAACTTTGTCTATACTGATGCTTAGATATATCTATGATTCTACATCCTGTAGGGCTTTTTCTTCATGTGCAATCTTGTTATAAATTTCTACATTTATTTTCATCATCTGTGTATTTTGTCTGTGTATTTTCTGACCCACTTTAAATGATCTCTCATCAAGTATTTAAAGTTCGTCTGGAATCTGGCAACTGTTATGAGACAGAAGAACTACGTCAAAGGCATAATTTAGGTCGTCAAGCTGGTTTGTCAGTCTACTGAACTCCATTTGTACTATCTGACGTCGATGTTTCCTTGCATTTTAGACGTTACATTTTATAATTTAAACGGCGATAGTCCCTCTATATCCCGTGTTCCCAACCTGTGGGTCGCGACCCCCAAGGGGGTCGCAAAGTGTTTCCTGGGGGGTCGCCGCGATTATTTTTAGTTGCTATTATTTGTATAGGAAATTTCACCACGAATGTGTTCAACACTTATTTATTTCAATATGACTACACTGCAATATTCCAATAGTGGTTGTAACACTGATTTTTGATAAATGAAAGGAAGTGACTTAAGGTCCACCGCGGCGTATAGTTAACAAAATATTAAAAGCCTGCCGTGTTCATACATATTAAACATTTTATATTATTTTAATGTGCTATGAGTAGTAGGGTAGGCGCAAAACGGTTAGATTTCAGGCGTTGAGCGTGACTTTTTATATAATAAAATACTCCGATCGATGCAGGCGTTGCATTTCAGGCGGAGCGTCAGGCGTTGAGCGTGACTTTTTATATAGCGATATATTTTAGCCGGGGTGACTTCCTCTGACGATCAGACGCATGACTTGTTATATAGCAATAAACTTGTTCGATAAAGATGGGCGTGTTGTTTATACAAAATACTTAGACAATATATTTAAAAAATTTTTTAAAAAATCGATAATGACGGATAATATAAAAAATCAATAATGGCGGGTTAGTAGGTTACAAAGGGGGGTTTTTGAAGCGAGTGGGGGCTTTTTGTGCTGGCGAGGGTGACGACGCATGGGTGTAATGTGGTGTAGCTGGCGGTTGTAGGTTAGGGGGGATTTTTGTGTGTTGTGGTATTGTTTTGTTATGTGTGTTGGTGTGTTTGTTTATACATATATACATACAATATATATACAAAATATGAAAAATCCATAATGACGGAAATAAAAAAAAATCGATGATGTTGGATTAGTAGGTTACAAAGCGTGTTTTTGAAGCGGGTGGAGTCTTTTTGTATGGCGGGCGACGATGTATGTTGGGGTGTAGCTGGTGGTTGTGGGTTAGGGGGTGTTTTTGTGTGTATGACTCAGGAGTGACGTGTTAGAGACTTGATTAGGACCAGCATCAAGAGGTGGGAGTGAAGTGTTAGAGACTTGGCTATACTAGAATAAGCATTGCGAGGTGGGAGTGACGTGTTAGAGACTATACTAGGTCTAACATCTAGTGGTGGGAGTGAAGTGTTAGAGACTTGGCTATACTAGAATAAGCATTGCGAGGTGGGAGTGAAGTGTTAGAGACTATACTAGGTCTAACATCTAGAGGTGGGAGTGAAGTGTTAGGGACTATACTAGGGACAGCAGCGAGAGGTGGGAGTGAAGTGTGGGTCTACCATCAAGAGGTGGGAGTGAAGTGTTAGAGACGTGACTATATTAGGTCTAGCATGAAGAGGTGGGAGTGAAGTGATAGAGACTAGACTATACTAGGTCTAACATCTGGAGGTGGGAGTGAAGTGTTAGAGACATGGCTATACTAGAACAACCATTGCGAGGTAAGAGTGAAGTGTTAGAGACATCACTATACCAGGTCCAGCATCGAGTGGTGGGAGTGAAGTGTTAGAGACTTGATTAGAACAAGCGTTGAGAGGTGGGAGTGAAGTGTTAGAGACCTGACTATATAAGGGCTAGCACAAAGAGGTGGGAGTAAAGTGTTAGGGACCTGACTATACCAGGACCAGCAGCGAGAGGTGGGAGTGAAGTGCTAGATACTTGACTATACCAGGGCCAGCAGCTAGAGGTGGGAGTGAAGTGTTAGAGACTTGCCTATACCAGGGACAACATCTAGAGGTGGGAGGGAAGTGTTAGAGACTATATTGGGGCCAGCGTGGGAGTAAAGTTTTAGAGACTTTACCAGCACCAGCAGCGAGAGGTGGGAGGGAAGTGTTAGAGACTACACCAGGGACAGTAGCGAGAGGTGGGAGTGAAGTGTTAGAGACGTGACTAGGTCTAGCAGCAAGAGGTGGGAGTGAAGTGATAGAGACTTGACTACACTAGGTCTAACATCTAGAGGTGGGAGGGAAGTGTTAGAGACATGACTATACCAGGACCAGCATCGAGAGGTGGGAGTGAGATGTTAGAGACTTTACTAGGGCCAGCAGTGAGAGGTGGGTGTGAAGTGTTAGGGACTTGATCAGGACCAGCGTTGAGAGGTGGAGTGAAATGTTAGAAACATGACTATAATAGGACCAGCAGCGAGAGGTGGGAGTGAAGTGTTAGAGACATTGTTGCAAGTAAGGTTATTTTTCAAGAGGTCACCACTATTGTACCTCCGTAAAGCACGTGAAAGTCAATGTTATGGGGATCACTGATACCGGATTGTTGTATGGTGTCTTATTGTTTATCTGCTAACGTTACTGTTGTGTTGTGGATCTGGTAATGTCTACAGTTGATACCTACATATACGCCACACAGGCAAACACTGTAGAAGTCTACTGGTAAGCGATGCACAGGTTCTCGATACAAATAGACCACGCCCACTCCGGGGCTGTTTCTAAATACGTGTTAAGTTCCCTGTCACACTTGTAATATTAAGTGCGTGTGTTGGTTTAGTCGTTTACACCACAGGTACGTACACAAGAGTCATGGATGGTTGTAAACGACTGGTGACATTTCATATGGGTTTATTCACGTCACAACACATTGATGAAATACACATAGAATACCGTTCACAGCACAACACAAGATATAAATTACCACATAATAACTGCGCACTCGGCAGCTACAATGATATCATAATACATGGCCTAGAGTACTCATATTAAACTCAGCGTTCTAAAGAATCCTCAATAACAATCCTCTCACAGGAGCTATCATGATTCATGGCCTAAAGTACTCTTATTAAACTCAGCGCTATAAAGAATCCTCAATAACAATCCTCTCACAGGAGCTATCATGAGTCATGGCCTAAAGTACTCTTATTAAACTCAGCGCTATAAAGAATCCTCAATAACAATCCTCTCACAGGAGCTATCATGATTCATGGCCTAAAGTACTCTTATTAAACTCAGCGCTATAAAGAATCCTCAATAACAATCCTCTCACAGGAGCTATCATGAAACATGGCCTAAAGTACTCTTATTAAACTCAGCGCTATAAAGAATCCTCAATAACAATCCTCTCACAGGAGCTATCATGATTCATGGCCTAAAGTACTGTACACTGCAGTTATAAACACTTCCACAATAATCAAAAACTGCAGTTTCATACTACGCTGTACCCACAGCGAAAAATCCGTCGACATTCTAAATTCAGCACTGTACAGGCATTTCACACTTCCCAAAAACACTGTCTTCCTACCCGGTCAAAACGCCCGGAACACTCTCCCTAGATAACACACTCGTCCCGCTCAAAAGCAGACACGAGACTTTCTCACTGTTCACACAACACAAACAATTGCGGGCTAGCAGCGAGCTTCTCTCACCCAACTCAAAGCAATACAGAATAAATATATCAGCGCTTTTCACGCTGTCTGTAATCTGTCTCTCGAAACTATCACGAGATACTCTCTAAATAATTCGATAGCTAACAGCAAACAAGTGCTATAACTTAAAATCTATTTCAACTACTAACATACTCCAGTTTACTTCCCCTTACACTAAAACTGTTTTGTATAAATTTTATAGCAGTGTGGTGTTGATTTTTAAGTGCGCGGGGGTTTGGGGTTATGCTTGCGGAGGTGACGACGCATGTTGGGGTGTAGCTGGCGGGTGTGGGTTTTTTGTGTGTAGGTATTTTAATTGTCGTGTGTTGTGGTGAGAGGTGCCGGGGTGACATTATCGCCGTGTACCTGTCTTTTTATGTAAAAAAGGACAAGGAATTTCCGTTGTTGGGTGACTGTAATTACATAATCGATACTAGCGGGGTTCCATACTTTTTGACCGTAACATTTGTGACAAAACCAAGAAATTATGGATTGTACGCGCATGCGCAGTACATATGTGAAAGATTGTGGGGCCGTTATCGGTGTGGACATGTCTTTTTGTAGTAAAAATATGACAGGGAATTTCTGTGTTGGGGTGTAGCGGGGGACACGGAAATAAGACAATATAGATATAACTATTGTCGTTAGATGGTAGGTGGGGTATGGCGAGGGCGCGGGGGTATTGATTTTGGCAGGCGGGGGTGATGAGGGGTGAGAGAAAAACCAGCGGGTAAGTCAGCAGTGTGTTGGTGTGTTTGTTTATACAATATACAAAGACTGGTAGACAAAAGTTATACAATATAGATAACAAAAGATCAAGGTTATATAAATAGAAGTATATATGTATATTTTATTTTCAAACAGCAGTTAAAAATTATTATTTGAGCAGGGTTACATATTGGAAGACGGTTAGATGGAAAGAGGGAGGCGTGTGCAATTTTTATTTATTTATTTTCAAACAGCAGTAACAAAGGGGTCATAATGGAAGAGAGCTGTTTTTAACTGGAAAGAGGCGACGTGGTAACATTGTCGGCGTGTGCCTGTCTTTTTATGTAAAAATAGGACAGGGAATTTCCGTTGTTGGATGAGTACAGCTAAAAGTCTAGCTTATTGTGATGTTTATTGAGCTCCTTAGTACAGGTTTCCTGCCCCGCGGTTGTTGTTTTAGTAAGAACCGCCAAAAACGTGTGTTTGACTGTTGTGTTGTGATGTTTTATTCAGCCCCTTAGTACTAGATTTATCGTGCTCCCCGAAACAACCCAGGGGTTCTCTTCTCGTATAACTTCCTACCATGGCATTTCTGACAAACGATTCGTGTTTTACCCTCACTAGTAAGAAAACTCGGCTCGATGGGCGTCGCGAAACTTCGCGCAGAAAACCATTGCTCGTATAATTTATCTAAGAAAAACATTATACAAACAGGACACATAATAGAAGAGAGCTATTTTTTAGATGGGAAGAGATGTAGTGGTTACGTTATCGTTATGTACCTGTCTGTTTATGTAAAAATAGAACAGGAAATTTCCGTTGTTGGGTGAATGTAATTACATATTGATACAGGTGCTGGACCATGGGGTAGTTTTCTTTATTAATAATAGTATGTAACGAGTAATAAGTCTACACAGGCCAATGCACAGCTAGTGGTATGTAAGTGACCACACAAACACACACATACACACACACACATACACACACACACACACTCATCCGTATTCTCCAGGAAATACCACAAGAGCTGACGTATTTTTATTTGGTTCTTATTACAACGACTAATTGTGTTACCGCTAGTTTTGGAACCGGATCGATGGCCCGCGCAAAACATCGCGCGTAAACCATGACTCGTTTATAAAATTCCGGTACCATAGAGGGTGACGTCAGGGCTAAATATAGCTATCTAGAAAAGCGTAATAAAAAATCTAACATGCAGAGTTTTGCGTATTGGTAGACGAAGAGGCCTAGCTGCAACGGGATTTACCTTTGTAAGACTAACCCTGCTGCTTATTTCTGTTCACGTCACAAGTTCAAAACACAAGCGAGCAATAGTAGAAATTTATAAAAGAAACATTCCGTCGTTCATGTGTTCGAACCCCCCGCGACTTAAGGTTTCACTTTTTTCACACGGGCGACATCTGGTGATTGGTTTTATATTGTCTCCCAAGCGGTTCAAACATGCGGCAACCACGGAAATGTAGTACATTAAATAAATGTAACTAAGTATTTGTTCCAGTTATCAAATCGGTATCTTTTGTCCTGCAATTTTCAAACTTTAGTAAAAGCTTTTCTTCCAATCAGCAAAGATGGCCCCAAAATTTTCTCCCAGGTCTGCTCAAAGGTTCCAACCTGTAGGTAAATAGATCAGCTGTCAAATACTTCTTTAAATATTTCTTCCACTTGTCAAATTTTTTCTTACCGTTGTCAAAATATTTCTTTCACTTGTCAAAAAAAATTTCTCCCACTTGGCAAAAAAAATTTCTTCCACTTTTCAAATATTTTCTTACCGTTGTCAAAACATTTCTTACCGTTGTCAAAATATTTCCTCCACTTGGCAAATAAAATTTCTTCCAATGTCAAATATTTTCTTACCGTTGTCAAAATATTTCTTACTGTTGTCGAAATATTTCTTACCGTTGTCAAAATATTTCTTCCACTTGGCAAAAAAAAATTTCTTCCACTTGTCAAATATTTCTTACCGTTGTCAAAATATTTCTTCCACTTGTCAAATATTTTCTTACCATTGTCCAAATATTTCTTCCACTTGGCAAAAAAAATTTCTTCCACTTGGCAAAAAAAATTTCTTCCACTTGTCAAATATTTTGGCACTCTTATGAATATCGGTCCCAAATTAAACAATACGGTTTGTGTTAGAAAATATCCCTTACAGGGCCTCATTTTGACATTTAATAAAAATAAAAAAAATATACGAGTAGTGTTGAAAACATTTTACCGTCTAGATTTCCATAGCCAGTTACGTGTATTTAGTACCTGACTGTACGGGTTAGATGGTAATGTCTGAATCGATAAATAGTCATTTGCTTCAGTGGGAGAGTAAAAAGGTAGTCCCATAGCAGATACTACCGTAGGGGAGTGAAGTGAGACCTCACTATACTAGGTCATGCATAGAGAGGTGGGGTGACCAGTACCTTTCCTCGCTGCCTTTTCCTTCCCTAACTCAAGTGAGAAGTCGGGTACCCATTTATAGCTGGGTAGACTGAATCGTGTCGATACCGTGAATCTTTTAACTTTCCAAATGCTGTATAATACTAAGTATGGGAATTCTGGAGTGAAATGGCAGATTTTACTATAATATTGTAACATGTCAAATGATGTATAGCTCTAGGGAGGGAAGTCTGGAGTAATGTTATTGCCTTTACTATATTGTAGTAATTTGTCAAATGTTGCTTATCAATAAGGATGGGAATAAGGAGTAAAATTGTTGCCTTTACTATAATATTGTAACTCGTGAATTATTGTATGGCACTAGAGAGAGAAGTCAGGAGTAACGTTTCTGCTGTTACTACTGTATATTGTAATTTGTTAAATGTTGTATATCATTGGGGATTGGAATTCTTAGGTGAAATTACTTTCTCTCTTAGAACATTGTTATTTATTAAATTTTGTTTAGCACATAGAAAAAGGAAAGCTCTGGAGTGAAATTGCTGCTTTTCTCAGAATATTGAAACTTGTCAAAATTGGCATTGCGGGGAGAGGGGGGTTGTGCAATGAAATGAACATTTATCCTAAAATAAGTAAGAACTTCTCTCGTTCACGTCGTAAGAGTAATATGACGTTTATGCATGGGACTGGCAACCTTATCATGCACAATTGTGGTGGATTTGATGTTATAAGATGTTATTCCTATTGTACTGAATGAGGTCAGCTGTGAAGGTCCCTGATTATACTAAATGTTGGGTTGATTTATCAGAACACCTTTCTGCTACCACCTTACGACCTCAATCAGACTTATTCTTGACTAATATGTATATTAGCTACGTCTATATGTCTAGGGTTATGAGTGTGTGATGTATTGTAAGTACAAGTACTACAAACACATATATTTACTAACATATATATATATATATATATATATATATATATATATATATATATATATATATATATATATGTGTGTGTGTGTGACTGAGTCAAGACTACAAACACACTGACACTCTATGAAATATATCTTATAGAAGTCTGTGTTAAAAGTGTGGTAAAATGGTTATTTACAATTTATTTGGCCTGATCAGAATTTTCTGCATCAGGTCCAACAACCAAAAATTGATATAATGAATGTATTTATAACACTTTAAATACTACCATAGATCTTCTGTCCATTCAATTTATAATAAGACAATCAAAATATGTGTATCTAGGTTCACTAAGTTAATGACACTGGTAATTAATAGTATGGGTGGGGTACTGTCATCATTCCCTCTCTCTCTTTTAAAATTATCTTGAAAGTCTCTTGTCAACAATTTATTTTATGTTATTTCTATACAGAAATATAGTATTATAGTGGATAAACTGAGTGCCGACATGTATGGCACTTATCTAGATAAATGATGTTGCTGTCATTTTCACAGGCTCTCTGGTATGACCACGCTGACAAGGTTCCTGGTGCAGTAACTAGACCTTAGGGTCCAAACAATAGGTTACTTTAGTACACTGCAACAACGCCACCAGGGTTCTGGTACCCACACTGTACCAGAACAAAAACCTCTGAAACAACGTTATGATTCTTAAAAACACATCTATATTCCCTTTCACATGTAATAATTGACATAAAGAAAAAGGGTCAGATCTCTCTGACCACCCCATACCACTCTGAGATGACAATGCATTACCAGTGCCCCTATTCTGTTCCTTAAGGGCTACAACGCCTCTGACACTGCAAAATGATGATCTCCCATAGGATAACGTGGGTTAGCTTGCCCACTGGCAACTGTGGAAATCATTTTCAGTTATGCAATACACATTAATTTTACTGCTTTTACTGCTTGAACACAACCCACAGGTCCTGCATAACTCTGCTGGGGACTCTGTACTTAGTCGAAAACCTTCCCAATCGAGCAGTATCGCAGACACCAATTTTATTGTAATAACAAAATTAATAAATTCCTTCCTTACCACAATTCAAAGAAATATCACAAACGTACGTTGACTGGCTTTAGCATAAATAGTAGTTTAAGTTCAGCTTTGACTTCTGTTCAGACTGCCAATGGTTAATAACTCACTTGGTACTGCTGAGGACAACGCAGCTTGCTTCTAACATATTTCTTTTCAACTGGCGCTGAGCTGTAAACGCTTTTTGCCAATATGCCTAGACCGGCCCAATCACAGCGAGGGTCTAGCATTTCAATTTTCAAAATTTTAAAAATAAAAACACTACTTCACACTTCTAGGAGTGATTTTTCTAAATATAGATTTTATCTTTTCTGCCCAACCAATACTCTCTGTCTACCCTCCTATACCCTCCAATCGGATTCGAATTAATCCTATGCCTCCTTTCAAACTATCGTTCCCAATAGCGTTACAGTTAACGAGCAAGGACAACAGTCCGTTCGTCTACGCGTTTTCAGTCAAATAGTATTTCCTCAATAACTTGGCTAATAATTTGACTACCATTAATATTAAAACATATTTGTGCTCAGAATACACTAAGCTACACGAATATATAATTTTTTTTGACTATATTCATGTGCGTTTAGATTTTCAGTTTTATCACTGACAGTCGTTAATTATAACTTTTGACATAAGTCTACCATCTTTCCCCCTCCTTCTGTCTCACTTTTTAATTTTTCAAATAAACCAACTTGTTTTTGTGACGTCACAATTACACTAGGCGTCGAGAAATTAAACTGTCTCCGTGTGTTTCCAGTAGTCTATATTTAGCGCTGACGTCACCACCCTAACCGAAATCATTCGACCCTCTATGCTAACGGAGTTTCACGCGGTCTACGCTCAATGGTTTCCTCGAGAAGTCTGCGCCGACCCTCGATCTGGTTTCATAACTAGCGGTAACACAGTTAGCGTCACTTCGTCGGACTTAACACCACGTGGCTCACACATACCTTGTGTATATCATCAATGATAAACTATCTCTGGGCACCAAAATTGATAGCCTCATTAACAAAGCTGCAGCTACCTTTACCCGCCTCACATCACGTGTTTGGGGACACGCCAAACTCACAACGAAGACCAAAGCTGCGGTATATAACACCTGCATCACCAGTACACTTCTATATGTTAGTGAGACCTGGACAATCTATGCTAAGCAAGAAAGAAGGCTCAATACCTCCCATCTACCGTGTCTGCGCCACCTCCTCGGCCTTTCGTGGAAAGATAAAGTGCCAAATGTTGAGGTGTTGTCACGTGCTGGCCTTCAAAGCCTGTATAGCCGGCTGAGATAGGGAAGGCTACGCGGTCTTGGCCATATCCACCGCATGAAAGATGGTCGCCTTTGAAGAAATGTTTGGCGACTAGCAGACATATTTTAAGAAATATTTGACAATTGTTAGTAGTATTTGACAACTGTTAGAAATATTTGACAACTAGAAGACCCGTTTGAAGAAATATTTGACAGCTAACAAAAACATTTGCATAAATATTTGGCAACTGTAAGAAATATTTGAAGAAACATTTGACAACTTGAAATATTTGCCGAGTGGAAGAAATATTTTGACAACGGTAAGAAATATTTTGACAACGGTAAGAAAATATTTGACAAGTGGAAGAAATTTTGTTTGCCAAGTGGAAGAAATATTTTGAAAACGGTAAGAAATATTTTGACAACGGTAAGAAAATATTTGACAAGTGGAAAAAATTTTTTTGCCAAGTAGAAGAAATATTTTAACAACGGTAAGAAATATTTTGACAACGGTAAGAAAATATGTGACAAGTGGAAGAAATTTTTTTTTGCTAAGTGGAAGAAATATTTTGACAACGGTAAGAAATATTTTGACAACAGTAAGAAAATATTTGACAAGTATAAGAAATATTTTGAGAACGGTAAGAAATATTTTGACAACGGTAGGAAAATATTTGACAAGTGGAAGAAATTTTTTTTTGCCAAGTGGAAGCAATATTTTGACAACGGTAAGAAATATTTTGACAACAGAAAGAAATATTTTGACAACGGTAAGAAAATATTTGACAAATGAATGAAATATTTTTTGCCAAGTGGAAGAAATATTTTGACAACAGTAAGAAATATTTTGACAACGGTAAGAAAATATTTGACAAGTGGAAGAAATTTTTTTTGCAAAATGGAAGAAATTTTTTTTGCCAAGTTAAAGAAATATTTGGACAAAGGTAAGAAAATATTTGACAAGTGGAAGAAATATTTTGATAAGTAGAAGAAATTTTTAGCCAATTGGAAGAAATATTTTGACAACGGTGAGAGATATTTTGACAAGTGGAAGAAATTTTTTTGCCAATTGGCAGAAATATTTTGATAGGTGGAAGAGATTTTTGCCAATTGGAAGAAATTTTTTGACAACGGTAAGAAATATTTTGACAACGGTAAGAAAATATTTGACAAATTGAAGAAATATTTTGAGAACGGTAAGAAATATTTTGACAACGGTAAGAAAATATTTGACAAGTTGAAGAAATTTTTTTTTGCCAAGTGGAAGCAATATTTTGACAACAGTAAGAAATATTTTGACAACGGTAAGAAAATATTTGACAAGTGGACGAAATTTATTTTTGCCAAGTGGAAGAAATTTTTTTTGCCAAGTGGAAGAAATATTTGGACAACGGTAAGAAAAAATTTGACAAGTGGAAGAAATATTTTGATAAGTGGAAATATTTTTTGCCAAGTGGACGAAATATTTTGACAACGGTAAGAAAATATTTTGACAACGGTAAGAAAATATTTGAGAAGTGGAAGAAATATTTTGATAAGTGGAAGAAATTTTTTGCCAATTGGCAGAAATATTGTGATAGGTAGAAGAAATTTGTGCCAAGTGGAAGAAATATTTTGACAACGGTAAGAAATATTTTGACAACGGTAAGAAAATATTTGCCAAGTGGAAGAAATATTTCGATAAGTGGAAGAAATTTTTTTGCCAAGTGGCAGAAATATTTTGATAGGTGGAAGAAATTTTTGCAAAGTGGAAGAAATATTTTGACTACGGTAAGAAATATTTGACAAGTGGAAGAAATATTTAAAGAAGTATTTGACAGCTGATCTATTTACCTACAGGTTGGAACCTTTGAGCAGACCTGGGAGAAAATTTTGGGGCCATCTTTGCTGATTGGAAGAAAAGCTTTTACTAAAGTTTGAAAATTGCAGGACAAAACGTAGATACCGATTTGATAACTGGAACAAATACTTAGTTACATTTATTTAATGTACTACATTTCAGTGGTCGCCGCATGTTTGAACCGCTTGGGAGACAATATAAACCTATCACCAGATGTCGCCCGTGTGAAAAAAGTGAAACCTTAAGTCGCGGGGGGTTCGAACACACGAACGACGGAATGTTTCTTTTATAAATTTCTACTATTGCTCGCTTGTGTTTTGAACTTGTGACGTGAACAGAAATAAGCAGCAGGGTTAGTCTTACAAAGGTAAATCCCGTTGCCGCTAGGCTTCTTCGTCTACCAATACGCAAAACTCTGCATGTTAGATTTTTTTATTACGCTTTTCTAGATAGCTATATTTAGCCCTGACGTCACCCTCTATGGTACCGGAATTTTATAAACGAGTCATGGTTTACGCGCAATGTTTTGCGCGGGCCATCGATCCGAATCCAAAACTAGCGGTAACACAATTAGTCGTTGTAATAAGAACCAAATAAAAATAAGTCAGCTCTTGTGGTATTTACTAGAGAATACGGCCGTGTGCGTGTGTGTGTGTTTTGGGTCACTTACATACCACTAGCTGTGCATTGGCCTGTGTAGACCTATTACTCGTGACATACTATAACTAATAAAGAAAACTACCCCATGGCCCAGCACCTGTACCAATATGTAATTACATTCACCCAACAACGGAAATTTCCTGTTCTATTTTACATAAACAGACTGGTACATAACGATAACGTAACCACTACATCTCTTCCCATCTAAAAAAAATAGCTCTCTTCTATTATGTGTCCTGTTTGTATAATGTTTTTCTTAGATAAATTATACGAGCAATGGTTTTCCGCGCAAAGTTTCGCGACGCCCATCGAGCCGAGTTTTCTTACTAGTTAGGATAAAACACGAATCGTTTGTCAGAAATGCCATGGTAGGAAGTTATACGAGAAGAGAACCCCTGGGTTGTTTCGGGGAGCACTATAAATCTAGTACTAAGGGGCTGAATAAAACATCACAACACAATAGACAAACACACGTTTTTGGCGGTTCTCACTAAAACAACAAGCGCGGGCAGGACAACTGTACTAAGGAGCTCAATAAACATCACAATAAGCTAGACTTTTAGCTGTACTCATCCAACAACGGAAATTCGCTGTCCTTTTTTTACATAAAAAGACAGGCACACGCCGACAATGTTACCACTTCGCCTCTTTCCAGTTAAAAACAGCTCTCTTCCATTATGACCCCTTTGTTACTGTTGATTGAAAATAAATAAATAAAAATTGCACACGCCTCCCTCTTTCCATCTAACCGTCTTCCAGTATGTGAACCTGCTCATAAAATGTTTTTTAACTGCTGTTTGAAAATAAAATATGCATATATACTTCTATTTATATAACCTTGATCTTTTGTTATTTATATTGTATAACTGTTGTCTACCAGTCTTTGCATATTGTATAAACAAACACCCCAACACACTGCTGACTTACCCGTTGGTTTTTCTCTCACCCCTCATCACCCCCGCCTGCCAAAATCAATACCCCCGCGCCCTCCCTATACCCCACCAACCATCTAACGACAATAGTTATATCTATATTGTCTTATTCACGTGTCCCCAGCTACACTCAACACAGAAATTTCCTGTCACATTTTTACATAAAAAGACATGTCCACACCGATAACGGCCACACAATCTTCCACATATGTAGTGCGCATGCGCGTACAATCCATAATTTCTTGGTTTTGTCACAAATGTTACGGTCGAAAAGTATGGAACCCCGCTAGTATCGATTATGTAATTACAGTCACCCAACAACGGAAATTCCCTGTCCTATTTTTACATAAAAAGACAGGTACACGGCGATAATGTCACCCCGGCACCTCTCACCACAACACACAACAATTAAAATACCTACACACAAAAAACCCACACCCGCCAGCTACACCCCAACATGCGTCGTCACCTCCGCCAGCATAAACCAAAACCCCCGCGCACTTAAAAATCAACACCACACTGCTATAAAATTTATACTAAGCGAATTTATCGCTTTTTTATATTTTCCTCTTTATCTCACTATTGCAGGTTTTTATCGCGTTTTATGTCTGTTGTCTACCTACTTGTATGAATAAACAACACAATACCCGCACAATACAACAATTAAAATACCAACACAAAAAAATGGTATAGCCAAGTCTCTAACATTGCCCTCCCACCTCTAGGTTCTGGTCCTAGTATAGTGACGTCTTTTTCACTCCCACCTCTCGTTGTTGGTCCTAGTATAGTCATGTCTCTAACACTTCACTCCCACCTCTCGTTGTTGGTCCTAGTATAGTCATGTCTCTAACACTTCACTCCCACCTCTCGCTGCTGGTCCTAGTATAGTCATGTCTCTAACACTTCACTCCCACCTCTCGCTGCTGGTCCTAGTATGGTCATGTCTCTAACACTTCACTCCCGCCTCTCAATGCTTGTCGTAATCAAGTCTCTAACACTTTACTCCCACCTCTCGCTGCTGGCCCTAGTAAAGTCTCTAACACCTCACTCCCACCTCTCGATGCTGGTTCTAGTATAGTCAGGTCTCTAACACTTCACTCCCACCACTAGATGTTAGACCTAGTATAGTCTCTAACACGTCACTCCCACCTCGCAATGCTTGTTCTAGTATAGCCAAGTCTCTAACACTTCACTCCCACCTCTTGATGCTGGTCCTAATCAAGTCTCTAACACGTCACTCCTGAGTCATACACACAAAAACACCCCCTAACCCACAACCACCAGCTACACTCCAACATACATCGTCACCCGCCGTACAAAAAGACTCCACTCGCTTCAAAAACCCCCATAGTAACCTACTAATCCAACATTATCGATTTTTTTAAATTTCCGTCATTATGGATTTTTATATTTTTATATATATTGTATGTATATATGTATAAACAAACACACCAACACACATAACAAAACAATACCACATCACACAAAAATCCCCCCTAACCTACAACCGCCAGCTACACCACATTACACCCATGCGTCGTCACCTTCGCTAGCACAAAAAGCCCCCACTCGCTTCAAAAACCTCCCTTAGTAACCTACTATCCCGCCATTATTGATTTTTTATATTATCCGTCATTATCGATTGTTTGTATTTTTTATATTTTTTATATATATATATTGTCTAAGTATTTTGTATAAACAACACGCCCGCCTTTATCGAACAACTTTATTGCTATATAACAAGTCATGCGTCTGATCGTCAGAGAAAGTCACCCCGGATAAAATATATCGCTATATAAAAAGTCACGCTCAGCGCCTGAAACCTACCGTTTTACGCCTACCCTACTACTACTATGGCAGGCTTTTAATATTTTTTTCAAATTTCCGCCGCGGCAGACCTTGATTAACTCCCTAATAATAAAATATACAAATGTAGTGTTATCATTAGAATAAAATTCTATGTAACAAATAGTAAACTGAAAAAGATATTCACTATGATGCACAATTCAATATCAAAATTCATTTTTAATCGGTGTCTTGATGTTTGAATTACAGACAGTCGAATACGGACCGTCGAATACGGACCGTCGAATAAAGGTGAGTTGCTCTCTTAACGCAGTTGAAGATCACCCAGTGTGTTTTGCTGACGCCGCCATCTTTGCAGTGATGTAATTCAATAATTTCCGCGATCGGCCGTCTGATGCACACTGACGCAAATTTTGAAGCTGGTTGCCCAGATGCAAGTACAACCATCGCATTAAATATTAGGTTAATTAAATATTAAGTTAGAATTATATTCTGAAACATATTTTTAATGTGTTTTCTTTACCCTATTAAAAATGCCTTTTTATCTTTTTATGCAAATGTGGCGGGGGGGGGGGGGGGGGGGCGGGGGGAGGGGGGGGGGTGGTCGCAGGTTACTTGGCTATTATAAAAGGGGGTCGCTACTCGAAAAAGGTTGGGAAACACTGCTCTATATCTTTTACCTTAAGACCAGGGTTTCTTAACCTGTGGCCCACGGACTTCTTGATGCATGAATTCTAGGGGGCACTTGTGCATAACCTAAAAAAAATTTAACTTTTTTTTTACAAAAATTTTTATTCGGGGAATTATCATAAAATTTTTTATTTAAAGACACAATTTATTTTTAAAGATTGTTTTTATTTTTCAGTATAACAATATGAAAGGTCAGTGGCGGTGTTAGCTTGTGCGAGGCCATAGGTAACCGTGAAATTGCGAGGCCATTTTAAAACAAATTCTTCTTGTATCGACAAACCTAGGTTCCTAAACGTAAACCGTCGCTGTGTAAGCTTAACTATTTTCTTTGTAATAAAGTGTATTATTAATAAGTGTCGTAAATTTATTTTGAGAGAAAAGAGTCTTAGAAATAGTGGTCCGGTTCAGAGTGAAATGATGTTGGAAAGCTCAGTGATAGAAAATGTAGAGATTAAATAGTTGCTTCACAGCGTGCTGGAGGAGAGTAAAGACAGACTTATTTACGACAAATCGTTTCTCTCAATCTTCTCTTCCGCTCTCCTGGTCAAACAATTATTTGCCAGTTTTCCAGACACACCTCTGCGCGCACACCGATTTGGTGTTTTCAAACACACAGACGACGTAGATACAAACTATATTAAACGAATAGGGGAAAAGTTGGGCTTTGGGTATCTCCAACACAGTACTCAATGAGTTTATGTGATTTTATTCACCTTAAACATCAATCACTAACAAATATCAGGTATTACATAAATTATCATAAGTACACAAATGCAAATAACAAGTTTGGGAGGGGTGAAGAAGATTGGTATCGACTAAGCCCTTCCCGCTTATTAGACAAAGATAAACCCAGCCCAGAGATAGATAATATCAGGAACACGGGTACGTTAACCTAACAGTGAAGTTAATTGCTCTGAAAGAGGTGTTACAAAGTTAGGTATAGGTGATAGAAAAAAACCTGTTCTTCCCAGCTGTTCTTCCTTTTACTAAGCAAATGGAAAGGAGGGGGGTTTAAAACAGAGTTAACCAATTATCACCTCCCCCCTTAAAGGAACAGTGCAGGGAGTACAGAAAAATTATATTACCAGGCACGAAAGTTAACAAAAGGGTTACAAGAGAAAAAAAGATTAAATTTCCTGTCATTCATGCACACGCGTGAGGATCCACACTCATATACTCACACACTTACCGAATGCAGCCTCAGACGATCCATAAAAGTATATAAAAACAGCAAGTATTCTCTTGACATGTGAACTGTCTAGTCCTTCGATGTCCCGCCCCAGATGTTTGCGAGATTTTGCTGGTAACAAATATTCTCACTTATCGCAAGACTTGAAGACTAAGAGTTCTTGTGTTTTTTATTATATAAAAAAAGAGCCTATGGGATGGCACTGACACAGTTCGGCACAGGGGTGAAAATGAAGTGGTCTCTTTTAATCTTCCGCTATGGTAAAATTCCTTCAATGCGTGATAATAGTAACTGACCGGAAAGTTTTATTAAATCCAATTGAGGAAAAACTAGGCTCAGTCACAGTAAGGAAAAAATGTACTCTCTCACAGTAAACAGTAAATATAATATCGCTACTGGCGATGATTACCTTCCAGTTTATCTTACAGGTTTGTAATGGTAATTTGATGATTGTTCTTTACAATGTTCTTGGGTGGGCTTTATTTCATTTAATTCTGACAGCTAGGTCGCAAAGGACCGCCACAAGATTATATTTAAAAGAAATGTTTCTTCAATATGACTGGAAGTTTATAGGATGATTTCTTTATTTCTTTCTTTATTTAGCTGGGACCGCAGGTAACGATCACTCTGTGTGAAAGAAAAAAGACATGTAACATACCGAAAAATCAAGCGCGATAAATTTCCCGTTAAGCCGATAATACCCTCGAGTATTTAATTATGTATTTAATAAACACTGCGCGAATTCTAGTTGTTAAAAACACACATCTATAAAACTAGGACTTAACTGAATTTATTAATTATAAATTCCTTCGCGACTTTAAAAGTTAATTTAAGCATCTATTATCTTTTGAAATAATATAATAGATAGATCATTATATTTACAACTGGAACTATTGAGATGGTTTAATTTAATAGATTTAAATTAACACAAAATCCATTGAAATAGAATGACTGAACTAGACCACTGATCACTTCACACAATATATTACCGCTTTGCACAGAATAGAAATCACTGCAACTATATATATAAAATCCAGGGGAAAATCTATAACAAGATTTCAATAAAGCTAGTGCTTCTGTAAAGGTCTGGCCAGCGAGTGATAAAGTGTCTATTCTTCATGGTCTATTTATCTAAAATGGAATGAAAGTTGAGTGGGACATGAGGAACTTGACAGTTTTTTTCATCTCAGGAACTTTTGGGGATCTGACCGCCAAATCAAGGGGAGAAGCCGCCCCCTGGTCTTCGTATCTCCGCTCGCTGCTGCCCGTTTCGGCTTTCCCCGTTCGCTTGGTTCTGCGGTTGACACCGAGACTCGAAAATAGCGGCAAGAAACTGCGTCTCGTATCAGGGACCACTACTGTCTTTGATAGCACCGATAGTCTCCCCTGAAATCCCTCAGTCTGTCTCTTTGATCGTGATCGCATTATCTGTTTGATTCTGGCAACGCCCCCCACTGGCCAAGTTAATGAAAATAACTGCCTATGATTGTTCAAGAGATGTTAGTGGGCGTGATTTAATCTCTCCTTAAATCAATGCGATGACCAGAATAAACGATAGGTAAACTCTCCGCATATCAATTAGCAAACGTGTTTGCCCTCTGTGTGGAACAGTTGCATGGCTAATGAATCCACGTGAAAGAAGTCCCGTTTTTACAAGAAGTTACAACAAAGTTCAGGGTCAGCCGAGTTCGTCCATCACAATAAGTGCAATTTTAATTAAGCGTTAATTTACATTTTTTCTAAGAATATGCCCGTAGTCTTCACCGGACACTCAAAGGGTCCATGGCATACAAAGTATTAAGAAGTTTTTCCTTAGACTGAACACGAACACAGTTTATTCGCATTCGCAACTAAAAAATTCCTTTGTTGCCTGCTCCTCAAGCCAGCAAACAAATGTCTTCCCCTTATTTAACAGGTTCTCGAATCAACCCATACTTCATACAACAGAGAAGAATAATCTCTCCCGTCCCTGCATAACGCTTGAAAGAACTTAACTGAATCATTAACACTGGTTATAGACTGTTTTAACAAAGACCTACCAGGTATAGTGTAGTCCAGGAGATCTCAGAGGAGACGAAAGAAACAGGAACACTGCTCCATCAGAAAATGTCATAAGAGGCGACTAACATGAGGTTGTCCATGGATCTGGCTGCCTCATCACGTAAAACAAATTGCTAGGGAAACCCCCTGTCCAAGAGCAGATAAATGCTCTGTCGCTGGTATTGTGCAAGAAGACAAACGATGGCTCCATGCTCCATTAGAAGCGATAAGGGTGATTGAATGACAAGACAAGACACGCAAGCGATGTGAAGACAATATGTTTTGAGTGTCTCGTATAAAAAAAAAAAACCTGTCGCCATCCCATGTATTCAGATGTGCCGACACTACGCTTACTCAAAGCCTTTATTAGTGACGTCAGTATATCACCTATATAGCAAGTGCGACTGAAAGAAAGGCTAAATTTTCCATTTACTTAATATGTGATATAATGGCGCCACTTAACCAGGCATGCAAAAGTACAGTGTCGGGCCTTCCAATACAGTCGGCAGTAAACGTGTACACTAAGGTAAGTTACATTAGAAGCACTTGGGAAAACATATAACACACTGAGACAATGCATACTTCTACTTTTTCCTTCCACTCTTGCTCTGAAGCTTAGTGGGGAGCTGACGTTTGCGCGCTTAGAGCCAAGTGTGTCGTGTTGGCTGCTGTGAACTCGTGTGTTGTGTTGGCTGCTGTGAACTCGTGTGTCGTGTTGGCTGCTGTGAGCTCGTGTTGTTGTAGGAAGTATGTGATGTTGTCCATCTATCTGTCTCTTGGTCTTCCTCTTGCCCTGAAACTAGATCTACTGTTGCAGGCGTGTAGTGGTAATTTATGGGGCTCCATTTTCATGAGATGACCAAACCATTTAATTATCTATTGTCACAGGAATAGTGACATACCTTGCCATCTATGACGTAAAATGGGTTACTAGGCAGTTCTATCAGCTTACCCTCGAAGCTTAACGCAGAGAGACATAAGAGAAAAAAGAAAATTCGTACGTCACGAACAAAAGATTTTGATGACGTGAGAGATAACTAACGGTACAACAAAAGGAAGTACAGTTTCTGAGATAAGACCTTGAGCAAGACAATAAGAGAATGGGTTCCTCAACGAACATCTCTAATACATCGAATAAACTATCACAGAATACATTAAAACTCAAGAAGGAAAGGTATAATCATATACACAACGGAAATTTCCAACCGATCCACGGGAAAAATGTTTGTTAAGGTCCGACGTGATCTTCAACTAAATATGATGATTGAAAATGATTTGAGGAATTAACATTCTTGTTGAGGATAATCATTTCCGATGCTTCGAACGTAAGAATGACACAGTGAACATATGTGAGTATTTATTTAGAAAGAATCGAAATTTAACTAGTGAATGGTAGGTGAATGTCGATAAATTAGGTCTTAACCTGAAAGGGAAGAAAAAAACTGAAGATACTGTTTTATCAGAAACATTTGAAGGAAAAATCAATTATCCGGGAGAAATGTCCCGTTGACATTCGTATATATAATCACACCGAACAGAAGCGACGGTGAGATTGCTCAAGAAGCTGTAGAACCTCTAATTTCTAAAAATGATGATCAATTATTTAAAAAAATCAATATAGTCCTCACGATGTTGATTGATTTCGCTTTCTATATTACACGTATGATTGAACCCATACAAAATGAGCAGAACGACGATTCTGTCCATCGTCGTCTTTCTACCTTAACTCTTTGATTCCGCAATTATTTTCCACCCTGTGCCATAATTTTAATTTGTGATAGATTAAAAAACAACACTCGGAGAGTTGTTCTGGAATGGGTGTCAAATCTGACCAAACGCAAAGTTACCCCATAAGCGCATACATGCATACACTAGATGTGAACCAACAAAGAATGAGAAGTCAGTGATCGACTATGCCATTGTTAGGAGGAGCTCATTCAAATATGTCCGGGATGCTAGAGTCTGGAGGGGGCTAGATATTGGAAGTGATCACTACTTGCTTACAATCAAAAGAACAACTGAAAGAGTTGCTCAACCTAGGAACTGCCCAACATCACGCAAGAAAATAAGTAAACGAACGGGATAAATGAGCATTAAGACCTACAAGCTGAGAGAGCCAGAAATTAAGACCAGATATCAGGGGCTTATTGCTGCAGCGGTGAGCAACACAGAAGAACAACCTAATGACTTGGAAACCCTGTGGCTTAAATTCAAGGACATCATAAAGACAGCTGCTGCAGAAGCATGTGGTGAAGTCCGACTTGGGAACAATAGAAAGAGGACACCTTGGTGGACAGAGGAAGTCAAAGAGAAAATAAGAGAGAAGAAAATGGCATGGAAACAATTCTTAGGAGCTAAAAACACAACAGGACAAATGGAGAAATATAGAGAATATGTGACACTCAGAACAGAAGCAAAGAACAAGGTGCTAGCAGCAAAACAGAAGTCCTGGGAAGAATTTGGAGAAAAGCTAGAAAAAGATGCGCAAGAAAACCAGAAATTGTTCTATAAGACCCTAAAGAACACGAGGAAGGAAAAACAATGCCCTCTCAAATTTATAAAGGACAAGCAAGGCAAGTTGCTTACTGCCCCAAAGGAAGTAATGGAAAGATGGAAAGAATATTTCTCAAAACTCCTGGATGGTGAGCATGGGGAAGCATCAGAAATGTTAACCACTAGCATAGAAGAGAAAACCAATGATGGTGAAGATGACATAAAGATGGAAGAACTGAAAGCAGCACTGGAGAATATCAAGATGGGCAAAGCAGCAGGCCATGATGGAATAACACCAGAAATGGTTAAGTACATGGGAGCATCAGGCGACCTATTACTCTTAAGGGTCGTACAGGCAGCGTGGTGCAACAAGACCATACCAAATGATTGGGAGATTGCCATCATAACACCAATTTTCAAAAAAGGTGACAATCGACAACTTGGAAACCATAGAGGCATATCCCTTCTCAGTGTCCCTGGTAAAATCTACTCTAGAATCCTAGAGCAGAGACTCCGACGCCTAGCTGAGCCACAATTGGATGAGGTTCAGTGCGGATTCCGAGCAAACCGAAGTACTCAAGACCTAATCTTCACACTCAGACAGCTGAGTGAAAAGGCCCTTGAGTATAAGAGTGAGATCCATTGTTTCATAGATCTGGAAAAGGCGTTTGACAGGGTCCCCTGGAGCAAACTTTGGGACTATTTGGCAAGGAATAACTTTCGATCACCTCTGATTCAAGCTATACAGAGCTTCTACAAGTCTTGCAGAAATTATGTGAGGACAGCAAACCATAAGTCAGAAGAGTTCAGGACCACCACTGGTGTAAGACAAGGTGATATCTTGCCACCTTATCTTTTCAAACTCCTCATGGACGATTTCATCAAGGCATGCAAGGAGAGAACAAGAAAGTATTCAGGGAGGGGGGGGGGGGGTTTGGAAGATGAGACAGGTCTGTATTTCAGAGCTGGAATTTGCTGATGATGTTGCCCTGATTGCTAAATCAGAGGCACATCTCCAATCCAACCTGCAAGTCTGGAAGGAAGAGCTGGAGAATAGAGGGATGGTCATAAGCAGCTCTAAAACAAAATCCATGGTGATATCACGAGAAGAAAGAAGACATCAGATTAAGCTGGGAGAACAGGTCCTGGAGCAGGTCGACCATTTTAAATACCTCGGAACTATTATAGATCGAAAGAGAGGCATCAAAGAAGAATTGGCCACTCGAAAAGCAGCAGCTCTGAGACTTTTTCAGGCCATAAATCGAGGATTCCTCAGCAAGAGAGAGGTTGGTAAGAAAACGAAGATGGCTGTACACCGCTCCACCTATGTCCCAGTCTTGACATATAGATGCGAGACATGGGCAATGACTACAACCCCCGAAAGCCAGATCCAAACCTCAGAAATGAGGTATATGAGGAAGGTGGTTAAAGTAACAAGAAGAGTCTTGGTCCGTCAAACGTCAAAGCCTAAAATCCCACCCCCTGCAGACCCAAGTAGGATAGTCCCAACTAAGATGGTTTGGCCATGTCTGCAGAATGGGAGAAGATCGGCTACCACGACAAGCATGGGAAACAAAGAGCCAGGGATCCAGACCCCAGGACGACCCAGAGTCCGCTGGGAGGACAACATTAGACAATCTTTGAGGGACCGAGGACTAGAATGGAACCAGGCTAGGAGGAAGACAGCCGATAGGATAATCTAGATCTCTCTCTCTTCCAAACCTCTATACCTAACGGTAGAAGGGGAACGACTAAGTAAGTAAGTAAGTCAAATCTGACCAACCTCTGTACTTTGTTCCGGAGTCAAAGAGTTAAAGGGAGATAGTATAGTTTTGTAAAGAAACCGAGACAACACAAAAGTAAATAATAAAACAAGAAGACACGTTTTGAACGTTGGACTTCAGATTATTAACTTTATTAATAGTTGACAATTCAGGGTCGTTTGTTTTTATTTCTTCTTTTAGGAGTTGTTACTAAGTATGACGGTAGATCACCATCAAGTAACCTTCTCATGATTTAAAAATAAAGAACACTAACAATGACGTCCATGGCAAATAAATCTTAATCCACCTGTCACATACTCTTATCTGATGTTCGCGGACACAACCTGGTACTCTGTCATAAAATTAACAAGTGATACAACGTAAAAATATCTCCAAAGGATAAAATGTAAGGATAAAAACATAATGCGTAAGCTGCTGATAGTACATGATCGCCCTGACCGCGGGTCATCACCCTCCATAAAAATTGACTTGCTAGACGGGAAATCAAAACGGTTACCATTTGAACGGGATGAGAACGGCGGATCAAAAGGAAAAAAATATGACTGAAAAATTGCGTGAGACTAGTAAGGCTAAGGAGACGCAATTTGGGGGGGGGGGGGGGGGGGGGGAGGGGAGGGGGGGGGGGGGGGGGGGGGGGTGGGGGGGGGGGGGGGGAGAGAGGGGGGGGGGGGGGGGGGGGGGGGGGGGGGGTGTGGGCGGAGAAACGGAGAAAAAGTCACGTTTCCCAAGTTGACATAAAGTAAGGAACTCGACAGAAGGGACCTTGGATATGATACGCCACAGTCATTTATTGGACGCTTTTGCGATACCAAGCCTTTTATTTGAATTCAGCGGCAAACGCAGATGCTTGAAATATTACAAAATTTAAAAAGTAACTTTTTCTTAATATTAATGTTAGGAATATAAAAATTAGCTGGCCGGATGGCCCATTCTGAGCAGTGAAATAATATGCTTTTATTTATACAGACGGATAGCTAATAATGAAGATAATGACAAAAGACAGTGTTGTTCACATCAGCGAAAGACTGCTTTGAATCTAACATATCACTATTTGCACAAAAATCGCGACCTTGAGACGCAAGTGTTCAAATCTAGTTAGAATGAAAGAGAAGGGACATTGGTGGGAGCTGTGGCTAAAAATAACTTTTCAGGCAAATTTGTAGAGGGGAAGAATAGGTTGGTTCAAAAAACAAGTACGTTTTTGTGAAAACGCAAGTAGAGACGGACGGACTAACAGATAAAAATCCATACTTGACTGAAGCATGACTGAAATGACTTTAGTGTAGGAAATTTGAATTTAAAAAAAACCAAGGCATTGATTGGCCACAGACAATCATATTATCCGCGCTCTGACGAGCTTTTTTGCCATTCCTCAATAGTTGTCCAGTGATAGACACAGTAAATTTCAAGTGTGGTGATTTCCAAATGAAATAAATTGAAATAAGTTCAGGGACGCCATACTATAGCCAGCAGCTCAGCTGAGTTTTGCTAGCATTTCTGTGTTCTTTATTCATAATCTGGTAAGATTGAAATTATTTCTTTGTATATTTTGAATATTGTTTAATGTTTCGAGTGATTTGATACTGCCATATCGAAATCTAGCCTTACAAACAAGTAAGGATTTGCTCTAGACCCCCCGCCCTAGTTCAGGGTCTAGGGACAAACAATATATATACTCCAGCAAAGATTAGGAAGGACAGATCAAGTGTTGAGATCAGTGGAACATATCACCTATCCTATCCTAGGGCAAGAAGCTAATAAACATATTTCTGAATATGTAGTCTGGGAGAACTTATCCTATGGGAAACCAACTTGGTAAGATGTGTTGTATGGTCAGAGAGATCTGACCCTGTCTAAATGGCGTTATTGTAAATTGTTACGTGTAGAAGTGGCTCCTTAGGTAAGGTTCTGAACCCAAACCAATACTTTATTTCAGAGCTGTGAGTTTTTTATGTTGACACCAAAAGGTGGTGTCAAATGCTGGGTCAATAATTGACAGTGAGGACCCGTGCAGTGTCGCATCTCGGCAGAACAGCCTTGTATTGCCCCCAAGCCCGGAGAGGTGGGGCCACCTGATATATTGCCCCCAAGCACGGAGAGGTGGGGCCACCAGATTCCAGCACCAGCGCTACACCTTCAAAGTTACGTAAGCAGGCTGGTCTGCTGGATTTACACCAACTTCATAGACATAACACCCAAAGTGAATTACTACTAAAACATCCCATTTACTTCCACCATTAATTAACTCTTTGACTCCAGACCAACGCTCTGAGCGTTGCAAAATTCAACGCGCCGTGCCAGAGCAACGCTCACAGCGTGGTTTTTAGTTTATCACGAATAAACCCTAACAATCGTCCGTTTTATGCAGTTCATATATTAAAACTCGTAGAGTGACTTCCGCTACTATTTAAGCAACTAATTTGACTGTAGTTAATAAGCACATGTGCGTGTTTTGACGTTATTATCACAATTTTTGTGAAGATTTGCGTGTTTGCGTTTTTCGTTGTTATTGCTAGAGAAAGATGTCAGGATTTATATTTACATTTTCTAAGTCTCCTAAGCAAATAACTGTGTCAAACTACTTTGAAATATTGCTGACATTGATGATGATTGTTTAGTAGTCACAGTTTGTTGTCAAAATACGGAATCTGTGCAGAAAAGCTAGACATACTAGATTTAGTTGATGAGTGGGCGTAGTCATATTCTGGCCGATCAAAAAGCAACAAAACTAGACCTACCGTAACATCTAATCACTAGTTCTTGGTAGAAGATGAAGCTAGGGATACTATTAAAACATTAAATAACAGTAAAAAAGTTTTTATATGACGTTATTCTTCTTTATTTGTTTGAAAATTACGTAATGCACGATTGCATAATTTATTTTTTTCTTACAAAGGACCACAGAAAAACTGGCGTGAATAACATTAAATGCACTAATTGTGGCCATAAGCATGCTTTTTTTTTACTTTGTATATGGATTAACTTGATGTTTGAAGACTAAAAAGAAAGTTTTATTGTCTACAACAGTAATTTGTCTTTGGTAAAATCGTATTCTACAGTCAACTTTTTAGCGTTTTTCAAATTTACATGCAAAATGTTTTAAGTATACCGAGTATACTTGTGTTAATACTACCAAAGACATTATATATTACAATTCTCTATCAATTTCCCTACAGTTTGGTATATAATAAGTACATGTTCAAAGGAAAATTCACACAAAAAATTTAGACTGAAAGATGAACACTTCACTCTATAAAATTCTGCCCACAAAAAAGTCTGGCACAGCGTGCTAAATAACTCTGGAATGAAAGAGTTAATGGACAATGTTTGGTACACTTAGACAGGGAGGGATGAAGCCACCCCAACAGCACATCTATTCATCGTTCTCCCAGGGAAAATAAAATTATAAACTGTAGAAATACTAACTAATCTTAAAATTTGTATACGTACACACATTTTATTTATCATGTCATTTATTCATGCCATTCACTCATAAATTCCAAAATCTTTTCATATGTTCTGGCCAAATAAAACCTTGGTTCAGAACAAATAAATTTAAAAAAAGATTTACTTTCTAAAATTTCACCAGCTGGATTTAGTTCATTGTGTTCTAAATTTTATTGATAATATATTATTTAATATCTGTGTGTGTGTGTTTGTATATGTCAATACAACACATTACATTCAGTACCCTAGATTATAACGTAGCCACATTTATTAGAAAAAAAGATAGGTGTGAGGTCGTAGTGGTAGCAGGAAAGGCCTTCTGAAAATTCACAACTACATTTTATCTCAGGAGCCTTCACAGCTGACCTCATACATCACACTTAGTAATATCACTATCATACAATACCATCAAAACCACTACATATATTGGGGTCTTGTCCAGGGATAATTAGCATAAACAGTAATATAAGGATCTCCTGGTGGGAGAAATAAAATTAGGGGAACAAAATTGTAAAATTCCCTTAAAATTAAAAGTGTCCCTTTAAATTAAAAGGGCAATTAGAAGTTGGTGAATCTTCACAGCCAGTGTTAGTTAATTAGTTAATTAGAATTATTTTGGTCTAGAATAATTATAATTACTTTAGAGATTGGAAATTTTACTTTGCTTATTGCTAGATTTGTTTAGAAAGTATGGCGGAGCTAGCAAAATTTAGATCAGCTGCTGTGCTGACCGCAAAGGAGATGGGAATGGATGGTCAGATTTTAATTCAATACGTAACGGCTGAATGTGATAAATATATTGAACGGGAAGAAAGGAGATTAGAAAAAGAGGCTGAAAGAAAATTAGAGTCTGAAAGGTTGGCTGAAGAGAAGAGGTTAGAGGCGGATAGAGAAATTAAGAGGCTGCAGATTGAGGCAGAAGACAAACGACAGCAAAGGGAGGCAGAAGATAAAAAGGCCGAAAGGGAGGCAGAAGATAGAAGGTTGCAAAGGGAGCACGAATTACGACTAAGGGAGCTGGAGTTACAAGGCCAGGCTCCTGAAAATGGTGCCAGCCCTTTTGCCTCAGATGCTACGCCTAGTCTGGGAGCCTCAAACTCAGCTATGGGGTTTCATTTAGACCATTTTGTTGAGAAAGACGATGACATAGAGGGGTACCTAGGACGTTTTGAGTTATTAGCTACTACATATGGGTTAGAGAGAGAGAGAGGTGGAGTTTAAAGCTATCACAGGGACTGAGAGGTACTTCTTATGAAGTCTTTGCTAAAATGAACAGGGAAGACCAAGACAATTATGACATGTTAAAGCAGGCTTTGTTATTAAGGTACGAGAAGAATGGTGAATTTTATCGTAAGAAATTTAGAAATGCCAAACTGTTGTCTGGGGAGACATACCACCAATTCTCTGTTAGACTGGAAACCTATTTGGAGAAATGGACTGCTCTGGGGAAGACCCAAGATCTTAAAGAAATGATCATGATTGAGCAATTGAGAGAGTCCATGGCTCCAGACATGAGAAAATTTCTCATGGAACAAGGTGCAGAGAAGTTGGGAGAGGTTTTAAATGTCGCTGAGAGGTATCAGGCAGCCCAGGCAGAGGTAAGTGGTGCTAAAAAGAAGCACATAGACACTTTTAAAGCTCCACAGCAATTTAATAAATTTGATAATAGAGAGCAGGGAAATAAAGGTAGGACAAACTTTGAGCGGCCAAGAAATGACTATCGCGACAGAAACTCACAGTTCAATGACCAAAAGTTCAATGAAAGAAAACCGTTGAACCAAGGAAAAAGATGGTGTAAATGGTGCAAGAAAGATAACCATAACACCGAATTTTATAGAAGGAAACCTTCAAACATTGCTGCAATGAAGTCGGGGACGCGAAGATTAAAGGTTAATCCTAACGGACAACAGGAACCTTATCACCCCATAGTTTGTGAGGATGTTATTTGTAATGGGGTCACCATAAGGTGCCTTTATGATACAGGTTTGGATTATGATTCAGTTGTGAAGTCTAGCCTAGTGGACCCAAGTCAGTATACCACAGAAACAGTGGAAATACAAGGGGCGACTAAGGACATACCACTCATGACACTTCCCATCGCAAGGATAACGGTGAAAACTCGCTATGTGGAAGGAGAAATCAGAGCAGCAGTGATAGATGAACCAATCTACCCTCTGATATTGGGGTGTAGATACGTCTTCTTGGGGAATCCCGAGAAACCTGTGATCATGGCGACAGTGCAGACCAGGTCACAGAAGAAGGAGGAAGAAGGTGAACCTATAAATGCTCATCCAGAGGAGATGAGAAAGGCGCAGGCTGAGGATAGGACACTCAAGCCATGTTTTAAAAAAATTGCCCAAAGGCCACACACCCCCAAGCAAGGGAGAGTACTTTGTGAAGAACAGATTATTATACAGGAAGACATGAACTAGATCCACTGGTCACGGACAGTTAGTTCTTCCCAAGATATATAGGGCAAACTTAATAAGGAGCTTACATGTTGGAAAAGATGGTGACCATGAGAAAGTCGGTACCATCTGCCAAAAGATTGCTCGAAAATACTATTGGCCCGACGTAAATGTCGATGTTGAAAACTTTGTAGAAGCATGTGGCGTATTTCATGAGGGAACACCCACAAAGAGAAAATATGTGCAGGACGTAGAAACGCCACGGGGCAACTTTAGGCCTGAAAGGAAAACTAATTATACTCGGGTAGACAAAGTGGAATGGGAGCCCCCTTTTCACACCCAGTCTTCACTTGAATGGATTAACATGGCCACTATGCGAAGAGTACAAAGAAGAAATTTTACCCAGGATAAGATGACAATCCCTCGGTCAGACTTATATAAACTGGAAGAACAGACAAGAGAGCGAAGATCTCTCATAAGCAATCTAAAGTGGGGAGACAAACCCCAGAAAAAAATTGGTAGTGGTCGATTTGTGAGTGATGATTCTAGGAAGAAAAGTCCTCATTATAAAGCTTCTAATGGACGGGACCCGATGGGTTCCATGAAAAATAAGTATGATAAATTAAAGATCCAGATGTAACTTTATTAAGGACCTGGACAGATGAGAAGGCGGAAGAGACTGTTACCTCATCTTATCAATACGTGAACGAACTGACCACTCGTTTGAAAGCTGGATGGAAACTGGCAAATTATCATTTGAAACAAGCCAGGAAGAAACATGCAGCATATTTTAATAGGAAGGCAAAGGACAGGGAACTGGCAGTCGGAGAGAAGGTGCTGCTTCTACTACCCGGAAGCCAGAATAAATTACAAATTGGTTGGCAAGGTCCATATACGGTTCTAGAGAAGGTGTCTAGAACAAACTATAAAATTGACAAAAAGGGGAAGGAGAAAGTTTATCATGTAAACTTATTAAAGAAGTATCTGGACAGACCACTCCAGGAAAGCACCCCCTTATTGACCTTGGCTATTGCAACCCAGATGCAAAAGGAACCACTCACCTCACATGAATACCCATTACATCCTTGTGAAACAGCAGCACAGGTAAAGTCAGTAAGCACCTGACTAAAAACCAGAGGGAGAGAGTTCAACAGGTTCTGGAGGAACATACAGATGTACTAACAGATAAACCAGGCCATACAAATTTGCTACAGTATGACATGAAACTGGTAGACTCAAACCCAATCTGTATGAGAGCCTATTCTATTCCGTTCGCGAAGGAGAAGGCATTGAAGGAAGAAATAGATTATTTGTTGAAGGAGGGGATTATTTCGCACAGTGAATCATCTTTTAGTTCTAGTGTCGTTTTGTTGAGAAAACCGTCTGGGGAACACAGACTGTGCATAGATTACAGGAAACTGAATGCTGTCACAGAAGGACAAGTGGATCCATTACCAGACACAAAACAGTTATTTGCCAGACTGAACAAGGCAAAATACTTTTCAAAGGTGGATCTTAGTAAAGGCTATTACCAGATCCCAGTGAAGCCTGAAGTGAGACCTTATTTGGCTTTTAGCACTTCGGATGGACATTATGAATTCAATATGCTACCATTCGGACTGAAAAATGCACCGAGTGTATTTTCAAGGATGATGCGCAAATTGTTGGATCCCCTGAATAACCCATGTATCACGAATTTCATGGATGATATTCTCGTCGCCACAGAGACATTTGAAGAACACATTGAAGCTCTAGAGATGTTATTTAATAGACTTCGGGAGGCGAACTTAACTGCTAGGCCAACAAAATGTTGTATTGGATGCAAAGAGTTGGAATTCTTGGGACACACTGTATATCAGGGTAACATGACCCCTGATCCTAAGAACTTGGAAAAACTGCAGAGAGCACCTAGGCCACAAACAAAAAAGGACGTGCGATCATTCGTGTCGTTATGCGGATTTTATCAGAAATACATCAAAAATTTTAACGCTATTTGTGCTCCTCTGACTGATCTGACTCGCAAGGGACTTCCAGATAAAATTATTTGGACTGCACAATGTGAACTAGCGTTCCAAGAGTTAAAGGAAAAACTCACTAGCAAGCCTATTCTGAAACTGCCTGATTTGACACAGGACTTTGTCTTAAGAACCGATGCAAGTAATGTAGGACTCGGAGGGGCTTTGTTGCAAAGATCATCTTCACCTGATGGGGAACTGAAACCAGTCGCTTATGCAAGCCGCAAATTGAATAAGGCGGAACAAGGATACTCCACAAGCGAAAAAGAATGTTTAGCGTTAATCTGGGCAATAAAGAAGTTTCAAATCTATCTGTATGGTAGGACTTTTGTGGTCGAGACGGATCATCAGCCTCTCGTGTTCTTATCTCAGGCTAAGCATGAAAACGCAAGATTGCTGAGGTGGTCTTTATTGCTTCAACCTTATCAGTTTAGTATCCAAAATATCCCAGGCAAATTGAATGTCGGTGCAGATTTCCTCAGTCGGCACCCCTGTGATCAAAATTAGAGTAATGGCAGACGTGAGGAGAGATTTTATCTATGTGTATCACTGGTTTTAGAACTTGCCGTAGGCATGTTTTCAAGTGGGGAGATGTGTCATAAAATTAACAAGTGATACAACGTAAAAATATCTCCAAAGGATAAAATGTAAGGATAAAAACATAATGCGTAAGCTGCTGATAGTACATGATCGCCCTGACCGCGGGTCATCACCCTCCATAAAAATTGACTTGCTAGACGGGAAATCAAAACGGTTACCATTTGAACGGGATGAGAACGGCGGATCAAAAGGAAAAAAAATATGACTGAAAAAATTGCGTGAGACTAGTAAGGCTAAGGAGACGCAATTGGGGGGGGGGGGGGGGGGGGGGGGGGGGGGGGGGGGGGGGGGGTGGGGGAACGGAGAAAAAGTCACGTTTCCCAAGTTGACATAAAGTAAGGAACTCGACAGAAGGGACCTTGGCTATGATACGCCACAGTCATTTATTGGACGCTTTTGCGATACCAAGCCTTTTATTTGAATTCAGCGGCAAACGCAGATGCTTGAAATATTACAAAATTTAAAAAGTAACTTTTTCTTAATATTAATGTTAGGAATATAAAAATTAGCTGGCCGGATGGCCCATTCTGAGCAGTGAAATAATATGCTTTTATTTATACAGACGGATAGCTAATAATGAAGATAATGACAAAAGACAGTGTTGTTCACATCAGCGAAAGACTGCATTGAATCTAACATATCACTATTTGCACACAAATCGCGACCTTGAGACGCAAGTGTTCAAATCTAGTTAGAATGAAAGAGAAGGGACATTGGTGGGAGCTGTGGCTAAAAATAACTTTTCAGGCAAATTTGTAGAGGGGAAGAATAGGTTGGTTCAAAAAACAAGTACGTTTTTGTGAAAACGCAAGTAGAGACGGACGAACTAACAGATAAAAATCCATACTTGACTGAAGCATGACTGAAATGACTTTAGTGTAGGAAATTTGAATTTAAAAAAAACCAAGGCATTGATTGGCCACAGACAATCATATTATCCGCGCTCTGACGAGCTTTTTTGCCATTCCTCAATAGTTGTCCAGTGATAGACACAGTAAATTTCAAGTGTGGTGATTTCCAAATGAAATAAATTGAAATAAGTTCAGGGACGCCATACTATAGCCAGCAGCTCAGCTGAGTTTTGCTAGCATTTCTGTGTTCTTTATTCATAATCTGGTAAGATTGAAAATTATTTCTTTGTATATTTTGAATATTGTTTAATGTTTCGAGTGATTTGATACTGCCATATCGAAATCTAGCCTTACAAACAAGTAAGGATTTGCTCTAGACCCCCCGCCCTAGTTCAGGGTCTAGGGACAAACAATATATATACTCCAGCAAAGATTAGGAAGGACAGATCAAGTGTTGAGATCAGTGGAACATATCACCTATCCTATCCTAGGGCAAGAAGCTAATAAACATATTTCTGAATATGTAGTCTGGGAGAACTTATCCTATGGGAAACCAACTTGGTAAGATGTGTTGTATGGTCAGAGAGATCTGACCCTGTCTAAATGGCGTTATTGTAAATTGTTACGTGTAGAAGTGGCTCCTTAGGTAAGGTTCTGAACCCAAACCAATACTTTATTTCAGAACTGTGAGTTTTTATGTTGACACCAAAAGGTGGTGTCAAATGCTGGGTCAATAATTGACAGTGAGGACCCGTGCAGTGTCGCATCTCGGCAGAACAGCCTTGTATTGCCCCCAAGCCCGGAGAGGTGGGGCCACCTGATATATTGCCCCCAAGCACGGAGAGGTGGGGCCACCAGATTCCAGCACCAGCGCTACACCTTCAAAGTTACGTAAGCAGGCTGGTCTGCTGGATTTACACCAACTTCATAGACATAACACCCAAAGTGAATTACTACTAAAACATCCCATTTACTTCCACCATTAATGGACAATGTTTGGTACACTTAGACAGGGAGGGATGAAGCCACCCCAACAGCACATCTATTCATCGTTCTCCCAGGGAAAATAAAATTATAAACTGTAGAAATACTAACTAATCTTAAAATTTGTATACGTACACACATTTTATTTATCATGTCATTTATTCATGCCATTCACTCATAAATTCCAAAATCTTTTCATATGTTCTGGCCAAATAAAACCTTGGTTCAGAACAAATAAATTTAAAAAAAGATTTACTTTCTAAAATTTCACCAGCTGGATTTAGTTCATTGTGTTCTAAATTTTATTGATAATATATTATTTAATATCTGTGTGTGTGTGTTTGTATATGTCAATACAACACATTACATTCAGTACCCTAGATTATAACGTAGCCACATTTATTAGAAAAAAAGATAGGTGTGAGGTCGTAGTGGTAGCAAGAAAGGCCTTCTGAAAATTCACAACTATATTTTATCTCAGGAGCCTTCACAGCTGACCTCATACATCACACTTAGTAATATCACCATCATACAATACCATCAAAACCACTACATACTCCACTACGGCTTTAGAATAAATCGGTCAAACTAAATAGTCCAGAGACAATACAAATACATACGTTACACTTAAACGAAAACGGGGACACAATCACTCTATATACTTGATGCAGGATGCAGTTCTTACAATTTTTCTCATGTCATCATATCTAATTCTGTCTCTTCATTTAACATTAATGGCTTTTCTTAAGCACCTCATCTCGTAGGATGCGATTTTCCTTTCCTGTGCTTTAGTTAAGGACCATGTTTGACACCGATAGCAAAGAGTTGGTAAGAATATACTATTAATCAGCTGTCGTTTAGTTTCCATACTGATATTCTGATGCTTGAGAAGTGATCATAGTGTGTAAGTAACTGCATCGGCGTCTTGTCATCTGCTTTCAATTTCTTTGTCAAGTCTTCCATTTTCCATAAAAATGCTTGTTAGTTATTTGACCTCTGGAACATTCTTGCATATATCTTGACGTTATTTAACTAGACATGAAAAAGTGCCGTGCCAGGCCTTCTGAATATAGACGACAGTAAACGTGTACACTAAGGCAAGTAACATTAGGGATGCTTGGGAAAACACGACACACCGTGACAATGCAAGAACATAAGTGTAAATCGTATTATTATTATTATTTTTACTATTTAAATTTGGTGAAAACTTGACATGGAAATTAACGGTGAAAATAATTTTCTGGGATACAAGTTTAATAATAATTTATACAGAAGAATGGTCTCATGTTGTTCTTCATATAGTTCTTGTCGTTTCAGTGATCCCAGGCATTGGTCAATGACCTTAATGTCATTTCTGTCTTGTTGAAGAATATCTTCTGCATCCACGTTTTACTGCAACAGAGTAATAATTAATAGAATTCTATTTCTTATATAAATAATAACACTTATATATAGTATTCAATATTAACGATAAATATAACGCTTCATGAGTAGAGTAGAGCGAACATAATTACTGTGAGCAAAGTAGAAGTTGGGATGAGACATGATGGTCCAACCCAATTTACGCGGCACTTGAGAATGAGAACCAAAGTGAAATGGGTTCATTTTCGATACAAGACAACAGAAGGCTGAGACACTTGGGAGTCATGTCCCAAGTGGGTCCGCCCCCCTTAGAGTGTAAAGGAGTATACTGGGCCGAAACACTTGTCTGACGGGGGGACTTCTTCTGATGATCAGATTGCCTCCTGTTGTATCGCTCTGTAAAGAGTTTCCTATCATCTCAGAGAACAAAGCCTCAAATCAATTAATCAATATCACTTAGCTCAACATGGAGCATAGGCTTTCGATAAACACTTGTCAAGTCTTCGTGTCGCGTGCCATCAGCTCAAGGTATGTCCATGCACTTCTGATCCATTTTATTTTCTGTCTCCATGTGTTATTTGGTCTGTCTCTACTTGTTATATCTTGGGTATTCCCTAATAAGGACTGCCTGGTAATATTATAAACATATTTCCGGACTGTGTATTCTATCCATCGCACACGTCTTCTTATCATCAGTTCCACGTTGGTGACCTTGTCGTACCACCTCAATCCTTCCTTTCAACGCAAGCACCCATTTATGGTGGTGTGAAACTTCTTTGTTTTTATTTTATTTGTTCTCCACTTTTCAAGGCAATACTATAAGACTAAACTGACATGTGAGCCTTCTTCTTCAAGTCCTGAGAACAGCACCATTTCTCTTGTGATCAGTTTCCTCCGTTCCACTGCCGTCCACATTGTTTCGCACAGTCCCGGGATATGTGTATGGTAATCGGACATTTCTGCTGCCACACGTCCTGTTTTCCTCTCTTCTTTCAATGTACAAATATTCCAGGTGGTAACTGGAGATTGTTCTTAGAAAGAAAAAAATGGTTAGTCAGAAACAGATATTCCTTTTGGCTTAATCAATTTTCCATCATTTGCCTAACTACAAGAGGACCTTCTTCTGTCTTGGATGACTGAGTTTTATTTTCTTAGGTGACATTTTCATATTTTTTGTTCGTCAAAATAATGTTTGGGCTTAAAATTTCTACAGGATGGGGTACGACAGGACAGTAAACCGATAAAATCTTAGAGAAGAAAACATAAATCTTGCATATATTTCATTTATTTATGTATTGTTACTTTTTGATCTTAAATTCCATATTTGTAATCTTGTCGTTGTCACGGTATTCACTCTCCTTGCTCTGCAGTGATGGTCCAACAATGGCCACACCTAGAGTATCTAATGAGGATCTTCAAAGGTATCTACCTTCGCTCAAGATTACTCTTGGCAGAGCTGTGAATAGAAGGATGATGATGCTTCTATCTTGAGAGAGTATCCATAAGATATTTCAGAAATCAAGAACAATGCTGAATTGGTATGAGTAATTGTTAACGTTTTGTCTGCCCGACACCTTTTATGAAGAATTATTATGTATTTTAGCTCGTTCAAGCACCCAAATGATTTAATTCAGTGACATATTAATTTAATAGCCCTGTTTAAGTGTATTTAAAATAACTGAGACATAGGGTTCATTCAGAATGATTAAATCAACTATAAATGTGTATATGTACAGATTACAAATTTAATAATCAATTATATAAGAGAGAAATAAATACCCCTTTGAGTATTGGGTTTCCTGATACAAAATCAGGTCCCCCCTCCCCTTTCATTCAACCTTCCCATCTGCCTCAGAACTTTACCCACACTGAGCATTAATATTAATCCCAGTGAGCGGAAAACATCCATTGCATTTATATTAAACATGTTTACATTTACATTTGCAGTGGATGAAAAGGTTAATATAATAAGTATTTAGATCATTTCTGTCATAATCCAGTCCTTGCTCCATATGGAACTTTGGATTACTTCCGCTTTTGGTTTGCTATGAGAAACCCGCATAAACCAGTCACCAGCTCTTGCAGTGGTGATTCATGAAATCATTATTCTATATACTAAGACAGCCACTAGCAATTTTCACATGTTACTAATGCAAAATATAGAATTATAAAATGTACAACTTACCCCAAAATCTTTTTTTGGGAATACCGACTTCTGGCTCAGAGAAATATTTATGGCAACTTGTTTAAGATGCCACTTACACGTGGTCTGTGGTACTATTTTGCATATAGAATCCCACTATCACTTAGTGTTCAGGTTCCTAGGATTCCGAGCTTTCCGTATTAACGAAATTAATGTTTTCCTGGGATACAAGTCCATAAGATGCTCAGACACGTTGGCCGGTCCTTTAAAGTGGAATACTGATTCTCTCTTCTTGACGAGTTGAATGTCACAGTGCCCTAGACCAGCAAAATCGCCAGATTATATTGCGGCACACGCACATTGTTATTACTATTCGACAAGGCTCTAATCATGTTGTAATTTTACATTTCAAATGCCAGCCAATAGCATTCAACCATGCGAGTTACGATGGGGTTATCCCAACAACTTCCTCATGGAAAAAGATTGCGAGAAACATAAGATGTGAATTTCAAAAGTCCCTTTCCATATACGGTAGTGTGGTTTCCGTCTAGTATTATCATATTTACAAGTTCACTCTTCAAATGTCTCGCCAAATCAATATTATATGTAATTATCGTCACAGGTAACTTCAAGGGATGTGATTGCGTCACTTATCAGACACACCTAGTCGCTTGTATGAACACTGAAGCGACACTCTCCGATATACCCGTCAAGGTGGAAGTGGTTACGTGATTGTAAACAAACAGATTTCTGTGCTCCAAAAATGAGAAATAAAAAGAAAATGGCAGTGAGAGAGAGAGTGAAAGAGATGAGAGAGAGAGTGAGAGAGAGAGAGAAAGGGAGAGAGAAAGAGAGAGAGAGAGAGAGAGAGAGAGAGAGAGAGAGAGAGAGAGAGAGAGAGAGAGAGAAAGAAAAGAACGAACAATTATGTGACAGTCGTGCAATTTCAGTTCCCTTTATTCGACGCAAGCACCCATTTATGAAAGTGTGCAGCTTCTTGATTGTTATTTTAAGTCTTATTCGGAAGCAGAGAATAAGGCCGTTGCCCGCACAAGGCAGTTCGTAAAAGGCGACACATGAGACTTCTGCATTGGGCTGGCAATCTCAACATTGGAAAAATGTTGCTATGAAATCTTTCACTGTAAGAGGGAACAAAAGTACGTTAACGCACACTTCCGAAAAGAAGACCAGCTATAGTGTAATGCATCTTAAGGGAAGAAAATAAAAGAGGAAGTGTGACGGAATTTAGTTGTGTCCTTTTACTTTTACTTCTTTCCCTCCTACTTTCTCCAATTATTTCTCCATTTTACGCACATAAACCTGTCCCATCGCCGCGCCTTAGATTTGTTGACCCATATTCATACTGCAATAGTGTTATTTCACTGCTAATTGGCCATCTTTAAGGATTATTTGAAATCGCTTAAGTTGTTAAACCAGATTGACTTCCTACTGTAACCGTGAAAGAGATCGTCTAGGGAATTGTTCGCTACAAATGCGTTCAGACACTGTGGCGGAGAATACAAAAGAAAGACCAGATGTTGTCTGCGATATGTCGCAGCTTATTCTTCTGAGGACAAGGACAGTACAGGTGATAGTTGCTTAACTCACTTCCATCAAGACATTGTCTGTGTAATTATTACAGAGAAACCCGTCTGGGTAGCGATGGCACTTGTAGTGAAAGGTTTTTATGAGTATAGTTGTCAGTAGTAGTTACTGATAGAGCAGACAAGAATTCTGTATGAAAAGAATATAGCCCCCAGTGTCAGAGAAGAGCACTGGTATCACAGGAAAGTAACGGCGGTGAAGGCCTCTACTTCAGACAGTAATCAGATTAGAATTAGAGCCTAAGATGCCACCTTCGCTAGTAACTAACCTATGACAATCAACAATTTAGTAAAACTCAAAATGCAACACTATAAAATTGATAAGTCAGAGAAATACAATTACTGAATCATTTATTATGTTCATCTATCTTTTGTTTTCTTCTTGTGCATTAATATTACTGATGAAATTGAATGAGTAAATAGTTATTTACACAATTCCTCAATAGTTGAGTTTCGATCATTAACTAAATAAGAGTTCTATTCTGGTATCTTGTCCTAGAAATTAAAGTTACTTTATATTTTTCATTATAACTAAATCGTCTGTTGTCTTGCCTATTTTCTTAGAATAGTTTGTTCATCATGACACAATTAGGAAGTCGCGGTGACCCACTAACAATGGCTGCTTGAATTTATCACATTGAATACTTATCATTAAGTTCTGTGAATGAATATCCTTTAGTAATCCTACACAGCAATATCAGTTGCAGGTCTTGTACTAGGCCACCAAGCACAAATGAGGCATAGTACTCGAAGATAGATGGCAATATATATATATATATATATATATATATATATATATATATATATATATATATATATATATCTATATATATATATATATATATATATATATATATATATATATAGATATATATAGATGGCAATATAGATGGCAACTTTCCTGAGTTGGTCCAGGAAGGCAATATGATCTAAGATTCTGGACCTCTTGCTGGAGTATGACACGAATGAACCCTCTAGAATAGATGCAAAGTACAGAACAGACTCAGATTGGTGAGGTAGAGCGTCACGGCATACAGATGGTAAAAGGTTTTAGCCTTGGCAATTGTCTCCTTCCTTCAGTCTATCTGTCTTCTGCTGTGTGTGTAAAATGTGAAAAGTTCGCTGCTGGCCTTTTTATAGAGAGAGCGTGGGCGTGTTAGAGGGCAATACATCGTCACAGTTTCTCAGACTGGTTTTTTTTTGCGTTTTTGTGTGAAGACGCGAGCGAGTGTGTTAGTTTGGTCCAAAAAACATATTCGTTCTTCTCAACCGTGGCATCTACTATCTTCATCTATATATCCTTTTACTGAGACGATCCTTAACTTCCTTTGCATCTATGGTTTTCTGTAATTAGCTTTGTCTACGAATTGTAGCAATTTTTCGAAGACCATTTTCACAATAACTTTTAACATGCTGGCCTATGTTACCTCGGATATCTCTAAAGTTAAAGCGCATAGCAACTATTCCTTGTGAATATATCTGCATGGTCTTCTCCTTCATAAAATGCACTATATTCGATTTCTTTCCTTCACTCCATTCGTGTGCGTTTCATGTAAATCCATGGTACCGTTAACACAAAATCCCTTCCGCCATTACGCCATTTGCAAATCGTTCGCGACACACACAAGAGTGTCCGTTGATTTGATTGGACGATATTTTTCCTTATGCAGAGTGAATTGTAAGGCATTGTTTTCATCACGCTGCAACACTATCTGCAGGCGAGGCTACAAATCGTAAATGAAAGGATATCTAAGCGGGACGGAAGAAGTCGGGCCATATATGGGAGATGAGGTCATGTGTTTAAATTTTAAATGGTATTTTAAAGCAAGACACCCCAACGCACTACATTCTGCTCATGGATTGAATCACAGGAGAGTCAGAAATAAACATTTATTCTGATTGGAAGTTTTGTAGGACACGCCAGGTGGAAGCGTCGGCAGGAAAACTGCAATATAACCTAGCAAATTCGGAGGCTTAAGCACACTTCATTCCAGAATCGTCAAAAGTAGACAGCTCGGACTGAAACCAGGAAAGAATAGAGTGAGGATTCTGAACTTACAGGACCGAAAAAAAAAACGTGTATCAGAACTCCTTCTGAACACTACAGCAAGGAAAATCTTTAATACGGAAACCGGACTCCTACCGGACCTACTCTCAAAGTCACAGAGTGATTCAAATAAGAAATAATACCCCAGACGCGTGTTCAAGGCATCTTGATCAAGTTGCCAAGACTATCCAACTGAGCAAGAAGTTTTCACTATTGGGGTGACTTGTAACATATGTTACGGTATATACTTTGAATTTGGCATGCTTGAACTTGCTGATGGTTATAGAGGTCAATACAAGGCTGGCAACCTCAGCATGTGTAAATGATATATTCATGAACCACCACAGCAAAGCGCTAGCGATTGCTTCGTGCTAGTTCTCACATGGAACCAAAAGCAGAGGTAACTAAACTCCGAATGGGGCACGGAGTGGATGATGATGACACCATATGTATATATTCACTATCGTTAGTAGTAAATTGTATGTATACTTAAAAATTTTCACCTAGGCACAAGTCATTGCATTTGCCGCTGTACAGTCGCATTTTATCAACTACATTAACTAAAAGAATGGTGATTTTTTATCAAATCCCCTGAGTTATATGATGTACACTCAGAGAGATTAAAAAATATAGAGAAAGGAATCGGTTGACGGACAGTGGGAAAATCGCCTGATTAAAATCAGGAAAGCAAAAACTTAGCAGAGATTATCTTCTTGTATTTCCTCTTAAGTTTGTGGTACGAATCGAAGAAACCATTTGAGGTACTACTCTACGATACCAGTTGTACTTGTATTTTGTGGCTCAAAGCTTGTGATCGACACTGGAAACCTACGTTCCGCGGGTGGTGAAGATATCTGGCTTGACGAGAAGGGGTTACCTCTTGAACTGATCTGGAGACTCGCCCGTGCCACATAGACGAATCGACGGAAACAGCAGCATCAACATTTCAGCGTTTTAGCAATAAAGTGACATTTCTAGCAGGCGAAATACGGAAGAACTTTGCTTTTTCTTGTTAACATTAATCTTTCTAAAGCCGACATCTTTCCTTTGACGACACCTACATTTTATTAATCACTTTCTTTTATTTATTTACATTTGACCAAAAGTAATTGATCATTACATTTGCTATATGTTGTTTTGCACATTCATAGTTGATTTAGTTATTACAGAGAGAAGTGGACACGTATGAATCAGTATCTTTAATATATATTTATATACAGCCAATGAGACAAACTTTTCTGTTAATTCGGTTGCGGGCATGTATGAGCTAAATTAAATTATATAATAACCATTCACAAAAGGCGGCGGGCCGATACAAGTTAACATTGCTAAGACACATTCAGCATTGTTCTTGACTTCTGAAATATCTTGTGAAGACTACCTCAAGGTAGAAGAATCATCATCCTTCTATCTGCATCTCTGCCAAGAGTAATCCTGTGCGAACGCAGATATCTTTTAAGACCTACAATAGATACTCTAGGTTTTGGCCACTGTTGGACCATCACTGCGGAACAAGGGGAGGCAACCCGTGACAGGAAGAAAAAAACGATTTTAGTATCGCTTGAATGCTTAAAAGTAGCTAAATTAATTAATCAACATGTAACAATTACATCAATCTCACATATAGAGAACTATCTAGGTAAAATATGTGTAACCAATAATAAACCGATCCCGTTGGCTTTTCCGGAAAATACGGACAAGGTTCACATTGCACTGTGAAAGCTAAATTGACCAGCCATTAAAAGAATATGCACAGACACAAATGTGCTCTCAAAATCATATATGGGGCGTATGAATATATATCTCTGTCTTTCATTTATGCATAACAGTAGAGAGATAATAGAGGTCATAAAAATGTGTTGTGAAACGAATCTGTTCAATACAAAATACATCGCTGTAAGTAAGACATTATCATAATTAAATGTTGAAAGAAATTTGAGGGCGCATATCTCCTGGTTCACCCAAAAAAGTATTGACATAAGCTTAGTCCGATTTAGTAGCCCAAATCCGAGTGACCTTAAATAATGATTCAAAGACAAAGTAATAAAAGATTTATTTGGAATTTTGTTGTTTGTGTCTTCGTGTTTTTTTGTGAGTGTTTTATATAAGTTTGATCACAAAGATCCAATCAAGCTGAAATGGAATGGTTGTTGTTGTTGTTATTGATCCAGCGGCACTTAGGCTCTCGCGCTTCGGCCCGAAATGGAATGGAAAGGAAGTATACTACTGAACAAAAGTAAAGGGCCACCAAGAAGAACTCCACTATGGACCAATTAAATGCAACCAGGTGTAAACAGTTTATTACAAAATAAAGTTGATTCATCCGTGGAAAAGATCAGTCAAGTTTTTTTTCATAATGTGTGACTTACTAATAAAAGAAATTGTGGCGTGAGGTTTTATTTGGCTCTAAGATCAGTATAGTACTGACAATTTCAGAAATAGAATTTCTGCAGAAAATGGTGAAGTCCCAGTGTCTGAGAGAACTACTGGTATCACAAATTAGTTACGGCTGTGAATGATCTGATCTCGAAACAATAGTAGAGAGGAGACCGACATAAAGTGCCACCTCCGCTGTGTAACTAACTGTGATATTAAAAAAAAAACAAGGAAACAGATTTCACTTAACAATTTTAAAAAATTTGACAAGTCGTTCAAATACAATTTCCTTATTATTTATTTAGTATATACACTATCTACTCTTGTGCTGAAGGGTGAATGTTGAAAAAATGGAATGTAATGGATTTGTAAGTTTACATATGATTCACATATATTTATATATATATATTACAAGTCTTCCAATTATAGGAAACAAATTTATATCAGCTGTGCTGTTAATCACTTATAGTAAATGTATCAGCTGTGCTGTTAATTAAGTATATAACATTTATCAGCTATGCTGTTATTATTGTCTCTTTCTACGCTAAATCACTTTCTCGTCACTGACACTAATTTTTGCTCACAATGCTGACAGAAATGGTACTAATGTGTACTCATCTCTTAGAAGTTCTTGGTTTGGTTGACACAAAACCGGCTGAAGATCGTTCCTTTAGCCCACCCAAGACTGAGGGGGACTAATGATGTAGATTCTGTGCAATCTCTATGCTCCTGCGGAGTTCCAGGCAGCTGAATTGACGACCCACGATCTCAGTTTTTATGACACGAATAAAACCTGTAACAAGGAAAAATAGGGGCTAATTTCTGTCCTCAAGCCCACCTATTTCTATTGTATATGATATGAGCGTGTCTCAGTGTCTGCATGTAGGATGAATGACAACATGGCTCAGTATGATTTAGCAATAGCGAGACAAGACAGGTATCTACTTGCAAAACATTATTTCTGATAAACTAATACATGGATACATTCAATAATATAAATTCAATGCATTAATAATATAAATTCAATACATGAATACATTCAATACATGAATACATCCCATAATATGTACACCTAGGTGTGATACAACCATTTTCTTCCCCCTATAATATACCAGGCCCTCTCTGACAAGTGCTATACTAGCTGGTAACATATATCCTAACAATATTGTTATGTTCTTATGATAGGAGTATATGAGACGAGGACTGTTTGGTGATATATCAGGTGGGAGTTATATGGGACAATAGATTGGAGTTAGATGAGACAACAGATTGAGTCCTAACAAGGACTGTTTTGGTTATATTGCAGTTGGTCTGAGATAATAGATTGAAGTAATAGGAGACAATAGGTTGAGTCCTAACAAGGACTGTTTTGGTTATATTTCAGTTTGGAGTTATCTGAGACAATAGACTTAAGTTATAGGAGACAATAGATTGAAGTATGAGTCCTATTAGTCTTCGTCTATTCAATCATATTAGGAAATAAAATCATTATACCTAATTCCCCCAAGATACAATCAGTAAACTGATACGTTCATATTAAAACAATTTATATAAAATATATACAGGTGTAGGTAGTATAATGACACACAACAAATACCAACATTATATACCTGCTGAAGGCCTATTTTCCTAAAGGTTATCGTAAATATTTTTACCCTCTAAGATTCAAACAGGCCAGTTTTTGACTCGACTTAGCGAAGCAGGCTGCAGGTCGATGCCCTCAGGTAAGCTATAAATCAAAGCTGACAGCTCCTCTCTTCAGTCGGTCGTCTCTGGCTTCGTGGTCGGTGATGTGTGATTATGCATAAAATCTTGCCCGATTATATAGGTAGGTGAATGCTTAAGCAAAGCTTTTGGTTGGTTCCTGGCGGAGCAAGCTGATTGGTTTCCTGCAGTTTCGTCTTTTGCTCGTACAGCCTAATTTTATTCAGTTTTCGTCCGCCATCTTGCGTGAACAAGATGGCCACGACCCACATCCGAAAAAACAAGGCTTAAGTTTTTTCCTGGCGTAACTTCTTGTAATTTATTCCGGCTCAGCAACTGTGCGTTGATTGGCTGGGCTCTAGACATAGGGATTTAACAAAGTAGTGTGTTTACACAACTCGTTCCACGACAGAAATTCAATTCACTTTTTCACCTTTTGAACTAGTGGGGCGTGTTGCAAAAACCACGAATATTTGCAGCAACAATGGCAATTTTCACGTGCGAGTTAAAGTGACCCAGTTTTTGGACATTTAAAAAAAATTAACCTTGTGCACACAGAAATGCACATTAATGCATGTTTTTGCAACACGCCCCACTAGTTCAAAAGGTGAAAAAGTGAGTTGAATTTCTTTTTGTTAGTAAGTCACACATTATTTAAAAAAACTTGACTGATCTTTTCCACGGATGAATCAACTTTATTTTGTAATAAATTGTTTACACCTGGTTGCATTTAATTGGTCCATAGTGGAGTTTTTCTTGGTGGCCCTTAACTTTTTGTCCAGTAGTATAAATGACCGTAGGAAAAAGAATGAATCCATAAGCACGCGCGGCAGAAAGAGTGTTCCATATATCATTCTCATCATTTCTTGACCTGTTAATTGCTCTCTTGACAATATATCAAACTTTGCACGCATAAACGTTGCTTCATTTAAACATGTGATTTAATAGACACTTTAAAATAATTGACTGTCTCAGAGCCACAACTTGCCTCAAGATAAGTCGTGTCTGATAAGATAATTTGCTCATCGATAAATGTTAGGCTCGCCGGTCACTAAACAAACGTATACTCGGTGATGTAATGTTACAGTACATCCAATAAAATACGGAAGACTTGCAAACATTATAGCAACTAGGACTTATTATCGCAAACGTAGTGAACAGTTAATAGTTCGTGTCACCATCTTCTAGCGGGTAACATATTGATATTGCATCCTCTTTGCTATGTTTGTTTATTGGATTAGGGATCCCCAAATAATTTTCTGTCCCAACTCCAAAATCTAATACGTGATCCGTAATTGACCCCAGGCAAAAACATAGAAATCAGACAAGGAAATGATTATAGGGGCACAATAAATTAACATTACCTTTTATTGAACTGGTTAAATTCATTAATGGGAAGGATGTGACTAGTGAGTATTAACAAGGGCATTGATGTCTGGCTGGAGATTGATGAGTTGTAGTAGTAAGTCACCTCGCTCGTCCAGGTTCAGTCTGTTTCTTTGCTGATAAAACTGCATTTGGGTGGTTAAAACCAACATAAACCACATACAAACTTTGCAATGTAAGTAGTTCAGCTGCTGCACTAAGCTTGGGATAATTTGTATCAATATTTACTTTGCTCTAATAGTGACTGAGGCTTTTATTTTTAAACATTGATTAAGCTTCACGATCCACACACATATGAGAAGTTCATCTTGTAGGTAAAATTCAATGACTGCATTTTCTATTTCTACATTAAACAGCGTAACAATTCAATCAGGTACATGCATTTTCTCCAGGTCCTCGAAAAGTACTTGAATGACTTCCTTTAATTTTTCGAGGTCATTTATGTACATCTCATATTTTAATCGACCCCCGATCGACCAGTAGATCTCAGTTGATGATCTTAGGCAACTTGTAGAAGTCATTTTTGGCAGTGATGATTAGTTGACTACTGGTGCTAATAACGCGAATGTTATTTGGATATGGGGCGATCAAGCAACAGGAATCTCAACAGGGGCACGTCAACAAATACCAGTGCCAAATGAAGCACACTGGAACTCTTGAATGAATTTTAGACACAGTTTATTGGACAATCACGTTTGACGTACGATAAGACGGGCAGAGTATACATCCTCTGATATGGACGATTTGCATAATAATATACATGGCGAAAATATTAATATCAATGTTCAGATCGGATAGTCTCATGATAGTCATATTAAAGAACAGACGACAGGACATCGTAAGTAAAGCATCAATGTTCATGTATGATCAAGCAATTTATATCATGAGCTTGACTGACATCTAATATTATAAAGGTCGACCTCTCAAGGGCAGACATACCCATTATAACCAAGGGTATATGATACATCCAAGAATTTCCAATCTTTAAACGACCTCGTAAACAATATATTTGGCATATCCGAATATCCTATTTGAAGCATCAAAGTAAACAATACATATTTATAATCCTAAGTCCTGAATTTGACTGACCTGTCAATCATCTGCCGTAATCCAGAGGACGGCGAAATTATACTTTATACGTTTGTGATATACTTCTTCCAAACGGTACGTACTTGCAAATAATCGGCTGGATCCACGAACTTTACTTAAACTTTGATCCATTTCAGTACACCCTAATGGAGGGTCAATAATTCCCCATAGAATGTGCTGACTAGATTCATCTTTGCGAAACCGCAATATAAATATTTTTTTTTCATTAGCTCCAAGGAACCAAACTTACTGTGAAATTCTCACGGCGATAGCTTCCATCTGGAAGGCCGTATAACATTGACATAAACAGTAGTTTACCCCCAATCTGGGGTTCGAACGAACAGACCAATGTCTGACTTCCATTCCAGCCATCTCTCTCTCTGAGGTCACCCCGTCATCTAGTCTTTAGCAACAAAACGCAAAATACCAGCGCACAAATATGTGCGCTTCCGTGCGCGATGAATTTAATTACGAATATATTCTTACCACATTTGTTGATGCGTACCTTCTTAACAGTAGTCAAACTCATGTCTACTTTACTACTGTTAAGGACCCAAAAAGGACGCAACACAACTGCAGAGGAAAAAACTTTTTTAAAACTAAGGACAGAGTGTTTTTTTTGGCATTCCCAGTGAAAACTCTGGCAACTAACTATGCAAATATATTCGTGAACTGCATGAGATAGGAACTCGATCTTTTCTTTGTATGTATGTATGTATGTATTGTGGTAAAGTGGGATGTTATAAATATTTATAGGGGACTTAGTGTACTGGCTGAGATCAGCTGTGAAGGTATCTGTATCTAATAGGTGTAGTGTTTTACAGATAACCTTACTTGCTACCACATTATACCTCAGTCAGAATTATTCTGGAATATTGTGATGACTACGTTAAATGTCTAGGGTATGTATATGATGAAGTGTAGGTCACAACAACAACAGACAGATAAACAATTTACTTTATTCCACCACACTTGACAACACTGTGACACTCACACACATATAACATTCTATAAGAATATCTTAAATGAGTCACTGGTAAATTTTCAAATATTAATATGTATTAAGTACTTTCATTTATATATATGTGTCCTGATTCAAAAACAAAATGAACCAGGAATCACAATCAATTGTAATTACAATTTATATGTACAGAATTTATCAATATGAACATTGTAGTGACATATTTTATTAATATTATCCTATGTGTGTCAGTTGTGTAGTAGTACTATGAGGTAATACTGGTTTTGTTTTTTCAAGCTCTGTTGGTATTTGTCATCATGATTTCAAGTGTTTGTTTCTGTTGGAACTAGTATTGGAGATGTTCTCAGTTCCTGGCATTAAAACAATTAATTTCCCCTCTTATTTTATTATAAAGTCACTTTTAGAGGGGGGGCATAATGTTGAGCTCCGCTGGCCACAGACTCTTATCTTTCGTGATGGTGGCAGGAAAAGACTCCTCTGCTCGATAGCCTCCCTGTGTTCTGGAGACACCTCACTGTTTGCTATATGGACCAAGGAGTATGCTGTCCACCTCTGGATTCAGCAAAGCTCTGACCAGGTGCTGCTCAATAACTTTAGGACCACAGTCCCACAATTCATGGAATAATACACAGTTACGTTGACTGGCAATGAATATAGCACAATTTCGATCTGCCGATGTCCCAGGCTTTTATTTAGAAAAATATGAACTGGCGCTCAACGCACTGGTTCTTTAGTAAGTATTTTTGAAAATGTGGTGCTGAACTGACGCGTCTAAGTGACTATATTGACGAGTCTAACCAATCGTGCCATGTTTACCCAAGCGTTTGAAAAAACAGTACCCTTCCATCCGTCTCCCCTAACAACGAAAAGTAGTATTTATAGTCCGACTAATCGTGTTTAGCCTTACATTTACTTTCCGCCAATCAAATAGGAGGTAACATGTCAGCCTATTTCCCGTACAATGGTGGTGTGAAAATCTGCCACTGAGCGATTCTGATTTTGGTGTTGTCTGACAGCACCATTATTTTATTTTGACTATAACTTGTTAATTCCTAGACTATTTGCGTAACGTTTAACATATTCTTTGTCAGCACGTCCTAAGGAACCCAAATATATAAGTTTTAAGGGAGCTAAGTGGCGGCGTTCAAAATATGTATTTTCTTCTAGGATAGTTGTGCTGTTACCACCTCCTCACTTCCAAACTTTTAGGGTGTCTGCTGTACTGTCATACTAATGTCAGGATTTCGGACATAAAACAGTAGAATGTCATGTATCCCAATAAGCATTTTTCAGGTTTTTAAACATAACTCTCGTCTGAGTAGTGTTTTTTATCACTGTCGATTTGAAAAAAAGCTAGTGCTTGTGGCCTTACACGCGTGATGGTAGTAATTGTGTATTGTGAGACTGTGGTAGTATTGCCTGCGTTCCGGCTTTCAGCCCCTCCCTTTCTTTCTATCCTTAGTCCATCTGTCTTTCGTTTTTAGTAACATGGTGTATAAAATGACATGAATGGAATTTTAAATCTAGGTCAACTTGCGTATCTCAAGGTTTTTCTTAGAAAGGCAGTACACGTTTTATCGTAGAAAGCGGGTATTGAAGCAGTAGGCTTTTACTATCAACGTGAAACGTTACAATTTGCAGACGAAGTAGAAAACAAGGGGAATTTCGAGTACAGTCATTGTGACAGCACTGTTCTTTACCATTCTTCTTTCCTTTTATTAAATTTATTTGTTAGGCTTTACATTTACGTTTTAATTTATATATGTGGATTAGAATTTCTCACGACAAATCCTCCCCACTTAAAACAGACGTTATATGTCAGTCTATAATTCTATATACACATAGAGAAATTTATTATTATTCCTGGGGTTTAGGGTGATTCTCATCACACGGATGGCGGCTTAAAAAATCCGCTCCCAGATTTGTTTTTCCACTTATATACTCTATGCTAAACTCAAATGGCTGCATCAATAAAGACCAACGGAGTAATCTAGAATTCTCATGTCTAGCCTGTGCTAGAAACGACAAAGGTTTGTGATCCATTTGCAACTTAAATGCCTTCCCATACAGATAAATATTGAATTTCTTTATCGCCCATATTACTGCAAGACATTCTTTTTCGCTAGTTGAGTAATTGGTTTCAGCTTTATTCAACTTTCTGCTAGCATATGCCACTGGGCTTAATTCCCCATCCAATGCATCTGATCTCTGTAGCAGAGTTGCACCTAACCCAATATTACTGGCATCCGTCCTTACTATGAATTCTTGACTTAAGTCAGGTAGTTTCAAAATAGGTTTGCTTGTAAGCTTTTCCTTCAATTCTTGGTAAGCCATTTCACATTGTGGTGTCCATGTAATTCGATCTGGATTTCCTTTACGTGTCAAATCAGTTAACGGTGCACATATGGAATTAAAGTTTTTGATATACTTTTGGTAGAAACCACATAATGAGACAAAGGATCTCACGTCTTTCTTGGTTTGTGGTCTCGGGGCTTTCTTTAGTTTCTCTAAATTCTTGGGGTCAGGGGTCATGTTTCCCTGATAAACTGTGTGTCCCAAAAATTCAAATTCTTTACATCCAACGCAACATTTGGTTGGTCGGGCTGTTAAATTCGCTTCTCTAAGTCGATTAAACAGCATGTTCAGAGAGTTAATGTGTTCCTCAAATGTTTCTGTTGCTATAAGGATATCATCCATGAAATTTGTGATACATGGATTATTCAGAGGGTCCAATAATTTTCTCATCATTCTAGAGAAAACACTAGGCGCATTCTTCAATCCAAATGGCAATCTATTAAACTCATAGTGTCCTTCTGAGGTACTAAAAGCTAGGTATGGTCTAACCTCAGGCTTTACTGGAATCTGATAGTATCCTTTACTCAGATCCACTTTTGAGAAATATTTAGCTTTATTTAGTCTGGCAAACAACTGATTTGTATCCGGCAATGGATCCACCTGTCCTTCTGTAATAGCATTCAGTCTCCGGTAATCTATACAGAGTCTATGTTCTCCAGAGGGTTTCCTTAAGAGTACAACACCGGAACTATATGAAGATTCACTGTGTGAAATAATTCCTTCCTTCAACAAATAGTCTATCTCTTCCTTCAAAGCTTTCTCCTTAGCAAAAGGAATCGAATAGGGTTTCATACAGACAGGTGTGGGGTCTATCAGTTTCATATCATATTCCAATAGGTTTGTATGCCCTGGTCGGTCTGTTAACACCTCTGCATGATTATCTAGAACCTGTTGCACTCTCTCTTTCTGAGTTTTCGTTAAATGTGTACTGATTTTCACCTGTGCCACTGTCTCACAGGGATGTAATGGATATTCAAATGATGAAAGTGGTTCCTTTTTCATCTCCATGGCAATGGACAAGGTCAACAAGTGTGTCTCTTCCTGATGTTCTCTTTCCAAATATTTCTTCAGGAGATTCACATGATAGATTTTTTCTTTCCCTTTCTTATCTATCTTATAATTGATTCTAGACACCTTCTCTAGAACTGTATATGGACCTTGCCATCCAATTTGTAACTTATTCTGGCTACCGGGGAGAAGAAGCAGTACCTTCTCTCCCACAGCCAAATATCTGTCTTTAGCTTTCCTGTTATAGTAAGCAGCATGTTTCTTCCTGGCTTGTTTCAAATTTTCATTGGCAAGTTTCCAGCCAGTTTTTAAACGAGTGGTCAGCTCATTCACATATTGATATGAGGATGTAATGTTTTCCTCTGCCTTTTCATCAGTCCACGTTCTTAACAGCGCTTCATATGGACCTTTAATTTTGTGGACCTATTTGTCCATGGACCGATATGGTCTCTTCCACTGGAAGCGCTATAGTGATGATTTTTCTTCCCAGAATTATCAGTCACAAAACGACCGCTACCAATTTTCCTCTTGGGGCTTTCTCCCCACTTAGAATTCTTGATGAGAGATTTCCTCTCTACATCCTCTTCCTCCAGTTTGTTTAAGTCCGATTGAGGGATTTTCGGCTTATCCTGGGGTAAGACATCTTTTTGCACTTTCCGCATAGTGGCCATTGTAAAACAGTTAAGTGAAGCTTGTCCGTGAAAAGGGGCTTCCCATTCCCTTTGGTCCACTTTATCAAATTTATTTTTCTTTTTATTATCAGGCCTAATTTTGCCCCTTGGCGTGTCCAGGTCCTGATCAATGTTCCCACTTGTGGGTGTTCCCTCATGTGCTATGCTACACCTTTCTACAAAATTCTCAATGTCCCATCTTGCCTTGGGCCAATAATAATTGTGAGCCACCTTTTGGATGATGGTACCTATTTTCTCATGGTCCCCATCTGGTTTCACATGTAGGCTCCTTATTAATTCTGCCCTATATCTTTTAGGAAGTACCAGCTGTCCCTGACCTGAAGGGTTGCCATATACACAGGTTTCCTTCTGCAACGGTCCGTGTCATGATTGTCCATCTGACAATTTTTACACCACCTTTTTCCTTGGTTGAAAGATTTTCTTTCATCATATTTCCTTTCATCGAATTGTGGGATTTTATTTTTATTGTCATACCGTGGCCTATCAAATTGGTGCTTACCTTTGTTTTGATCTCTAGGATCAAATTTATTAAAGTTCTGTGGTGCCCTAAAATTATCCACCTGTTTCTTTTTATTACCTGATACCTCTGCCTGAGCTGCTTGATACCTTTCTGCAACATTTAGCAACTCACCCAGCCTCTCTGCACCTTGTTCCATGAGAAACTTTCTCAGGTCTGGAGCCATGGACTCTCTTAGTTGTTCTATAAGGACCATTTCCTTAAGATCTTGGGTTTTCCCCAGAGAAGTCCATTTCTCCAAGTATGTCTCTATCCGTGCAGAGAACTGGTGATAGGTTTCACCTGACAGTAGTTTAGCATTTCTAAATTTCTTCCTATAAAATTCTGCGTTCTTTTCGTATCTTAACAAAAGAGCCTGCTTTAGCATGTCATAATTTTCTTGATCACCTCTGTTCATTTTGGCAAAAACTTCATAAGCTGCCCCACGAAGCCCTTGAGATAACTTTAAGCTCCACCTTTCTCTCTCTAACCCATACGTGGTAGCTAATAGTTCATATCTATTTAGATAGCTCTCAATATCATCGTCTTTCTCAACAAAATGATCTAAATGAAAGTTCATAGCTGAGGTTGAGGCTCCCTGACTAGCAGTGGCATCAGAGGTAAAGGGACTGACACCATTTTCAGGAGCATGGCCTTGAAACTCAAACTCCCTTAGTCGTAACTCATGTTCCCTTTGTAATCTTTTATCTTCTGCTTCCCTCTCTGCAGCTAATCTTCTTTCCTCGGCTTCCCTCTCTGCAGCTAATCTCTTGTCTTCCCTTTCTGCAGTCAATCTCCTGTCCTCTGCTTCCAATTTCTTAGCCTCATCCTCAATCTGCAACCTCTTAATTTCTTTTTCAGCCTCTAACCTTCTTTCAGCCTCAAATCTTCTTTCCTCACGTTCAATATATTTGTCACATTCAGCAGTGACATAAGCAATCATAATTTGCCCGTCCATTCCTAACTCTTTCGCAGTCTGTACAGCAGCAGATCGAAATTTGGCCAGGTCCGCCATTTTCTACCAGGTAAATGTCTAAAATATTTAACTAAACAATTTTATCTATGACTAATTAACTCAGGACAACACAGGCACTGAGAGCTCAACCTTATTTGTTTTCACCCAAGGATACCTTTTAAATTGTATTATTCCCTGAAGTGAATTACCCCCAATATTTATAATAGGGAAAGATTCAAAATCCCGGACGAGCCCCCCAATATATGTGGTAAAGTGGGATGTTATAAATATTTATAGGGGACTTAGTGTACTGACTGAGATCAGCTGTGAAGGTATCTGTATCTAATAGGTGTAGTGTTTTACAGATAACCTTACTTGCTACCACATTATACCTCAGTCAGTATTATTCTGGAATATTGTGATGACTACGTTAAATGTCTAGGGTATGTATATGATGAAGTGTAGGTCACAACAACAACAGACAGATAAACAATTTACTTTATTCCACCACACTTGACAACACTGTGACACTCACACACATATAACATTCTATAAGAATATCTTAAATGAGTCACTGGTAAATTTTCAAATATTAATATGTATTAAGTACTTTCATTAATATATATGTGTCCTGATTCAAATACAAAGTGAACCAGGAATCACAATCAATTGTAATTACAATTTATATGTACAGAATTTATCAATATGAACATTGTAGTGACATATTTTATTAATATTATCCTATGTGTGTCAGTTGTGTAGTAGTACTATGAGGTAATACTGGTTTTGTTTTTTCAAGCTCTGTTGGTATTTGTCATCATGATTTCAAGTGTTTGTTTCTGTTGGAACTAGTATTGGAGATGTTCTCAGTTCCTGGCATTAAAACAATTAATTTCCCCTCTTATTTTATTATAAAGTCACTTTTAGAGGGGGGGGCATAATGTTGAGCTCCGCTGGCCACAGACTCTTATCTTTCGTGATGGCGGCAGGAAAAGACTCCTCTGCTCGATAGCCTCCCTGTGTTCTGGAGACACCTCACTGTTTGCTATATGGACCAAGGAGTATGCTGTCCACCTCTGGATTCAGCAAAGCTCTGACCAGGTGCTGCTCAATAACTTTAGGACCACAGTCCCACAATTCATGGAATAATACACAGTTACGTTGACTGGCAATGAATATAGCACAATTTCGATCTGCCGATGTCCCAGGCTTTTATTTAGAAAAATATGAACTGGCGCTCAACGCACTGGTTCTTTAGTAAGTATTTTTGAAAATGTGGTGCTGAACTGACGCGTCTAAGTGACTATATTGACGAGTCTAACCAATCGTGCCATGTTTACCCAAGCGTTTGAAAAAACAGTACCCTTCCATCCGTCTCCCCTAACAACGAAAAGTAGTATTTATAGTCCGACTAATCGTGTTTAGCCTTACATTTACTTTCCGCCAATCAAATAGGAGGTAACATGTCAGCTTATTTCCCGTACAATGGTGGTGTGAAAATCTGCCACTGAGCGATTCTGATTTTGGTGTTTCTGACAGCACCATTATTTTATTTTGGCTATAACTTGTTAATTCCTAGACTATTTGCGTAACGTTTAACATATTCTTTGTCAGCACGTCCTAAGGAACCCAAATATATAAGTTTTAAGGGAGCTAAGTGGCGGCGTTCAAAATATGTATTTTCTTCTAGGATAGTTGTGCTGTTACCTTCTCCTCACTTCCAAACTTTTAGGGTGTCTGCTGTACTGTCATACTAATGTCAGGATTTCGGACATAAAACAGTAGAATGTCATGTTTCTCAATAAGCATTTTTCAGGTTTTTAAACATAACTCTCGTCTGAGTAGTGTTTTTTATCACTATCGATTTGAAAAAAGCTAGTGCTTGTGGCCTTACACGCGTGATGGTAGTAATTGTGTATTGTGAGACTGTGGTAGTATTGCCTGTGTTCCGGCTTTCAGCCCCTCCCTTTCTTTCTATCCTTAGTCCATCTGTCTTTCGTTTTTAGTAACATAGTGTATAAAATGACATGAATGGAATTTTAAATCTAGGTCAACTTGCGTATCTCAAGGTTTTTCTTAGAAAGGCAGTACACGTTTTATCGTAGAAAGCGGGTATTGAAGCAGTAGGCTTTTACTATCAACGTGAAACGTTACAATTTGCAGACGAAGTAGAAAACAAGGGGAATTTCGAGTACAGTCATTGTGACAGCACTGTTCTTTACCATTCTTCTTTCCTTTTATTAAATTTATTTGTTAGGCTTTACATTTACGTTTTAATTTATATATGTGGATTAGAATTTCTCACGACATGTATGTATGTATGTATGTATGTATGTATCCAAGATGGCGTCGTGACAAGCAGCACTTTTGTGCTGTCGAAGGAAGCAATAAAAAGTGGTAAAATAAAGTTCTGTTGTGAGAAGAGTACCGTGTTCACATTCGCAGAGCCTAACCAAGATGGCGACCCTTTGAACATCGACTATTGGAACACGTTTAGTACCAACGAGTACACATGGTAGGATTTTGTTATTGCTGAAGCCAGTTTTAGAAAGGCCATATCAACGCGGCCTATTAAAGTAAAGCCATTTTATGAACATTCAAATCCGTTGTGGTGGGTACGAATTATTTCAACACTGTGTAGTTTATTTTACGACAGCGAGAATAATTTCAAATCAACACGGCCTGACGGCCAACCCTTCAGCATTGAGTTTCTTAAGTTTATCAAACGTATTTTGCTGAAGTTTCCTGTTACTACGCCGGAACCAACAACCAGTACTGAAGAGGTGAATGACACACAACAATTGAATGACTTTATTGAAGCGGCCCTATTTTTTATTAGGCATAACATCTGCCCAAGTTTCAAACAAAACAAAGAAAATGGTAACACACACAATGCAGGAAGCGTGACACGAGAGGAACTACTCTACTTGTTAGAAACAGATCAGAGTAAAGTCATCAATGTAATAAAACACAACAACAAGTTGTCGACCACCACCTGTAACATAGACATACAAGACATAGAAACACATTTTAAGGAACGCAGCCAACGCAGACTTAAAACACTTGCAAGCGACCCCCCATGGAAAGAAGAAATCGTCATTCAAGAGCCGAAGTACACACCGGTCACTGACCCATTTACCGTAGGCGAAGTATTATCGTGTATCAAAAAACTGCCGAGTAGGAAATCACCTGGAGCTGACGGTGTGACGTATGATACCATCAAGCAGCAAGCAAACAAGCTCGCACCAATCCTGACGGTTATTTTTAACACATGCCTTTCCAACCAACGGGTGCCACCAGACTGGAAGCACGGTGTAATTACCCTTGTGCCTAAAAATGGAAATTTAAGCACCATCGAAGACTGGAGACCCATCTCTCTTCTGCTATCATCATACAAGCTGTTCATGAAATTAATTCAATCTCGACACATGCAGTGGATTGTTGACACCCAGCGACTGTCACCTCGGCAAAAAGGATCATTGCCAAGAAATGGTCTTCAAGAACATGTCTTCACCTTAAAAACAGCAGTTAGTGACTTTCTACATTCATCAGGAAAGGCCTATCTGTGCTTTATTGATATTAAAGATGCATTTGGCAGCATTGACCACGAATTTATGATAAGGGAGCTAAGCGAATCAGGCTACCCGGACGTCTTTGTCAACATCACCAAAGATATATACAGTGGCTCCTCCTATCAAGTTAAAAACGCCAGTACTATCACAGACCGGATCGAGCGTAAGAAAGGTATTATTCAGGGGTGCCCATGGAGTGTCATTGTATTTGAACAAGGCATTGATAAATGGCTGCGGTGGATTGAGCAAGGTTATCAAATACATCACATACCGAATCCCATTCAAGGGTATGTGGATGACGTAAGTCTCTTCGCCACCAACATACACGACTTACAATCAATGGCACAGAAGACAACAGTATTTATGGAGACCAGCGGGATGGAGGTTAAGCCACAAAAGTGTGCAGTGTTCAGCGGTCAGCGAAGCGGAAACAATTGGGTCAACACTCGTAAGGTGGACATTAATATCCAAGGTCATGAAATCCCCTCTTCTGATCGAGGGCGTTCCTACAGATACCTAGGACATGACATTACAATTGATAATACATCGGACCAGTTTCAAGCAAGCAGCCTTATATTAGAATTTAGATCAAATTTAACCAAATTAAGCTGTGCCCCACTACCAACATCAGCAAAGATCTCATTAATTAACCCGATGTGTTTCGGTCCTCTCATGTTTTATTTTTCTAACATACACTTCACAGAAAAACAACTTAAAGAAATTGAAGATGAAATTGTACACCACGTTAGAACATGGCTAGCGCTAAATGAATCATCCACAAGGAGCTATTTCTTTTGTCCCAGGTCGAAGGGTGGCCTTGGCATACCAAACCCCTTCATATTATACCACTCTCGACATATTTCATTCCTTGTCAGTATGCTCAATTGTGATGATAGTCTTGTAAAAACTGCAGCGATAAACTCGTTAGATAGACATATGAAAAAAACGTAAAATAGACCAAGTAGATGATGATAGGAATAACTTTGCAAGTTACGAGTTAAATGAAACAAACCATCTAGCTAAAAGATCGAAGGTGAATTGGCCAAAATCATTTTGGGTAGAACTGAATGAAGAATGCGCGCGTGAAGGAGTGAGTGTGAAAGTGGATGACAGTGGCCATTACACTGTACATTTAGATGTAGATGAAGATGTGAGTCTAACATACAAGTCAGCAAATGCTTTTTATTCTGGATTTAAATCACATAAACTTAACCTAATTCTAAGTGAACTAAAAAGTAAATCATCACAAGGGAGAATAGTGCGCGAAATGAAATGTGTAAACCATTCATTGTCATCTAGTTTTCTATCTAATGTTAAATTAAGTGATAAAATACTTTCATTTGCTGTGAGATCGAGGTTACAGTTGCTGGAATGCGAAAGTCTTTTACATCTATACTACCCACAGACATACACGAAAATGTGCAAAATATGTAACCACCCATACGAAACAGTGTCACATTTATTGAATGGATGTACCAAATTTCAAACATTATACCAACAAAGGCACAATAGAGCTGTAGACATTATTTATGAGAAACTGAAATCCTCATACAATAATAAGAGTGACATAACAATAAATAAAGAGATAATAGTTAAACCATCACTTTTCGGCAGCAGTAACACCTCATTTAAGACACATGCCGTAAAACCTGATTTAACGATAATCAATCGACAGAACAAAACAGCTTTTATAGTAGAGGCAGCAATACCATATGACGCCCATTTAGATAAGTGTTACCAACATAAATTTGATAACTACTATCCATTGACTGCAGAAATTAACGAACTAGGCTATCGTACGCATGTAATCGTACTGATAATTGGTAGTTTGGGTCATGTGCATGCAAAGTGTGTGAATGGATTAATGTCGCTAGGGTTGCGGAAATTTGAAGCAAAGGTTTTATGTAAACATGTCAGTATCAGTGCAATTATAGGTTCTTACAGAATATGGAAACTTCGATGTAAAAAACACCCATGTTAAATTGCTGAAATGTTTTCCCCACCGTCTAATCTCAATTGTGCTCTGTCTACTATACCAAACGACTATTGTATTTGATGCTATATTTAATATCTCACTCTACTAGCTGTCAAAGTTTTTTTATGGCAAACAGAAATTCTGATAAAACCCCCATGTAAAAACAACCATATTGCTCTACTTGAATGGTATTCCACACACATTTTGTAAATTCTCACACACATTTGCCAATGTAAATTTTTTATGTATGTGTAACACAAAGGTTCGAATTCTCAGACGTCTTTTTATGTAAATTCTAATGCAGCCATGTTGTATCTATTATATCATGTATATATATTTCAGGGATTGCCTCCCCTGCTTTGCAGTAGTGTTCCAACAGTGACCAAAACTGTCTTTTAGAAAGCTTAAAAAATTTTTCTATGTATGTGTAACACAAAATGGTTTAATGCTGAACATTTGTTAACTTACCTTTGTTCGATGTAAAATACACACCCACATATAACTACTTGAGACGTCTTCAACACTTTATGTAAATTCTAATGATTCTCCTATATGCCATGTTGTATCTATTATATCATGTAATATATTTCAATTAGTATGATAAAATTAGAAAAAATGACTTCTACTTTACGGCAGATGACTTTTATAATTGGAATCAAATTTTAACTTACCTTTGTCCGTCGCCTTTTGTAAAGGATTTAAGCAATTGTTTTCAGCCCGTTCAAGCCCCCAGCTGAGTTAATTTAGCAAATTTCCTCTTATAATGGTTTAGCTCTGTTTAGAGGTAAATATATGTCTAGATGTATTTATATATATGAAATATTCTGGCTCATACGTTTGCTTTCATACATGTAATAACTGAATCAACTATGTCTGTTTAGTTTTAAAACAACAGGTAATAAATTTAATAATCAATTAGTATTGATAAAATTAAAAAAATACTGGTGACTTTTATATTGGAATCAAATTTTATTTTCTCTTCACAGAGATTTAGGGTGAGGATATAGTCAGAAAGTTATGTCCTTTTTTGCTGGTGCCTTTTTATAAACGCTTAACTGATATAAGGGAGTCCTGCAGCTATGGTTTTCGTCACGTCTTGGTGATGAGTGTACTTCTCTCCCACGAGTGGCGTAGTAACTTCAGTACTTAGAATCGTCTGATAGCTTGTAACCACGAACTTGTGGAAAATTAGGAAAACAAATTTAATAGTGAAATAGTCTTTAACAGGTTAAAATAAATATGGACAGATTAGTGGAATTTGGATGGATATAAAGTTCTCGTCATTGAGACGTAGGTGGAAATTTAACTTTATACTTAAAGTTTAACTGAATCGCCTTTTTTGCTGGTGCCTTTTAGTTAGCACTTAGCTTGTATGAGTGAGTCATGCAGCTGTGGTTCATCAATTCTGTGATGATGAAAGCCTTCTCCACACTCTCTTCCACTGTAGGCAGTTTTGGAGGATGCTTTTCTCTCACACTAGCGGCGTTAGTACCACAAATCGTCTGATGGCTTGTAACCACGAACTTTAGACACATAGAAAGAAACAAATGCCTGCTAAGTACATTTGTTCGCTGCAAACTAACAGGCCCATTGTCATGCGCTCCACCCACCAATGTTAACCTCTCAGAAGAATGAAATTCCAGAGCACACAGTGTAACTCAGGGAATATGATGAAAATTCACCCATATCCTTCTGAGTGTTAACTAGGAAATGGCGTCTGGAGTGCGTGAAAAAATGATTTGCCTGAATTACAATTAATAAAGGTACATAAATCTCACAATATAATAGGTTACACTAGAGGCACATATGATGTAGTCATCACTCATCACTGCTCCAGTCGGAGTCTAGGGTCGCTCTGCTGTCGGGTTTCCCGCACAACTAGTCAGAAACAATCAGCAGCTCTTGCTGAAGTGGTTCATGAATATACTATTTTCATGTTGAGGTTGCCAACCTCATATATATCCACTAGCAAGAAAACATGTTAAATTCACGTAGGTAATAGAAATGTTCACAACTTACCCCACATCTTTGGGAATACACAATCTTCCTTGCACAGGTTTTCAGATGGACGCTAGCAATTTCGGTGCATTTGCTTTCGAATCTATTTGCACAAGTCTGGGAAACTGAGACAACACCAACAGAGTGGAGTAAAGGAATAATTGTCAAATTGCCCAAGAAGGGCGACATTGCAGACTGCAACAACTAGAGAGGAATTACCCTCCTCTCAGTTCCCAGCAAAATACTAGGCAGGATAATCATAATCATCCAGAGAATTTCAAAAGCAGTTGATTAAAATTGAGGAAAGAACAAGTGGGCTTCAGAAAGAACAGAAGATGTGCAGATCATATATTTACCCTTAGGAACATTATAGAGCAGTGCTCAGAATGGCAGAGATAGCTGTACATTAACTTTGTTGATTTTGAAAAGGCTTTCGACAACATACACAGGGACAGCCTATGGAAAATTCTGAGGGCTTATGGAATTCCCAGCCGCATTGTTTTCATCATAAAAAGCCTCTATTCTAACTTTACATGCAGTGTTGGATCGAGTAATGTAACTTTCGACGTGAAAACAGGAGTACGACAGGGATGCCCCTTATCAACAACATTATTTTTGACAGTCATAGATTGGGTGATGCGCCAGACAACAGAGGGCAGTCCAAGAGGAATTAGATGGACAACGTTTTCTACACTGGAAAACATGGAATATGCAGATGACATTGCACTACTCGCGCATTCACATCAACACATTCAAGACAAAACCGATAGACTGAATAAGTATGGCCAGCAGGTTGGTCTGAACATCAATTTGAAGAAGACAGAGGTCATGACTTTAAATGTGGGCAATCCTGAGCCAATAACAGTAACGAACCAGAAGTTAGAACTGACAGACACATTTACTTACCTAGGATGCTTTAGCGAAAGGTTTTCCTAGTATGATTGATAATAGTGGTAGAGAAGAAGTAGAATCTCTCTCCAGAAAGTATGAAGTTCCAGTGCCCGAGAAGTACACTGGTATCACAATTGAGTTACGGCTGTGAATACTCTGAGCTGGACAATAGATTTAGACTTCAGAAGTATACGGTGCCACTTTCGCTATAGTAACCCTATGTGATAATATAATTAAATTAGAAAAAGTAACTCAAAATTTAACAGTTAAAAATTTTACCAAGTCAAATGAGTACAATTTCATAATTTATTATGTACATCTATATATTCTTGTAATGAGAAATGGGTGTTGGAAGATAGTAAAATGTATGATTATTTATAGTTACAAATTAAAATAAATAATAGTAAAAAAATCTTGGATGAATCTTCCAATCAAATTATAAAAGTCTGTCACAGTATAGTTTGGATATATCTTGCTATTTAGTCTTTAGCTGTTATCATCATCGACATTCGCTTTAGAAACTTCTCACAGGATTTGTTGGATTGAATAACACATAAACTCATCTGGTATTTGTTCGAGGTTCCTGAGACACACTTGAAACAATAGACTGTCCTTCAGCCTGCCCTATTACTACGGGGGACTAAGGTGTTGAAGATTGGTTGACCTCTAGGCTTCAGTTAGCAGGATCAACGGTCCTCAAGTCTTTGGTTTAAACTCGAACATGAGCTTGATCAGGAACGATCATAAAACTCGATCATAAAAACCTGGAACAAAAGGTAATAGGTGGCCATGGTGTTCCAACAATCTCACCACCCACTGCTGTTCATGAGGCGACCATGTCTTCAGTGTTTGTATATAAATGAATGATTCATGGTAGTATGTTACAGAGATAGCATGATAAGATACTGTCCACTGTGAAGAATTAACAAAATACATGAATAAATCACATGTTATGATACATGGGTACGATATAACCTTTGCCTTCCACTTATCGATGCCAAGTCACTTATGTACTTGCTGGTATGTCGTAAGCTTCCAGGCAAGAACTAGCCATGATATATTTGGCTAACCAATTAATGGTTATGCTTCCTGACAATGCCGGTGGAGGTTATCTCTGGTTAGCGTCATTCCCTTTTTATTATATCTGATACAATCAAATCGTTAAATAAAATCTGAAATGAAATGATATTAGTCATACATATATCTTTAATAAACGTACATACCCTCTTAGGATTAATAATCTCACGGTGAGGCTGTATTGGTTGAAGTTAATCTGCCCTGCATGCAGCGTGAAAAAGAACTTTTCTTGCAGATGCTGTCTTCCAGTTTCTCACTCTGGCTTCTGGATTTGGTGTTTGTGATTTTCAACGCGCTGCTTTGTCCTTATATTTGGGCATCTCTCCCGTACGAGAAAGCACCTCTTGAAGTCTCATAAGTTTTCGTTTTTTCTCCTGGTTTGAGGCGATCTGTGCTTTTTCTGTACTTGTTTTCTCTTCCTTTCACTACACCCTTATCTCTTTCCTTTCTTCCTATGTATCCTTTCATGTTCCCCATATGAGGCTTTCATTCTATCTAAGTTTTATCGAAATCCATTTAGGCATGTAGTTATAATAAATTTTTAAAGATATTTCGCTAACTTTTAGCAGATGTGATGACGATGGAAAATGTTAATTATTTTTAAAACTATTTACATTTGAATAATATCCTTTTGGATATCCTTCATAGTCTATCTCCTTTGGTGAATTATTATTATTTAAATGTATTCCAACCATGCTTGCTCTTGTAGCTTTAAATTTTCTTTCCTTTAAATGCAAACTTTTAAAGTCGGCCATTCCTATATTCGCTATGCCCTACCTTCTTCAATACCGTCCGGCTAAACGTAATTCACATGTTTCCGCCTTCTTCAAAGCAAGATCCGTCGCATGTTATCCCTGCGCTGTGTGTATGTGTGTCGCGTTACACATTTTTTCACAAACGAAGCAAGTGGTACCAAATCTCGCTACAGATGCATAGTTACACCTGACGGCGAAACAAGCAAGGACATTAACAACAGAATGAATAAAGCGAGAACAGCCTTTGCTGTTCTCAACAACATTTGGAAGTCTTCCCAGTACAGCACAAACACCAAATTAAGATTATATGAGAGCTGTGTACTTTCTGCGCTTCTCTATGGAGCGGAATGTTGGAGAGTAACAGAGAAGGAAATGTCGAAACTGTCCTCCTTCCACACAATCTGCCTAAGGAAAATTCTCCGAATCTTTTGGCCAAACACCATCAGCAACCAAGAACTGCTTATTCGGAGTAACCAGGAGGACGTGCACACCATCATAGCTGGCAGACTCTGGAGTTCGGTTGGCCACGTCCTCAGAAGGGACCATGATACCATCACAAGAACAGCTATGCTATGGACCCCCGAGGGAAAGCGAAAGAGAGGCCGACCAAAAACAACTTGGTGGAGAACTGCTGAAGCTGAGATGCAAAGAATAAACCACCGTTGGGACACTGTTGGAAGGATGGCCGCGACCGAGCAAAGTGGAATCAATTTGTTGCTGCCCTACAAGACGCCACCAGGCTAACTGCTTTGACGGTTGGTGGTTATGGATCAATGAAGAAGAAGCTTTCGAATCAATTTCGTCTGAGAAATTCCTCTTATGGTGGTATTCTGTGATACACTTGGCCTGGGAAACTAGTAATTCCTCTTCGACGGGTGTTCTGCGATACACTTGGGCTAGGATATTATTTCTCTTATGACTGATGATTCATTTCCTAGGTTTCCAGTCTTGTATTTTTAAAGTCCTGGTTCTGAAGTTTTACAGCCTGTGTATTTAAATATGCGGGTTTACTCTTAGGGTTTCAGAGTTGCGCAAATACTGTAGATCTGTTACTTTTGATAAAGGAATTCTAGGTCCGATCCTTCTCTTCCTGGATGTTGGGAGTTGCTCGTCTGAAGTTGCGAAGCTGTCTGTTTTGTGTTTCTGAGTTCACTAGATTATATCTCTCATTATCAGTTCAAATCACAGAGAGGGTTTTCCTCCGAATGTTCTAATAGAATTCATTGTATATTCCGGCTCTCACTTCAAACCAATCAAATCTCTCAAGCACTGTTTGGGTGGGGAAGTTTTCATTCAAAACGTTCCCTCGCGTGTTTTAATATTAAATTTAAAATTCCACGCGCGACCTCTTTATAATAAGACTTAATATTGTTCCGGCTGCACCTATCTGCCTCCCACAATAATGTGACCATGTTTTCCTGGCGTAATGTCTTCCGCCAAGATGTCTACCCCGACAGGTTATTCAATTATCGCCTTTATCTGTGTGCCTCCGCCAGACAGATGTTTGGTCAGACAATGTTGTCTTCTTTCATCGTACGCGCAATACAGCTTGTGTCAACACGGTCAGCAGCTTTTCACTGGGGTCAAATGTTGGACCGCCGCGTCTCAAAGGGTGGTCAGACTGAGAGAATAGATGAGCGTGTGACCGGTATAATTAAAAGGTATTATCACATGTACCTTGAGGAACGTAAACAATTCTGCGTGTAAAGCAGATACGTCCGTAGGGGAGTAGAGTGTTAGTGACTTCACCCTACTAGATTCAGCATAGAGAGTAAACTAATGAATGAAAATGCAAAAATTACGCCAAATAAAAGAGGTGACTGAGAAGAAGAGAAAAATGAAATCAAAATTGATACTGACGGAGTGGACGTGAGATCGCACAACCGTATCGTCACAGGTTGCCAACCTCACATATATCCACTTAGCAAGAAAGCATGTCAAATTTACATTTGTAAAATAACTGTTACACTTACTCCAATGTTTTGGGAATACACAATCTCATCACGCAGGTTAGAACGGACACGAGCAATTTAGGATATATGCTCTCGAATCACTTGGTCTGGAAAATTTTAATCCCTTCTTTGACGGGTGAATCTGCATAAGACGTGGTCTGGGAAAGTTTCTCTTATGACGGGTGATCCAATTCCTAGATTCCCTGTCTTGGTATTTTAAGTCCTGGTCCCTTAAGTTTTTCAGTCTCTGTATTTATAAAGGCGGGTTTAATTTTTAAAGTTTTAAGTTTCCCAAATACTTCGATCTGTCACTTATAATATAGGATTTCTAAGTCCGGTGTCTCACTGGCTTCTGGGAGTCGCTCATATGACGTACATTCGAGATGTTCACAGCCTCCATCGCCGCATGCGTCTCAAATATTACCATCGTAATGGTAATGATTCTACCAGGGTTTCCGATACTGTTGATATCTTTCGTCGTTTTGACAAACCCAAACAAGACTGGACTCCAGCTCCAGGAGCTTATAAAGCTCTTGATTTATATATTGCCAATACTTTACATGACATTGACCAGCTTACTCTACACCGTCTCCGTCGATCTAACCTCCCGTCTTCTGAATGGGGGGGGGGGGGCATTGTCACGCCTTAGAAAACGTGTGAATATTGTTATCAAGACGGCAGACAAAGGTGGTGTAGTGGTTGTTTGGCGTAAGGACTTATACACTCATGAAGGAGTTACACAGCTAGGTAACACCACCTTTTACTCACCTTGTTCTGGTGATGCAACAGTCCGGAATAATCTTACTGTTTATAAGACTATCCGTGGCCTTGTCCATGATGATCTTCTTCCTTCTGGTGCTTTATCTCTCTATATTTTTGATAGTAGTCTTGGTAAGCCTTCCATTTACATGCTTCCTAAGGTGCATAAAATTGCTAACCCTGGTAGGCCTATTGTTTCAGCCTGTTCTTGTTTATTTCTGAATTCCTTGATAGTATTTTCCAGCCTTTAGTCGCCAATCTGCCTTCTTATTTTAAAGACACTACTCATGCTATCACTACCTTTGATTCGATCAGATTCTCACCTGGCCGTACTTACCGTCTTTACCTCCTACATGTTTATTCCCTTTATACTTCTATTCCACATGCTGATGGTCTGAAGGCACTCCAATTTTTTTCTCGACTAGCGTACTGATCTTACTATAAGTACAGGTCCGCTTCTTCGCCTTGCTGAGTTGGTTCTTATTCTCAACTCTTTTGAGTTTAATGGCCAATTCTTCAACCAAATCAGTGGCGTCGCTATGGGTACTAAGATGGGCCCTAGTTACGCTTGCCTGTTTATGGGCCACTTTGAATATTTGGTCTTTCAAAGTTACGATGGATCGATACCCGAGTTTTACCGCCGCTATATTGATGATGGTATTGGCATTACAGACATGTCTGAGGTAGACCTCCGTCGATTTATTGACTATGTTGGTAATTTCAATCCTGCCATCAAATTCACTTCTGAAATTTCTACGACTTCAGTAAACTTCCTTGACATCACTGTGACTATTAGCCCTTCTGGTCTTAAAACGTCTGTCTATTATAAGGCTACTGACGCTCATGGGTTCCTTCTTTATACTTCATCGCATCCTCTTAATTGTAAAAATTCCATTCCCTTTTCTCAACTTCTTCGCTTGCGTCGGATATGTCACGATGATGATGATTTCCATCAGCGAGCTCAAGAGATGCTCGAGTTCTTTTGCCGACGTCTTTATCCAGAATATGTTTTATCTGATGCTCTTAATCGCATCACACGCGTCACTCGTCAGATGGCACTCATTACTAAACCTTCTGTCCAATCTGACAGACTCAAACTGGTTCTAACTTTCCATCCTCACTGTCTGGCGGTGAAGAGAATTATGTTTCGACATCTGCCTATTCTCTACTCTGATCCTGACACAAGAGAGTTGTCTCGTGATACACCTTTGGTGGCATATCGTAGGGATAGGAATTTTAGGGATATTCTTGTACACAGTTGCTTGGGACATGCTCGCCCTTCATACTTTGGTACTAAACCGTGCCAACGCCGTATATGTAAGAGCTGTCCGTTTGTACTATAAACTCAGTCAGTAACTTTTCCGAAAGGAAAATTTATCATTAGAGAGTCTTTCACGTGCGAATCCAGAAACCTTATTTATGCTATCATCTGCAAGAGGTGTGGCATTACCTATATTGGTTAAACTGGCAGTCGTTTGGCAGACAGGTTTCGTGAGCACTTAAATGACATCTATCATGGCAAACATTTACCGGTGGCTCTTTATTTCAATAGGCCTGACCATGCAGGTAATTCCGATATTCATGTCACTGCTCTCCTTTCATGTGTCGGTGATGACCGGACTCGCTTTTCGGTGGAGAATCGTCATATTTTTCAAATGGGCGTTTTATCTCCTGATGGCCTTAATGTGCATTATCATTGTGCATAAATTCTGGTAGCTTTTCTCTCTTTTTCATTCTTCTTTATTCGTTGTTTTTTTCGATCTATCTTCTTATGTTTTTGTTTTGGTTGGTATCCTTTTGTACCTTTTTAAATTGTCGCTATCTTATACGTCACTTCCTTAGACGTTTTCTTGGACTAAGTGCAACTATGTTCTATTCCAAGCATCTACGGATCTAGCTAAGTGGCCTTTTACTTGTTCCGAAGTTTTTTTTAATTTTTTTTTTTTCGTTTCGTTGATTATTTACTTTGTTGTTTCGGTATTTCTTTCAGGTTTTACGATTTTCTTGTATTATTATTGTTCTTTCTTCGCTCATCACTGAGGGTGTTTACTTTTTCCATCTGCTTGTATCGCTCATTTGGTGTATGTTTCTCATCATCGTATGTTTTTGTAGTACCTATATGTAATTCTTGTCCTTGTCACATGTTTGTGGCTGACGAAGGGTAAAACCCAAAACGTCCCTTGTTTCACGTGAACCGTTATTTGTAGAACTGATTTTATACCATATACCGTTTTATTGGTTTATATACTTATATGACGTACGCTGCAGTCTCTCTATTCTGTGTCTCTTATTTCACTACATTGTATGTGCAATTCTCAGTTCACATCACAGGTGGTGCTTCCGTCGGATGTTCAAATAGGATCCATTGTTTATTCCGGCTTCTTATTTTAATCCAACCGTAAGCTATTTAGCACTGGGTTGGGGTGTCTAATTTCAAAATTTCCCCCACGTGTTTAAAATATTAAATTTCAAATTCCAGCGCGTGACCTCTTTCAAATCATGCGGTAATATTTCCGCCGGCACCTTGTGCCCTCTCACAAACAAATGTGTGAACTATCCTGGCTAATGCCTTACGCCAAGGTGTCTACCCAGACAGATTATCTCTAACAATCACCAGAGATTGTCCCACAAAAAGCGATAAACGCATCTACTATCTATGTAATCTGACAGACAAACAGACATCGACGTCGGCAACCCAGACAAAATTTCTTGGGTTCTTTTCAGGTCAATCGGGCGAGACCGTATTGTCACCAGCTTTTCACCTGGGGTCAAATGATGGACCGTCGCGTTTTAATAGATAGTCCGACTGATAGAATGGATAAGCGAATGACCGGTAAAATTACCTGGTATTATCGCATTTACCTTCCAGAACGTAAACAATTCTGTATGTAAAGCAGATACTTCCGTAGGGGAGTTGAGTGTTAGAGACCACTCTACTGATCCAACATAAAGCAAAATAATGAAAAAGCATGTTTCATACGAAATAAAAGCGATTGGTGAGAAAAAGGAAGAAAAAGAAATGATACCGCCATAAGGTGTGAGAGATCACACAAAAGAGCATGTCCAGACGTTCTGTGAATAATATATATATATATATATATATATATATATATAGATATACATATATATATATATATATATATATATATATATATACATATATTTTTTTTTTTTTTTTTTTTTCTCTAACCAGCGGCACTCGAGCTTTCCAGCCCTTTTGGCCCAATGACATGTCATTGCGAGGCTGGGGGGTCAGTGGACTTTCCTTCCAACCCGGTCAGGAGCTTCGCTCCTTCCCATCCACAGAGGGTTTATGTGCAGGAGCCGTTCAGGTTATTCAGTCAAATTCCCGGTCGTAAAAATTCCTTCAAACGCCGACGCCCGGGTTTGAACCTTGAAAACCTATATTTTTTTTTTTTAACCAGCGGCACTTGGCCTTTCATTCGGCCCAATGACATGTCATTGCGAGGCTGGGGAACCTGAGGACTTTCCTTCCAACCCGGTCAGGAGCTTTGCTCCTTCCCATCCACAGAGGGTTTATCACAGTAGCCGTTCAGGCTATTCAGTCAAATTTCCGGCCGTAAACATTTCTTCAAACGCCGACGCCCGGGTTTGAACCATGAACACCTGGTCGCCAGTACAACGCCGAAGCCATTACACCAGCGCGGCTCCCATATATATATATATATATATATATATATATATATATATATATATATATATATATATATATATATATATATATATATATATATATATATATCTTTAGAGGGCCTAGTGAAACTAAAATAGGTCCCAAATGCCCGGGGTTGCCTACCCCAGCTCTAGCATTTATGGAATCCATGGATGTCTATACCGACCCCTGGGGTTGATATCGACCACTTTGGGGACCGCTGGTTTAAGTCGTTTCCGTGATGTAGAAGCGACAAAGCATTCAATTGCATTTGTAGCGGTTGTTTCTGAAGCAATTATTTTCACATGATGAGGTCGTCAGCTCCGTGTACAATTGCATATTTTTCCCCTCTTACGACATACCTGAGGAAGCAGGAATAGTAATCTTTCTTCGTATCCTCAGAGATTATCCCCCCCCCCCCCCCCCCCCCCCCCGGACATTACACAGTGACAATTTATTATATTAAGTGCAGTAGGACTTCTGGAATCCGAACTAATTAGAACAGCAGGTAGTTCGATTTTCTGATCTGTTCGAATTTCAGACTAACTGATTATGGTTCGAATTAGTATATATTATACTGTATGGAGGCTCTTGTTATGCCCAAAACTCATAACATATCGGTCGTTATCAAATAGGTATTGTTTTGAGACCACGTTGTTGAGTTACGTTTCCATGGGTTACCCGGAAGTACGTCACTGTCTTTTGGGACAGAATTAGCAGAAGTTGGCCGGTCTCATTTTGAGCAGAAGTAAAGAATACTTGAGGCCTTTTCTGTGTGTCTTTCGATGTCGACGGACGAATATATGTCTAGCTCCTGGATGGTGTTATTTCTACAGAGTACTTATGTGTTTCAACATCTAGATCACCCACATACTTCATTCGGTCGATGCTAGAATATTATATTGAGAGAAGTGTATGCTGAACTATGTTGCACGTGAGTTGTAACTTTAAAATAAAAGCTGCTTACAAATGTCGAGGACATCGTATTACTAGCAGACTGAATATGGACGAAATATGACTGGCTAGGTTATGCCACGATCGTCTGAATATATATTTAATGCAAGTATTGGAGCTGTCAATGTGTAATAAACATGTATCGTCTTAACGTCCAACCTGGCTTTGCAGCATCTTTATTGTTGGAAAGCAGGAATGTGTTTGAAGGCTGAGTGATATACATGACACACAGATATAATATTATAAAGGAGGGAGCTCTGGTGATCTAGTTTTTCATTACACTATACTTATTTTTTAAATTTTGTGATCAGGTACTGTTAATGTATGCTATTATACTACTTTGTAATGTTTCATTGCCCTTAAATTAATACTTTAAGTACGCTGGAGAATGTTTGAGCAACAGTAACAAAAGATGAGCAAGATGAAGGAAGAATGCAAGAGGGAACTATGTGCCCGATTTTCAACCTTTTGAAAATTAATTTCTTTCGTATATGTCTGTCTAAGTATCTACCTAATCTGTCTAACTATCTACCTAGTCTGTCTAACTATCTACCTAGTCTGATTCTGCTCTTGAGTTAGGGAAGGCAAAAACAGAAGGAGAGGAACTGGTTACCCCACCACATGATGATGGACCTAGTATTGTGAAGGCTTAAACAATTCTCTCCCTACGGCAGTATCTGCTATGAGACTCAAAGCTGCTCACGTCTGGTCAAATCTCTCACTTACACTGGAAAACACACTGAGTCCCTAGTCATTCAATAGCAGACTGTTCGAATATTTCACGAGTTTTTATAACACACCATCTGATTATGCCTCAAATCACTGTCTAATTTACTGTATGAGGAATCCGATTTTTGTCAATCTTATTGTTTGTTTGTTTTGGTTTTGTTTGTTTTTTTTTTTCAATTTTTTTTAAAAATTTATTTTAAAAACATACTTTGATTATGATGAATATTGCAAATGCATGATGTTATATTACTTTTTAATGATAAGTGCCTAAATAATGCTTGCAGTAAATGGGGGGATGAAAGGATACAGTATGCATGATAAGTGAGAGCGAGAGGAAAAGGAAGAACGTCAGACATACTACTAGTTATCAAGAAGAGGTCAAGTGATAATTCATGGACTGAGAACCGGCCACTGTAGACTAATATACCGTCTGTTCTTCTTCATCTTTGATCCTTAGCCGCCGACAGTCAAAGCAGTCAGTGGCCATCACACCTGGTGGCGTCTTGTAGGGCAGCAACAAACTGCTTCCACTTTGCTCGGTCGGGGGCCATTCTTCGTGCAGTGCCCCAGCTCTGGTTCATTCTTTGCGTCTCGTCCACCACAGTTCTCCGCCAGGTTGTTTTTGGTCGGCTTCTATTTCACTTTCCTTCATGGATCCATACCATAGCTATTCTTGTGATGGTATCTGGGTCTCTTCTGAGGACGTGGCCAATCCAGCTCCAGCGTCTGCCAACTATGGTGTTGTGCATGTCCTCTTGGTTGTTCCGAGTAAACATTTCTTGGTTGGTGATTTCACACTGTAGTTTCTAACAATTAAAAGAAAATCTACTTGTACGCGATTGGTAGAAAGTCAGTCTGAAAAATATCATTGGCTGAAGTGCAGACCTCTCGGACGGCATTGACTCAATGGCCAGCACTGACAAAACGACTAGAATAAAAAGGGTATATAAGCCCGTTTCAGACACAATTCTACAATAAAACTCTAATTCCACACTTATTGCAGTGGGCCTATTCTATGTAAGGGGGTAAAGGAAGTAAAGGGTCCCGTTACACGCCCAGTGAGGCATATTAGGAATACGGTGTTAGGAGTAGTAGGGAATGTTGGAAACAGGTCGCATTGTGGAGGCGCTTTGTGGAGGCGCGTGACTTTTATATAAGGAAAATGTGGAGGCGCAAGATGGCGGACTTGAGATAACAAGAAGACGTTATATTTAGATGATATATTTAGATAACAATTAGACGATGTTTATTGAGACAATAGGAAGACGATAATAGGGAGACTTTTAGACAATAGGAAGATATATATTTAGACATATATTTAGATAACAAGAAGACGATAATAGTTAGAGAAGACGACATATTTATAGATAACAAGAAGCCGATATATTTAGATAACAAGAAGACGATATATTTATAGATAACAAGAAGCCGATAATAGGAAGACTTTGAGACTGTAGGAAGAGGATAATAGTTAGATAACAAGAAGACGATATTTAGACATACAATAAGTAGACATACGAACAGTTAGACGATATATTTAGACAACAGACGATATAGGTAACAAAAGAAGAATTTTAGTTAATATAGTTTTTATTTTATATTCAATAGTGTTTTTGTAGTATCAAAACATATATATATATATATATATATATATATATATATATATATATATATATATATATATATATATATATATATATATATATATATATATATATATATATATATATATATATATATATATATATATATATATATATATATATATATATATAGGGGTTAATAGCAGTATCAAACAGGAGCATATATGTACAGTATTGTTTAACATTATACGAGTATACATTGTGCAGTAATTTTTTATCAAATCACATATGAATGTACAATCGAAAAATAATTATATTTTATATAGGAAGACGTATGTTCAAAATATACATTATCACAGTTTTTTTATACAATAGTTACAATAAAAAATATCACAGCTGCAGGCCAGACCTTGAGGGGTGTTGTCACGTCGTAAGAAATAGAGAGATGTTGTGTGTGTGATATGGTGTTTGGGGTGGTAGAGAGATAGTATTTGGGTAGGGAGATGTATTGTGTGTTGGAGTGGAAGACAGTTTAGATGTTGATGGGTGATGTGGTGACGTTGTCAGAATGTACCTGTCGTTTGATGTAGAAGTAAGATAGAGCGTTGCGGTGTTGTTCGTAGGTGTAGATGGAGGATTTGTGTGCACGGAACCCGATATTTTTCCCACCCTGTGCTTGTTGTGTATTGAGAACTTCTAAGAATGTGTGTTTGTCTACTTTGTTGTGGTGTTTGTTGAGTCCTTTGGTGGTTGTTTTGTCATATTCCCCAAAACAGTGATACGTCTTGCTGCACAGCGAAATCATCCCGCTGCCTTCGTACTCTAATTTAAAAAGGCCCGGTGTCCGTTTGTCGAATAATTTTTGAGCGCGGCATTTTTTACAAAGGGCGCGCGTTTTACCCTCGCTAGCTACAAAGTCGGGTCTATGGTCGGGGCATACCTCGGCGGGGAACCACTGGTGGTAGGAGCTATAAAATTCGCGTCGCATAGCGGGCTTAACAACGTCCGCTAAGTTATTCGCGCTAAGGGCCAAGTAAAGACTGTCGGTGTCTGTCTCGCACAACTGAAAGTCTGACCTATCTACAAATTTATCTAAGCAGTCATAGTAAAATTCTAACATTCTCAATTTGGCGTATTGGTACACGAAAAAACCTATCTGCACGGTCAGGTCCCAACTAATAGTCTGTTTAAGTCTTTCTACTTCAAACATGTCGTCCGTCACTAACGTCATTTTCCTAAATCGGGGTGAGTTTATTAGGTCAGACGCATCCTCTCCCATCGTGTACGAGACATCTACATGCTTTGCCTTATTGGTCAATGTTTTACCATAAGCCGCGTTACCCAACAGTTTCATGATCTCGCTGGTTATGGCGTAGGCAGGATCTGTATCACCTTGTCGACGCGCGTTCGAAACAGTGTCCCCAAACCGTTTGAAACACGTCACAGGTACATATTCAATCACCTGGTAAATACAGGTGACTTCTAATCCTTTGGTCAGGTACCATCGAAGCAAAGGTGTCGCCAACAGAATCTTCTTGCCCACATAACTCCTGATCAACGTCCGTCTGGGGGTAGTCAGAAGTTTATGTTTGTCGGCGTATTCCCGCATGAAAGACCCAATATCTTCCCTCGTGACGTCGACGTCCTTAAAAATCGGCGTCATTTCAGAGAAATGTTCTTTTAAAGATTCGGGGACATGTATGTCACACTCGACTAGACCAAACAAGGTCTCGCGTAACACAGAGGCGAGAATATTCTCCTTTGATAGCGGGTACCGACATTTGGTGTAAGATGGTTTCGAGGTAGGGAAGGTGGCGTTCAGAAAACGACGGATTGATGGGTCGGTTTTCTTCAATTCCTGCCACTCGCATTCCCACATTTCTACCAATTCGACGTTGCATTCGTCCCGCAAATAAAAACCAATTTTCAGTGTCGCTGCGTACAACTCAGACAAAGGTTTTTTGTTGACTGGGTTAACGTCACGACCGGCGGTTAGTGGGCAGTTAGGGTGGCCGTGGAATAGGCACCCATGGAACTGGTAGGCGGTACGAGAGTATTTGTCCCAACCGTCTACCCTAATGCATATATCACCCAACGCCTTCTCACACCCGTTAAACTGGGTTTTTAAGTTCACTTTATTTTGATGTGAGACCCAAGTCAAATAGTCGCGGCATTGCACGGTATATTTATGAAGTTTGTGGTGCTTGAAACCATCCTCCCTGTACCGTCTAACGGGAAAGTCAGTGGGCATTTTCTGCATTAGCGCCCACAAATAAAGGGCGTTGGCATCAAAACCTTTCATGGATTGGGTCATCTTCCCACCTCTAATGCTGGTTTTGCCTTGCTCGTGGAACCTGTGGAATATAATGGAAGGTCCCCCGACTATGTTTTGGCGGAAGATGTTATGTAAATCTGCCTCCCGCCTCGTGCATAAAGAAAACGAGACGTTGAATGGGAGTGTTTTGAATAGGTATTTTAACGTGACACCGGGCATGGAAATCGCGTAGGGGACCACGTCTTTATTGTTGTACCACCTCAGAAAGTCGCGCAACGTGGTCATGTGGTTCTCGGTCCACACCTTCTGGCACTCGGGGTACTCGTCGACGGAAATATTAGTATTTTTTAGGGTGGAAAAAAATGCCGAGTGGGGTGGTAACGCCGTTTCGTCTAACTTTGCTAAATCGGTAATATATTTTAACAGAAAAAGCCTGTGGTTTCTTTAACGTTATACGCGGCCAGATACTTGCTATAACTAAAACCGGGGGCTAAGTAGTTGACTATATCTAAAAACTTTAACTCGCTAGTGGCAATACACATAAAATTATTATTTCTCTTCACTAAAAATTTGAAGTCTTCCCCCATGAAATATTGAATGAGGTACGGTTTGATTACTTTAACGTCGTACTTGCCCGAATTGAAACCTAATACGGGTAGCTGCCCCAAATAACCCTCTAATCTAGCAAGGAGCCCGTCTGAATTACCGATCGTCTCTAAAGAATCGAGTTGCATGCATACACCGTCAAAATACGCACGCAGAATCTCGTAAGAGGCCGCGGAAATTTTGAGCAGATGGTCAGCCATCCTATTGACCAATTCTTGTGGATCACCCGTTGTGATAAAACACACGGGGGCTTCAAAACCGGGGACGTTAGAAGCCACCGAACACGACAGGGGCACGTGTTTGGCCGTGTAGGTAGTGGCATTACCACTTGACTCTAGACTGTTCTCAAAATAACACTCATAGTCAAATGTGGCTCGATACGGGAAGACGAATTTTGTGTCTACATCTATGCCCAGCTCATCGATTAATTCCCAAATGGTCTCTGGGGGATTATACACACCACCTTAAAATATTTCTCTTCTCTTAGAACCGGCACAAGTCTTTTCATGGCGCCCCATAAGCCAATACTCCTCCCCCAACTTACCGCATTTGGGACACGAAAAAGAGTTACTGGCCCTATCGATATCTGCAATGTACATAAAATGATTCTTAAACATTAAAAGTCGCAACGTATCTTGAAAAGTATCGCTACCTCTAAGTTTGGGGGTCAGGGTCTGCGCGTCGTCAAATTCAAAAATGTCAATATTTACTTTGAAACATTTTTCTAATTCGGGCATATCGATTAAACTAACCCGGGGGAAATCGATGAGGGACGTAAGACCCTGGTGTGTTTGCCACTGTTCGACTAGATGGCGCGTCGGTTTTCTAACATCTTTAGCGGCACCACCCCTAAAAACGGCTAAACACCTAAAAAAAACAAAAGTTATCACTGTATGGTTTTGAATGTGAATCGTGTTGTAATGTATTGATGTGGTGATTGTCCGTGATGAAAGAGGGGATGTCTTGTAATAAACAGCCAATTGGAAAGTCTTGAATATGGTACAGATAGAAAGACGTGGCTGGAATTGCTTCAACAAAATATTTTGTGTTTGGTCTGTTTAATTGTGCGTGTGTGACAATATCGCTATCGTGTAATTGTGAGACAAAAGATTTGAAATCTGTAAGGTTGTTGACTAAGTAGGGTTGATCTAAGACGACTGCATTGTTATGAGAAGAGTGAAAAAATCTTAATTCGTTTGTTTCTCTGTGTCTTAAAACGATGTGAAAACTGTAGTTTATTTTGAATCTTTTTGTTTGTTGTGTGAAGTTTGGTGTCAAGAGACGGGCCCAGTCGATATTTTCGTTATTGTGGAAGAAAGTGAAAGTGGACAGGAATTTATGTTTGTTGGAATGTGTTTTGATTGCATTCCAGTTGTCAATATAGACTTGTTTTATGTCATCTGGTAGGTCATCTAACGAGTCTTCTTCAGTGGCCAGACGGGTTTTTTATATGGGTTTGGTGGGTACTGGTCATCTGGCGTTTCTTGGTCTGACCTGCAGCATTTAAAGAGGGAATTGTTGAAGAGTTTGGGATGGGACATGTTGAAGTGTGTCCTGAAGGTAGTGTGGAAGTTGTTGCTGTGGTAGATCCCGCCGTAGATGATGATGAGTCTGTTGTGGCGCCCGCTCTTAGTGTCTGTTGGTGCGTTGCTGGCATTCTCGAGGTTGATGATGATGTTGAGTCCGTTGTGGCACTGGGTGTTAGTGTCTGTTGGTGCGCTACTGGCATTCTCGAGGTTAATTTTGGATCGCTTTAATGAGCAGTTGTCTGGGTTACATGTTACCTAACCCTAAGATAGGATGAGTTTTTACGTGACTTTACCCAGCAATGCCTCGATGAAAATATATCCATACAATAACGCCGGTCACTTTTTCGTCAAATTACCACAGACTATAGACTTGACTTCGCGTTACGAGGTTGGTTTGGTTGAGATTCAATTTCCCAAAAGTTATTTTAACGTGCTAGAGGATGATGTATGGATACATTACTTTCCCAACAAAGAAGATGAGTCTATACTACTCACGTTATTTGCTGGTCTATACACGTCACCCGACACGCTGATCGACGAGTTGAATCGTTTGCTTTTAGCCACGGATGTGGATGAAAAAGCCCGAGTTAGATTCCATTTTAACAATAATAAGGCCACCTTGAATCTGTATGATCCGGAGGTTGAAGTTAGAATTAGCGAGACGTTGAAACACATGTTAGGTTTTCTTGCCTCGCTCGCCACAGACATCGACCCAATACTACGAGGTGAGACTGAAGTACAAATGGATAGCGACATGAAAAATGTATACGTGTACTGCGATCTCGTAGCGGCGAGACCGGTTGGAGATGCCTCTGTCCCTTTGTTACGGATTGTTCCTATTTTGGATAGGACTACTGCTTCTATTTTCAGGATTTACGACAAACCACATTACGTACCACTGAGCCGTTTTTCGTTTGACACGGTGGAAATCCTTTTAACTAACGATCAGGGTAAGACTATCCCATTCACTAGCGGAGCTTCGGTGTTGACACTACACTTCCGAACTCACAGACGGTTTGATTTTGAATAGAAAAATGGTGAGACACGTACCCATCCGACGAAACTCCAAGATGTATGAGGAGTTTTACTGCAACCAAGCTGGCCACGGGATGCCAGTGTTTATCGGTGGTAGAAGTAAAAGAGAACATGGTTTGGGTAGTTTTTTCGGCGGGTTCGGTCGCATGGTTCTCCCGTGGTTAAAAACTGGAGGCAAAGCTTTACTCAGAGAAGGGCTTGGGACCGGTCTACAGGTCGCGAGCGATGCGTTAGCCGGCAGAAATGTTGGTGAGTCATTTCGTGAACGAGCAAAGGAGTCGGGTCAACGTTTATTACAGGGAGCGGTTGAACACCTCGCCACTAACCAATCAGGTAGCGGGCTTAGAAGAAAAAGAAAAACGAGAGCTGCCCCACCTGGCGAGCCGAAACGAATAAAACGCAGTAACCGAGCTCAACCTTCTCATTCTCACCAGAAGAAGCGAAGGTACTTTGATATATTTGAATGATGGCGCTTATTCACCCCAACTCGTGCGAGTGTCTTCACAGTGGTCTAGATTTGTTTAGCGTACCACCAACGCAGACAGCCGTAGAAGAGGGACAATTTGTGGAGATACATCCATTGGCCGCCTTAGCCCCCGGAGCCTCGGTGGAATTTGTAATATCGGGAAACGGTGAAGAATATCTAGATTTGTTCAATACTTTTCTGCACGTGCGAGCCAAAATTACGTTAGCTAATGGCGGCGCATTACCCGCTGACGCAGAGGTGGCCCCGATCAACTATTACCTGCACAGTTTATTCTCACAAGTCGACGTTTCACTGAACGACACGCTGATTACACCCAGCGAGAACACCTACCCTTATAGAGCTTACCTGGAAGCCACGTTGAATTACGGGGAGGAACCCAAACAAGGCCATCTGACAGCGGCTCTGTTTTACAAAGACACGCCAAATTTTATTACGGACACAATTGGTGATAATAACAACGGGTTAAGACTGCATCGACATGTAGCGGGTGGTTCTCAGGAGATTGATATGATGGGTCGTTTACATTCAGATATCTTCGCTCAAGATCGTTACTTGTTAAATGGTGTGACCGTTAAAGTAAAACTCACCCCGTCTAAAGATGCCTTCAACGTGCTGGGACACGACCCCACCGCTGGTTATAAATCTATTATAACTTATGCGGCCTTGGTTGTCCGGAAAGTCAAATTAAACCCCGCCGTCTCTCTAGCCCACGAGAAAGCCTTGGTGCGAGGTAATGCCAAGTACCCCGTGAAACGAGTTGTGCTAAAAACTTTCTCTATCCCTAGAGGTATGCTATCACACATGCAGGATAATCTATTTCTCAGTCAAACACCCACGCGGATCGTAATTGGACTAGTCACTTCGACCGCTTTTAACGGTTCGTACACGTCTAATCCGTTCAATTTCGCTACCTTTGGTCTGATATATTTGAATGTCAGCGCGGACGGCAGAACAGTCAGTGGCAAGCCTTTGTCCATGGATTATGAACACAATCAGTACGTGAGAGCCTTCTTTGGGACGAATCTAGCTATGTGACTGGTTGGTAAAGACGCCGGCAACGATCTCGAGTATAGACATTTTAAGCATGGATACGCCTTATACGCCTTATACGCCTCTGACCTCACCCCCAGTCTACTGGACGGTGACCAGTTTGAGATGGCCAAGTCGGGCCCAGTCTCAGTAGAACTTAAATTCGCCGAGGTCACACCCGAACCATTACAGGTTCTCGTCTACGCCGAGCAAGACTCGATCTTGGAGATCTCGAAATCGCGCCAAGTTTTGACAGACTACACCACTTAGACAATGAATACAGACGAGATACGGACCATCCTCCTGTCAGATATATTTGTTAAACGAACTGGGCTCGTTAAAGTTTTAGCTCGTGACCAATTACCTCAAAGTATCGACCCGACCAAGATGGCTGCTTTCGTCATCAACACTGATCCTAGCTATCGCCCGGGTGACCACTGAGTCGCTCTATATTATAACGGACTTGGCACTTTTAAATATTTTGATTCTTTCGGCCTACCACCTACACACCCGGACTTGATTAATTTTATAGCCAGAAACTCTACTCGACCTGTTAACTACAACGCCAGACATTTACAAGATGTAGTCACCAACGTTTGTGGGCTCTACGCCATTTATTTCATCTTGATCAAAACACGAGGTGGTACTATGCAGCGGGTCCTACTACCCTTTTCGACTAGACAACACGCCAACGATCGATTAATTTTTCGATTAGTCAGAGGAACCACCAGATGGCTTTCATAGACAAAGGAAGAGATCAATAGACAGGTGTGTGTATTTTTCGCTATCGGGTTTCTCCCCACGCCAACACGTCCATGTGTCATTGTTCCCACGCAACCACGTCGACAAATCACGACCTGGCTAACACACGAGTCTGGTCACACGATCGATGTTCGAATCAAATCCTAGCTAGGGCACGCCTCAAAAAACCAGATTGAACTGGTATTTCTGCATTTAAATACTTGGAAGACCAAGACACTTTATTCAAACGTTGGTGTGATAACGACAGATACATCTCGTTGAAAATGACTGCTCCCACAAACTGGGTCTACATCAAAAGAAGTGATGAAATGCTTAAACCTTTGGCTAGTGGTCTGAAGGCCGCGTCTGTAAGTGTTTACCGAGGTCAACCTTTACTTCACGTGCGAAAATATTTTGGTGAATCCTACCTCAAATTTCCCACCAAAACCGGCATTACGTTAACTCGATCCGAGTTTGACCATTTGTTGACATTACAGGGCGAAATCCTCGTCGTATTTGACCGAGTACAGCCACCAAGCACGGATACCTATCCAACTACGGGTACCAGTACCACGTTTGACCAGTACATCAATTCCAGCTGTTACCAACCAATATCAAGAGAACCGAGTTTGTTTCCTACCACAGACCTGGCCGATGTCCCTAATCTACCATTGCAGAAGAAGCCTACCACCTTCACTAACCTGTTTGACGAATACATGAACTCTAGCTGTCCAGTATCCCCAGACCCGAGTTGGTTTCCTACGACCACCACCACAGACACCCACCTGGCCGATGTCACCAATCCACCGAAGAAGAAGAAGAAACCTACCAAGCGGCTGAGACTTGTCCTTTAGTATTTGACAAAATAAAAATATATTAACTAAAATTCTTCTTTTGTTACCTATATCGTCTGTTGTATGTCTAATTGTTCGTATAACTGTTGTAAAATATATCGTCTAACTGTTCGTGTAACTGTTGTAAAATATATATCGTATAACTATCGTCTTCCTATTGTCTAAAAGTCTCCCTATTATCGTCTTCCTGTTGTCTCAATAAACATCGTCTAACTGTTATCTAAATACACCCCCTTCTTGTTATCTCAAAGTCTTCCTATTATCTCAAGTCTCAAAGTCTAAATATCATCTTCTTGTTATCTCAACTCTAACTATTAACCTCTGCCTATTGTCTAAATATATCCTCTTCTTGTTATCTCAAAGTCTTCCTATTATCTCAAGTCTCAAAGTCTAAATATCATCTTCTTGTTATCTCAACTCTAACTATTAACCTCTGCCTATTGTCTAAATATATCATCTTCTTGTTATCTCAAAGTCTTCTTATTATCTCAAGTCTCAAAGTCTAAATATCATCTTCTTGTTATCTCAACTCTAACTATTAACCTCTGCCTATTGTCTAAATATATCCTCTTCTTGTTATCGTCTTCTTGTTATCTAAATATATCGTCTAAGTGTTGTCTAAATATAACCTCTTTTTGTTATCTCAAGTCCGCCATCTTGCCCCGCCTGCGCGCCTCCGGAATGCGCTTATATAAAAGTCACGCGCCTCCAGGCGTTTTTGCTATATAAAAGTCACGCGCCTCCAGGCGCGCCTCCAGCGCGCCTCCAGAATACTACCTAAAAGGTACATCCCCTACTAGTTTACAGGCCTTTGGTTTACCCTCTTTATTTGTACTATTCTTGTTATCTCTAAATATACCTCTAACTATTATCGTCTTCTTGTTATCTAAATATATGTCTAAATATATCTTCCTATTGTCTAAAAGTCTCCCTATTATCGTCTTCCTATTGTCTCAATAAACATCGTCTAACTGTTATCTAAATATATCATCTAAATATAACGTCTTCTTGTTATCTCAAGTCCGCCATCTTGCGCCTCCACATTTTCCTTATATAAAAGTCACGCGCCTCCACAAAGCGCCTCCACGCGCGCCTCCACATTTTCCTTATATAAAAAGTCACGCGCCTCCACAAAGCGCCTTCACAATGCGACCTGTTTCCAACATTCCCTACTACTGTTAGGCCCATATTTTCTTGAACATCGGCACACTAGGGGTGATATGGTCAGCATCACGCCGGCCGCCTTAGCCTTCCCAGAGTTGCCCTGGGACCCAAATCATGAGGCTGGGTCGACCCCGGAGCCGTTTGCGGTCTAAAATATCCAACCTCAACTGGGGATCGAATCATGGACCACCGAGCAAAGAAGCCAGTGCACAAACCACTTCGCTAACGCGGCTCCTATTCTACGTACCGTACCATAATTTTAATTCTACACTTCACGAATTCACTTCAAGATCTTATAGCTGATAAGATATCGGACGTACTGGCCCACACGTGTAAGAGGCCACATCATACAGCTGTGAAGCCAAGTTGTGAGCCGATTTGCTTTTCAATAAACTCGAAGTATTGCGTCTGATGGTATGTTTAAAAATCTAAAGATCGTTAAGTTTATCAAATATCTTAGTGTTATGTAAATTGATGTAATATTTGAAATTAATGTTATGATTGACTTAGATTTACATCCTCGTTTTTTTTTCTCAAAAAACTACCCTGTCACGGAGTGCTAGAAGGTTTCGTCTAGACTATTGTAAAATTCCTTACTTTTCTATTCCTTCACATTTTGTCTGTTTTCTCTACGAATTATGTGCACCTGTGGTCTGTTCTATTGCTGTTCTTCAATTCTTTACTAATAGTTCTGCCATACGATCCTAATGCTATCTTCTTCTACAAAGGCACTGAAAGATATTTCTTTAGGAACGTCAATACGATTTCTTCGCTTGGTCGAAATCACAGTGGTTTCCAAAGGATTATATTTCCGTGTTCAGTGGTCAACTGAAGACCGCCACGATAAATCTTTTTACGTATCTAAGCTAGAGACGGGAAATAATTAACTCTGGACGTGGGAACGAAAATGTCTTAACTTCATGCGAACAAATGCTGAGTTTTAAAATCACTTGTTGATAACCGTTGGAAGAGAACGCACGCTTATAGAAGACAAGCCTCAAGCTACCTCATATCTACAGTATATGTGCTTTGAGAGTAAACGCTACTCAAATTCTATTGTCTTAAGCTGCGGATATTAGTCCTGAGCGGTATCAAACTCTCAGTATTCGCTTAATTAGCTAACTCTAATATCAAATGATTAGTTAATTGATGTAAAGTGTGAAATACTTAATATTGTGGTTTTATTTCTTTACATTAGATTGATAGCTATTTTGCATTTATGTATTATGATGTAAGTACTTGCTGATATCTGAAAGTACTACTGATGCCTCCTTTATTGTATTCTAAACACTCACGGGTAGTCATCAGGTTCTACTTCGGTTGAGTGAGTACACACCAACTTATGTTGATGTTTGTTTTTTATAAATGTCTTCTGTCACGCACGAATATGCACAATTTGGTGTAGGGGAATTCGTGCGCGCTTGTGTCCAAGCAAGGGAGATGACGTCAGAGGTTTAGAAATGAAAGCCAGCATCTCATGCCAGACATTGAGTCTGTTGCCTATATTCCTATATATACCCAGGGTGTTGGGTTAGGTATTCTTCTGGTACAATGACTTCTTGGTAGAAGCCATTGTCGGCTTCCACTACACGTAAGTCCGAACCAGTTTTAGTAAGAAGTGAATTGTTTACTTGAACTTTCGTGTCACCATCCTTCGTTGGCATCTAGCTAGCACCTTTCTGCAAAGGGTGTTATAATGGATCAACGGGGACTTTCACTGAAAGCATTTTAATATTATAAAGGATTCAAGGCTTCATCCTTCACGGTTTATTGGATTGTAATATTATGTGGATTGCCGTCGCATGAGTCACGGCGACGAAGAGAGGTTAGCCAAGCACTAGGACATAACCTTCGTTGTTTATATTATATGCAAGCATGTATGGATCTGCCATGTCAGGGGTACCAAGCTACTAAAGTACCCGACCAGAATTGTAGGGCCGAATCAATATATTTATTCCAAGCTTTTATGATTGAATAGTCCTAACGGTCATGACATTGACGCAAGGTCAAACCCTGATCTTATGTGAGGAAGTTATTATGATGCCTGAACCATGCCTATATATATATGCTACATGTACGTTTACTGTGGAATCCATGTTGAAGTACTGTAACCTGTCGTCGTCAACGTATTCCGTCCTAAATAAATTATGATGTCAGTAAACCTAACGAGTTCGTCCCTATACACATTGGCACTCGTTGACGTGCCTGCTTGTTATTGAAGTCCTTCCTTCACGTTCCAAGAAAGAAACATTCGCGTTATTATTGTCAAGTCCAAATAGCATCACCCGTGTTGGACCGTTGTCACTACGACACAATCAACATCCTTTAGTCAGCGGTTAACACCCCAGTAAAAGCGAGGCTACAACTATGGCGGCGCAGTGTGGTCTGAAAATAACCATTTTTTCAGTAACGGAATCGAACTCAATCCCACTCGGTTGAAAAGAAAAATGCAGTCTTTCAAGGCGACAACATCCTGGACTGGTTATAAAATCTAACGGCTACTCAAGGTCAAGATGGACTCAACTGCTTCAATCATTTGCGGACTCTACAGGTGCTACGTAAGCTTCCTCGGTGATACAGCGCCGGAGTGCAAGACTCTGCAATTCTGGAAATTGCATTTTATCACAAAATGATAAGTATTACTCTGTTCGTTGTCACCGTCTTATGTTAGCTGAGCCGCTTTTTAATCTGTCCATTGTAGTATTTTTTGTGATGCATGTTTTATGTTCCATGTTTGTTGTGGGCGGTAGGGAGGTCGATCTGACAAACGAGGTTCATCTCGAAGCTGATTCGGGCTCTTTGTCAGATGTTCTATAGGATTTATTTGTAAGTTTCAATTGAGCGATAATTCCGGTTCAAGGCTAGAAACCTTGATGTAGTTCCGATCGCTACTTGTCTCTTATAATAGTATTTGTTTAGCTGTTCCGTCAAGTTTTAATCGTTGTTTTCATAGTTATTTTTATTCGTACCTTAGTTTTATAATGTATCTTGTTTGTATTATGCGTTCTTCTCACCTGACTTTCGTTCAGTTTTTTATAAAACATATGTTTTTACACTGTCTTGTCAATTGTCTTGTGTAAGTTTTTATCGCAGTTATCATCGTAAATTTTTACGACATCCTATTTTAGTTTCACATTTTAATTTTGTTGACCTCTGCGATCGTGTTCTTCGTCTTTGATTATCTCGTCTTGTCATTGTTGTTGCTATTGTCTATGGCTCTTGTCTGTTTGTAATATTTCATTGTATAAACTATTTTCATTAATTAATAATATCTTGTATACTTAATTGATAATTAGGAATCGTTCTTAGACAAGAACGTATTACACACACTTAAAGTAAATTAACTGATAATTATTTGAGTAAATCAAAATGTCGTCGCTTGAATACTTTATGAAGCAGGCAAAATCCGTTGGGATGGCTCCTGACGAGGCGAAAGCATTCGCACTATCAGAATACAAAAAGGCTCAAGAGATAGAAGCTGAACAGAGGAAATTAGAACTTCTGAAACAAGAAAATTTGAGATTTGAAGCAGAAGAAAATGAAAAGAAGAGGAAATTTGAGGCTGCAGAAAATGAGAAAAAAATGAGATTAGCCGCTGAATTGGATGAGAAACGATTTCAGCGCGAGGCGGAACATAAGAAACTTCAGATTGAGGCAGACAACAAAAGACTTCAATCGGAGGCTGAAGAAAATGATAAAAAACGTAAACTTGAAATGGAAAAGACTAGAATTGAATTGGAAAGTAAACAAAAAGAAACAGAAGAAAGGAGATTGTTAGCTGAAGAAAATACAAGAAAATATCAACTTCAAATTCAGCATGAAAAAGAAATGAAGGAATTAGAATTTAATCATTTTCGATTATCTCAGGAGGCTAGTGCTCAAAAGTCTCAGGAGGGCCAAAATTCGTCTAAACAAGGGAATATTAAAAATTTTCATTTAATATTGCCAAAATTTAATCCTCCATCGGACGATGTGATTCATTATCTACATAGGTTCGAGGCAACATGCGAGGCCTATCACGTGGACAAATCTCAATACTGTGTAAAATTATCAGAACTACTTACAGGTGAAGCTATGTCAGTATATCATATTGCAACTACTGCTGATAAAAATAACTATGAGGCTCTCAGAACTGCTTTACTTGTTAAATATCAAATGACAGAGAATGAATATCGTTTAAAATTCAAATCTATGCTCCCACAAACGGGAAAACATTTTAACGATTTTATTGATCAAATAGCACTTACATTGGATAGATGGATCGAATTATCCAAGACGGATAAAACTTTAGACGCATTGAGAGATTTATTATTACGCGATAAAGTTTTGTCCTCGGTTAACCCAGCTTTTCTTGCTTTTTTGCACGAACATAAACATTCAAACATAAATGAAATGAAGCAAACCTGTGTACAATACTGTACCGCACTCCCAAACTTGAATTTTGGGAATACTCAGGTTAAAGATGAATTTCCCGTTGCTTTTGCAATACAACAGGATTATCGCAGACGCCATCGCTCTTTAAGTAATGACAGAAACTACAAAAAGGGAAATAACGAGAATTTCAATTCTTGTAATTTTTATAAGGGGAAGCAATTTCAGCATTCTTCTCCATATAACAATTCTTGGGGTCAATTTCACAAATCAAGAGATTGGGATAACAATAATTGTGGAAATTATCAAGTAGGTACTTATAAACAAAATTGGCGATCTAAATCCCAGAATCATAACAATAGACAAGATTTTCGTAATAGATTTTATGGTCAAAGCCATAACAGTGATAGCGCTAATTATCATTCAAATCAATACGGTAACACAAGCAGAAATGATAATAATGGCAATTTTAGAAATGATAGTCACAATCGATCGCGACGTAGAGATAGATCGTCTAGCAGAGGGCCACGCCATCAAACTAATGTAGCTATTGTTGACACACAAGTTAACAAAGAGAATAATACAAATAATGACACTCATAATGCAATGTCTTGTTCTATTGATTATGAACAGATAAAGTGTTGCCAAGAATGTAAAACCCTGTTCCAGCCCAAGGCGATCACGACACTCCGTTGCGGACATGTGTTACCCAGTCTACCAGCTGTGTGTACGGCTACTTCAGCTCACAATGGAGAAGGAAGACTTAATTTCAATCGTGGTTTTATAAATTCTATTCCATGCTCTGTCCTTTTCGATTCAGGTTGCTCCACGATCGGCGTCAGAAGCTCTTTGGTCAACCCATCCTGTGCCACTGGAAAGACCATTAAATGCCTAACTTTTGGAGGAACTGTAGAAACATTTCCTACAGCAATAATTAATATTCACACTCCATTTTTTTCAGGAAATATACATGCATGTCTCCTCCCGTCACCAGTTTGTGACATAATACTTGGTAGGATACATGGCATTAAAGAGTGTACCCCACAGCAAATTGCTAGAGAGTTATCTGTGAGGTGCCGGCTTTGTCAATGGCTCAGATTCGCCTGGCACCCGGTTGAAGATGAGCAGCAGGAGTGGAGAAGGTGAATATAAGACTTTGGGATGAATTCCCAGCATATAGCCCCAGTGATTCTGGATCTCGTGACATATACCTCCTACCACTCTATCTCCCCCTCTATATACTAACGAGCCCCCACTCCCCTATTACACTGAGTGAACAGAAGAGAAAGAGAAGAAGAACAGTATGTCTCTTTCGCACACTTTCGTTCCTTCTCTATATATGTGATAACGTGTGTTGGTAAACACAACTACAACATTTATTAATGTTCTGAAATATAACAACATTCAATTACACTGATACAAATGCAACTAGAAATAACATTAACTATCCCTGTGAAGAAAGATATTAGTTAATGCAAAATACACAAATGAATCTAAAGTCTACCCTATGTGATGATGATGAATTTAAGTAACTCCTAAATACTAACAAAAAGGATATCTTGTGTTTCTTGGTCTCTTGCTAACTGTCAATAAACTCTGGTTGTTTGAACACAATGGACAAGTCTTTGTCTGCCTACAATAACATTGGACGGTTCACTCGATTTCGCCAGGTGTCCACGGCTTGTATTTTTGTCTTTCACAATGCCTGTGTTGACATTGTCCCGAGCGTCCGAGGTGTCTTATTCATGGGTGAGGTTGAACACAATGTTAGGCGGGTGAGACTTCGTCTGTTATGCAGATGTCCTTTTGTTGTCTTGGTATTTTGCTTATGTGGTGACGATGATGGAAATATGTTGTATATTCGTATTTGTTGGTGCATCAATTGTACAGGGAGAATCTGTCCATTACTGCATGTAATTTAGGATCTCGATAAATTTGGTAGGCACTGGGGTTACAAAATCTCCCGTCTGCTCTTGCAGCTTTTGATCATAGTTTCTCAAAGGCACTTGTTGTAAAAAATCATCCGTTGGCGACTGCCACTTCAGATCATTAAATTTCTCAAAGGCACTTGTTGTAAAAATCATCCGTTGGCGACTGCCACTTCAGATCATTAAATTTCACGTGGACAGCTATTTAGAAATGCAGCAATCCTTCTGGGTATTTTCTGCTTTCTTTTTGGGTGGGTAGTCGATGATAGAAAGACCCTTCACCGCCTGGTAAATTCCTTTCTGACCCCCGTGGAGTATTGGTAGGTTGTTGCCGTTAATTACGTGTGAGATGCGTGTCGTCGCAGTATCTCGGTCGGCCCTACTCTAAAGCTTGTCCTGTGATTAACGCCAACCACGTAGTAGACTAAGGATGAGTATCTCAAATGGTCCCTGTCTCTACCACTGTGATGGATAAAATAATGAACCCTTTGTAAGTATCCCGTAAACTATGCTACGCCTGTAGTGTCTTGTATGTGAAATCTTATCACTATAAGAAAGGGCTGTGCGGTGTTTACTGCACGTTTAACATGTAATGTAAGAGGCAAAATAAAAGTGTCTTGTATTTACTTCGTTATAGTTACTGGAAACTGTGCAATCTTATAAATATAATCATTCTCTGCATGGCGTTTATTGCAACCTGTACTTATTAGTGTGAAATATAATATTATAATAAACGTGACTGGTATTTACAGTGTTATATTTATGGAAAATATGTATATATTATCTGAATGAAGTTAAGACATAATAATGATAAAGTACAAAATATATTACACTAACCTTGGTGTCCCTATACGAATTTCACTGACACAATGTCTTGATTCTTTCTTGTGAAATCTAGAACCCACGTTTTGGTTGGCGGAATGGTTTCTCTTACCAATGCCAAGCAATGAATCTAGTTGGGTTATATATCGTCTGAATCGCCTAGGGCGATTTTTTTTTTCGGGTTCGCTTCCTGTGTCATGTGAAATTTCGTTTGTTTTCCTAAAGTCAGACATTCCGTCCTCAAACTGTGTAAAATTTCCTGTATTATTTTGCTATGGTCGCTCTCATATTTTGCTTATCCGAGACAACTTGTCTGCGTTCGTCTTTTGGGGCACGTACAGTGTTGTTCTTCTCGTTATAATTTCGTATTCATACTGCTTTCATGTTGCCCTTGTGCAGACTTTAAGTCTCCCTTAGTCACAACAATACTTGGTTAACACTGGCCCTGTGTAAACATATCCGCAACTTAGTATCAATTATTCCGATAGTCTGTTGGTGCAATGTCCGCGTGTTGTGAAAACATTTCAGGTGAATGTTGTTGCGTGCTGTCTCAGTGTTCTGTAAACATTACATTCTACGGCTAGCCACAATAATATTGCTTGTACCTTCCTGCCTTTGTGAAAACACAACCGAGACGTTGAAGCGATTACCTCAATAATCTGTTGACCCACTGTCTATTGTTATGTAAACAGTCCATGCGAAATTGGTCGGATTACCACGATTGATGAAGACGATGTCTGGTTTTAAGAATTAAAATGCAGACTTACTCGCGTCCCGTGACATATGTCCCCCACACAAAGTCTTAGCTTGGGAAGACTCCTGCGAGTCAGGATGCATTTTCCATTCCCTATTGTCGGCTGATGTTATCTCTTCGCTATTAATATCCTCCTCATCTTCCTTGTTCATTCCTTCTGACATGGAGGTCGGGTGGCGGCTTAGGAAGTCCGCTCCCACGTTTTCTTTTCCTGGGATGTAGTCGATGTGAAAGGTGTATGGTTGCAGAACCAGCGACCACCTCATGAGTCGGGAGTTTAAGTTTTTCGAGGCAGCCAAAAATGTTAAAGGCTGGTGGTCGCATTGTAGGTTGAATTTCCTGCCGTATAAGTAGGGTTGAAATTTCCTCACTGCCCATACTAACGCCAGGCACTCTTTCTCAATTGTCGAGTAATTTTTCTCCGCTTTATTTAGTTTTCTGCTGGCGTAGGCGATTGGGAAGAGCGAGGCGTCCGTCTCGCTGTGCGCTTGTAGTAGCGTCGCTCCTAGACCGACGTTACTCGCATCCGTTCTCAGGGTGAACTCCTTGGTAGTGTCTGGTAACTGTAAGATTGGTTTCGCCGTGAGTTTCTCCTTTAACAGGGTGTAAGCCTGCTCGCATTCAGAATTCCATCTTACTTTATCTGGGTTCCCTTTCTTCGTTAATTCTGTCAATGGTGTGCAAATGCTGTTAAAATCTTTGATGTATCTTTGATAAAACCCACAAAGAGATACAAAAGATCTTACGTCCTTTTTCGTGGACGGTCTGGGTGCCCTTTTCATCTTCTCTATGTTCTTGTCTTCGGGTACCATTGTTCCCTGCCCTATAGTATGCCCCAAAAAATCAAGTTCTGAATATGCTAACTGGCACTTAGTTGGCCGCGCAGTTAAGCCTGCTTCCTTCAGTCTCCCCAACAGCTGGGCTAGGGCCTGTACATGTTCCTCAAATGTTTCCGTGGCAATCAAAATATCATCCATGAAATTCTGTATTGCGTCATTCCCCAGAGGATCTAGTAGTTTCCTCATCATTTTAGTAAAAATTCCCGGAGCATTGCTCAACCCAAACGGTAAAACGTTGAATTCGAAGTGGCCTTCCGGCGTGCTGAAGGCCAAAAGAGGTCTGACGCCCACTTTAACTGGTATCTGGTAATACCCTTTGCTGAGGTCTATCTTGGAAAAGTAGCATGCCCGACTCAGCTTTGCAAACAACTGGTTGGTATCGGGTAGTGGCTCTGGGTTAAATTGCGTAACCGCGTTTAGTCTCCGATAATCAATACACAAGCGATGTTCACCGCTAGGTTTCCTCAATAAAACCACACTGGCATTGTATGGGGATTCTGACCTGGAGATAATTCCTTCTTTCAACAAATAGTCGATCTCTTGTTTCAATGCAGTGGCCTTCGCGTATGGTAAAGGATAATTCTTTGCCCGGATTGGGTTGTGATCCGTCAGGCACATGTCAAACTCGACCAATGATGTTCGGCCCGGTTTATCAGTGAGTGTTTCTTGGTGGTGAGCCAAAAGCTGTCGGATCTCCTCCTGTTGTCCTTCTGCGAGAGAGGGATTGATCTGGGCATCTGAGTATGACTCTCTCGACTCTATAGGATATTCCACTGACGACAGAGGTTCGTGAGTCATTTGGGTGGCTACTGCTAACGCCATTAGGTGCGCAGATTCGCTAGGGGGCCTTTCCAAATATTTCTTCAGTAAATTGATGTGATACAATTTCTGCTTCTTCTCCACTTGTATCTTGTAATTGGTTCGAGAGACCTTCTCGACCACTGTGTATGGTCCTCGCCATCCAATCTGTAATTTGTTCTGTGAACTGGGAAGTAGGAGCAATACCTTCTCTCCCACTACCAGTTCCCGATCCTTAGCCCTCTTGTTATATTGCCGGGCGTGCTTCCGCCTGGCTTCTTTCAGGTTTGTGGTCGCCAATTCCCATCCCGTTTTCAGTCGTTGTTTGAGCTCTGTAACGTACTGGAACGCCGTGGTGACCGTTTCATCTGCTTCCTTGTCCGTCCAAGTCCTCAGTAACGCTTCTAATGGCCCTTTTATTGGCCTACCAAATAGTAGGGTGGCTGGGGGATATCCGGTGGACGAGTGCGGTACCTCTCTGTATGCGAATAGTGCAGCCGGTAAGTATGTGTCCCACGTCTCCGGTTTTTCCTGCGCCAGTTTTCGGATCATATTGGTGAGGGTCCCGTTAAATCTTTCTACGCTGCCGTTGGACTGTGGGTGATATGGTGATGAGAATACGTGCTTGGTTCTGAATATCTTGAGCACTTCCTCTGTCAACTTTCCCCGAAACTGTGACCCATTGTCCGTGAGGATTTGGTTAGGAAATCCCACTCGAGTGAAGATTTGCAGCAGGGCCTCTGCTACATGTACTGAGTCACAAGCGGGTAGGGCTATAGCTTCCCCCCACATGGAGCATAAATCCACTAAGGTAAGAATGTGGGTATTCCGCTTCTTCGTCCTCAGCAGTGGTCCAATTAAGTCGACCGCAACTCTTTCGAATGGGACCCCAAAAATTGGCATCTCACCCAGGAGTGCTGGTGTTGTCCAATGTTTAGGCGCCACGCGTTGGCATTCGGGGCATGACCGCACAAATCGATCAATGTCGCCTGTGATGCCTGGCCAATGGTAATGGCTAGTTATCCTTTGGGCTGTGGCTCCAATCCCCATGTGGCCACTAAACGTAATCGAATGTCCCATCTCTAATATTTGGGTTCGGTATGGAGTGGGTACTACCAGCTGAGTATGTTCCTGTCCGTGCTTCCCTGCTTTACGGAACAGTAGGCCTTGCTTGCAATAAAAGTCTCCTGGTTTTGGCGGGCTATTCCCTTTCAGTACCTTCCGAAAGCAAGGTTCTAACGATCTGTCGACCTTTTGAGCTTGCTTCAGTTCTTCTGGGAGTGGATTACGTGTGTTCTGCGCACTCTCCTCTTTCTTTGCTTGGCCTCGTGTCTGCACTGCTGCTACAACTTTCGGCTTAGGGGGATTCCCTAAGAATACATATTTGCAGCCAAGGATGACATCATAAATGGGATCTTCGAGGACGGCCGATCGTATTTCTCCCGATACAAATCTTGATTCTATCTGAATTCGCGCAATGGGCACCGTTAAAGGGGGGTTGCTTTTGACTGGCCCCTGGATCTCTATTGTTTCCTCGGTCAAGTGTTCTGGTTTGACCAGCCTAGCGCTGATGACCGAATCAAACTCCAAGCCCGTATCATATAAGCAGTTCACTCTTTCTCCATTTACGACCACTTCGTCCACCACTGCCGGATGTGATTTTTCCCCCTCTTCTTTCCGAGCCTCTTTGTCCTTCGTTGTTCGAGTTTCTATACACGCCGCGCGCTGGGGAGGCGGGCGGTTTCGGCACTCGCTGGTGTAGTGATTTTTTCATACGACAAAACCTGCACCATTTATCCCCTTGTCTCTGGTTCTGAGCAAAGGTGTGATGTTGAGTTTCCTGTCTTTGGGGATTACGAAGCGAGTTGTCCTTCTTCCCCTGATACCGGTCAACTGGGCCCTTCTCCACCTTATTAAGGAACTCCTTGTCCTTAGGTCTTGGTTGGAACTCCGGATGTTTCTTCCGGGTGCCTTGGGTTTCCTTCAAAGCGCTCTGGAACCGTTCTGCCAAAACCAGAATGTTTTCTAGTTTTTCTGCACCATTTTCTATGAGGAACTTTCTCATCTCTGAGGACATCGAATCTTTGATCTGTTCAATCATGACCAATTCTTTGAGTCCCTCGAAGGTTTGCGTAAATTCTCCTAGTTTCATCCATTTGAGCAGATATCCTTCTAACCTTGCCGCAAATTGCGGATACGTTTCGCCATTTTCGCGCTTAGTTGTTCGGAACTTGTGCTGGAAGGCGCTTGCTTGTAATTCAAAGCGTACCAAGAGGGCTTTTTTCAAAGTTTCATAATCGTCTTGTAAGCCCTCAGGTAATCTGCTAAAGACGTCATATGCTATACCCCGGAGTCCTTGTGACACTTTAGTATTCCAGAGGTTTTCCTGCAGGCCATAGCTCCTAGCGGTCCGTTCAAACCGGTCTAGGAAGTCGGCTATATTGTCATTTCGTTCCGAGAATACTTCCAGCGGAAATTTCATGGCCTGATTATAATGTTGGTGCGAAGACGTTGTGCAGTCTGACCTGGGCGAAGCCCCTGCCCCTTCATCTGCGTGCGACTGGGTTCTATGCTCCCACTCTAGTTGTCTCATCCGTAGGTCATGCTCTCTCTCTCTCTCAGCTTCTAATTTCTTGGCTTCTCTCTCCTCCTTCTCCGCTGCTAATGTCAATCTTCTTTGCTCTACTTCTGCTGCTAGTTTATCTTTTCTCTCTTGCTCTGCAATTTTGTCTTTTCTCTCTTGCTCTGCAAGTTTGTCTTTTCTCTCTTGCTCTGCAAGTTTGTCTTTTCTCTCTTGCTCTGCAGTTAACATTTTTTCCACATATTCTATAAGTTCTCCTTTTTCTAGTTTTAAACTAGTTGCTTCCTGGATAAGCGCTGCGCGCATTTGCAACCAATCTGCCATGGTCAAGCTAGAATTTCAATCTGCCTGTCGCAACTCAAAATTATGTGAGAGAAATTTAGAGCGAAAAATAAAATCGTGACTTTGCCCCAAGGGAGAAACAACAACCAAATGTCCTGAATACTTCCCTATAACCTTTACACCCGTACAGATAAATGACAATAGTAAAGAAAACCTTGGCAATACACTTCTAAGACTTGCTAAGAATACCAGTCAAATATTTCTGACCATCAGCTGCCTGCCTACCAAGAAAACAATACTACACTGTTTCGTCTCAGTGGCTTAGCGCTATTGTTCACTTGTGAACAAAAGAACTATACAACGTCGGTTCGCTCGTTTCGATGCGTTCGACTTCAACAATGCCTTTTGTTAAAAGCCCCACGTGGTACTAAACATGTACCAAAAATCCAGGTAAATTTATAGTGATGACAACAAATCAATAGAGGTAACTCGATGCAGTAATAAAGTGCATATAAATTAATACGGTGTATTCTTCTAACATATGTCAATGTCTTTCTTAATATACTATGAATATCTAATCTTAATATCTAATATGAATATCTAGTTATCTAATACTCTATTCTGTGTTCTTTCCCTCTACCTAAGTAGAATAAGGAACAGTATAGAAAACAGTGAATAGGTTTATACAAAATTTGTAAAAAAGAATTATTTAATGTTTTAGTCTAGGGCAAGTCCCAAGGTATATTCCGGACTGCAGCCCCCAATTATGTCACAAAGTTACCCCTGTGAGGGTAACCAAAGAGAGTTATCTGTGAGGTGCCGGCTTTGTCAATGGCTCAGATTCGCCTGGCACCCGGTTGAAGATGAGCAGCAGGAGTGGAGAAGGTGAATATAAGACTTTGGGATGAATTCCCAGCATATAGCCCCAGTGATTCTGGATCTCGTGACATATACCTCCTACCACTCTATCTCCCCCTCTATATACTAACGAGCCCCCACTCCCCTATTACACTGAGTGAACAGAAGAGAAAGAGAAGAAGAACAGTATGTCTCTTTCGCACACTTTCGTTCCTTCTCTATATATGTGATAACGTGGGTTGGTAAACACAACTACAACATTTATTAATGTTCTGAAATATAACAACATTCAATTACACTGATACAAATGCAACTAGAAATAACATTAACTATCCCTGTGAAGAAAGATATTAGTTAATGCAAAATACACAAATGAATCTAAAGTCTACCCTATGTGATGATGATGAATTTAAGTAACTCCTAAATACTAACAAAAAGGATATCTTGTGTTTCTTGGTCTCTTGCTAACTGTCAATAAACTCTGGTTGTTTGAACACAATGGACAAGTCTTTGTCTGCCTACAATAACATTGGACGGTTCACTCGATTTCGCCAGGTGTCCACGGCTTGTATTTTTGTCTTTCACAATGCCTGTGTTGACATTGTCCCGAGCGTCCGAGGTGTCTTATTCATGGGTGAGGTTGAACACAATGTTAGGCGGGTGAGACTTCGTCTGTTATGCAGATGTCCTTTTGTTGTCTTGGTATTTTGCTTATGTGGTGACGATGATGGAAATATGTTGTATACTGCATGTAATTTAGGATCTCGATAAATTTGGTAGGCACTGGGGTTACAAAATCTCCCGTCTGCTCTTGCAGCTTTTGATCATAGTTTCTCAAAGGCACTTGTTGTAAAAAATCATCCGTTGGCGACTGCCACTTCAGATCATTAAATTTCTCAAAGGCACTTGTTGTAAAAATCATCCGTTGGCGACTGCCACTTCAGATCATTAAATTTCACGTGGACAGCTATTTAGAAATGCAGCAATCCTTCTGGGTATTTTCTGCTTTCTTTTTGGGTGGGTAGTCGATGATAGAAAGACCCTTCACCGCCTGGTAAATTCCTTTCTGACCCCCCGTGGAGTATTGGTAGGTTGTTGCCGTTAATTACGTGTGAGATGCGTGTCGTCGCAGTATCTCGGTCGGCCCTACTCTAAAGCTTGTCCTGTGATTAACGCCAACCACGTAGTAGACTAAGGATGAGTATCTCAAATGGTCCCTGTCTCTACCACTGTGATGGATAAAATAATGAACCCTTTGTAAGTATCCCGTAAACTATGCTACGCCTGTAGTGTCTTGTATGTGAAATCTTATCACTATAAGAAAGGGCTGTGCGGTGTTTACTGCACGTTTAACATGTAATGTAAGAGGCAAAATAAAAGTGTCTTGTATTTACTTCGTTATAGTTACTGGAAACTGTGCAATCTTATAAATATAATCATTCTCTGCATGGCGTTTATTGCAACCTGTACTTATTAGTGTGAAATATAATATTATAATAAACGTGACTGGTATTTACAGTGTTATATTTATGGAAAATATGTATATATTATCTGAATGAAGTTAAGACATAATAATGATAAAGTACAAAATATATTACACTAACCTTGGTGTCCCTATACGAATTTCACTGACACAATGTCTTGATTCTTTCTTGTGAAATCTAGAACCCACGTTTTGGTTGGCGGAATGGTTTCTCTTACCAATGCCAAGCAATGAATCTAGTTGGGTTATATATCGTCTGAATCGCCTAGGGCGATTTTTTTTCGGGTTCGCTTCCTGTGTCATGTGAAATTTCGTTTGTTTTCCTAAAGTCAGACATTCCGTCCTCAAACTGTGTAAAATTTCCTGTATTATTTTGCTATGGTCGCTCTCATATTTTGCTTATCCGAGACAACTTGTCTGCGTTCGTCTTTTGGGGCACGTACAGTGTTGTTCTTCTCGTTATAATTTCGTATTCATACTGCTTTCATGTTGCCCTTGTGCAGACTTTAAGTCTCCCTTAGTCACAACAATACTTGGTTAACACTGGCCCTGTGTAAACATATCCGCAACTTAGTATCAATTATTCCGATAGTCTGTTGGTGCAATGTCCGCGTGTTGTGAAAACATTTCAGGTGAATGTTGTTGCGTGCTGTCTCAGTGTTCTGTAAACATTACATTCTACGGCTAGCCACAATAATATTGCTTGTACCTTCCTGCCTTTGTGAAAACACAACCGAGACGTTGAAGCGATTACCTCAATAATCTGTTGACCCACTGTCTATTGTTATGTAAACAGTCCATGCGAAATTGGTCGGATTACCACGATTGATGAAGACGATGTCTGGTTTTAAGAATTAAAATGCAGACTTACTCGCGTCCCGTGACAAACATAGATTTATGTTAAAGAATGGGATATTAGTGAGAGTGATACGAGATGCTGATTCATCCGTACGTTCTCAGATCTTGGTACCTACGACAATGAGATGTCGTATATTACACCATGCGCACGACACTCAATGTGCGGGCCATATGGGGTTCTCCAGAACGAAATCTAGAGTGCTATCAGCATTCTTTTGGCCAAGCGTCCATAGGGATGTCAATATGTACTGCCGCTCCTGTACAACATGTCAGGAGGTCAAAGTACGTGGTCCATACCACGCAGCTCCGATTCAGGCTGCGGACATTCCGATTAGGCCTTTGATAAAATGGCTATTGACATAATTGGTCCTATGCAACCATCAGCTAGAGGTCATACACATATATTCACTTGCATTGACATGTGTACTCGTTGGCCAGAGGCCATACCTCTTAAGAATACTTCTTCTGCCAGTGTTGCAGATGCATTGTGGTTGATTTTCTCACGTTTAGGTTTTCCTAGAAAGATCTTATCGGACCATGGAGTCCAATTCATATCGGAATCTATGTCCCAAGTTATGAAGTTATTAGGCATAGATAGATCGCTCAGTGCTATCTACCATGCAATGTCGAATGGATTAATTGAGAGGCAGAATAGGACGCTTAAACAGTTGTTGGGAAAGATAACTCAGGACCATCCTGAAAATTGGGATAGAGTCCTCCCCGCGGCGCTTTTTGTGTATCGCGAAGTACAAAATGAGGCTACCGGATTTTTTCCTTTTCAATTGGTCTTTGGCGTTCAACCGCGCGGTCCTATGTCGTTACTACACGACTTACTTATTGAAGATAATATCACTGATGAAACTCAATCTTCTTACGAGTACGTGATTTCTTTAAGAGAAAGAATAATAGATGCGTGTAGATTAGCTACCACATCATCAGAACAAGCTAAAGAAAATGCTCGACTTTTTGCCAACAGGTATAGACGTCTCCGCCAACTTCTTCCTGGCGATGAGGCATATGTCTTATTGCCTTGCAAAGACAATCGTCTCCTTATTACTTGGAGAGGTCGTTTTAAAATAATATCTAGGATCTCCGATGTTGATTATATTGTCGATGTCATGGGAAAGCATAAGACTTTCCATATCAACATGTTGAAGGAATATTACACTCGTCCTGACTATCTTCAGTCAGTATTTCAGGCAACCGATGAGCCTACACCACCTATCCAACACTATTCTTCTTTATCCGTCATTCAAGAAGAAGAATCTTCTTTTCATGACGTACCTTTACCTTTACCTGTGGTACCACTCCATCCTAATGAAAATTGGAATGACGTTACTATTTCTACTGATCTGTCGGTGGATCAACATCAGCAAGTTTCCGCTGTTCTTAGATCTTTTCAAGATGTTCTCACTGACATCCCAGGTCGTACGTCAGTTATTCAACATGACATTCTATTAACTGACGATACACCTATTCGAGTCCGTCCATATCCTATACCTCTGCACTTTCGTTCTCAGGCGGATAAGGAATGGGATGAGATGCAAAAGTTAAAAATAATTGAACCATCTACATCACCTTATTCTAGTTCTATGGTCATAATTAGAAAGAAAGATAACAATATCCGTCTCTGTGTGGATTATAGGAAGTTGAACAAACTTACCCAGTTTGACGCGGAACCATTGCCATTGTTAGAAGATTTATTGGGTAAACTGTCTAACTCTACTTTCTTTACTAAACTTGACCTCTCAAAGGGATATTGGCAAGTCCCATTGACCGAAAGGGCAAAGCCACTTACTGCTTTTTCTACTCCACGAGGGTTATTCCAATATAATTTCATGCCATTCGGTTTAGTAAATGCACCGGCTACATTTGTACGCATGATGCGTCGCGTACTTTCTCATCGTCCCGATGTCATTACATATATTGACGACATTTGTCTCTTTAATGACACATGGGATGAACACATTACTGGATTGAAAACATTACTGTCCACTTTACAGTCATGTAATTTAACGGCTAAGCCTTCTAAAGCTTTCGTGGGTTTTCACGAAATTTCATTTTTAGGTCACCGCGTTGGTCACGGTCGGTTATATACTGAGGACAGTAATGTCTCTAAAATCCTCAACATTTCTACTCCCAAAACTAAGAAACAAGTGAGATCTTTATTGGGTCTTGTTCAGTTCTACGCTAAGTTCATACCTCATCTGTCCACTATTACTGCACCTTTCTCTTCGTTATTAAAAAAGGGCGCGGCTAACGTGATTCGGTGGTCGGAGGAACACCAAATCGCGTTGGACACCATTAAGGCATTCTTTTCTAAACCTCCTATGTTACAATTGCCTAATGCAAACCTCCCTTTCATCTTGCGCAGTGACGCCTCTGTCTACGGTATTGGAAGCGTGTTACTACAGGAGTATGCGGGCACCTTGCACCCAGTACTGTTTGTTTCAAGGAAACTTACGTCGGCTGAACAAAAGTACTCCGTTCTCGATAAGGAACTTTTGTCTCTCGTGTGGTCTATAACTAAACTCCAACGCTATCTTCTGGGATCGCATTTCTTTGTAGAGACTGATCAGAAAGCACTTACTGCATTAAACACCAAAGACGTCAGATCTGCAAAGTCCACCAGATATGCAATTTCATTGCAACCCTACTGTTTCACAATCCGGGCTATACCTGGATCACAGAATGTTTTCGCTGACATTTTATCCCGCTGCCCGAGTGAATCATGCGACTTGGTACGCCCTACAAATGTGGATGCCTCTACACATACTACATCACATTTGTAAACATGACGTTCTTTGAACTTTACTTTGTGAATCAGTGACAATTTTTTTTGTACATACTTAGTCAAGTGAATAAAGTTGTAACATTCCGTTGAATTACTTGAAGCGGAAAAAAGAGAAAAAAACAAACAAACAGTGAATTATATATATAACAGTGAGGATCACATAACTTTTAGTATTTATGACATTATCTGCGTAAAGATACATTGCGAATTTAGATAAACATTTGTATATCGTGAATGATTTAACAATATTTTGTGGAATCTATGGTATTTCAACATACCCAAAGGATCTTCGTGTTTATGAACTGGTTTTGAAGTTAACTTAGAATCTTCAAGAACTAATTGAACTTTTAGCAGTGTAATAAACTGAAACATTCAGTACATTTTGATTAATGAACATATTTAATTAGTTTAATTAATTTAATATAATTAACTATAAATATTTTAATCCTAATGATTACATCGGGTAACTATCACTCATTTTAGATAGTGATACGTCATTGGTAGTTATTTAATGATACTACTCATCCTTAGACACGGTTAAGTGTGTTGATAACTTCAAGTGTTGTATTCATATTCTTTGATTTTTGCCACTTCTCATTTTTTAATTTTTATGCATTTTCATCTTTAAATTCATGTTTTACCATATCTCTTTATTTCTTATTGCATTTGGGTTCAATTAATCATCCTTTATGCTTTGATTTTCTTTCATCTCTTCCACATTGTTCCAAAGTTGGTCAATTGTGATGATATGCATTTATGCATATTTGTTGTTGAGTTGAGTTGAATTTGATTTTGTTCGTTCACTCTCCTCTTATTGATTAATATGCCTCTCTTACATTATTAGTATTATTAGTATAAAATACATATTTGTAAGCTTGTTTCACCTCTCCCCGTTAATTAAAGAAAAAAATTTGATAGAATTAAATTTTTTGCGGACGGTGTGAAGGAAGCTGATGCCTCCTTTATTGTATTCTAAACACTCACGGGTAGTCATCAGGTTCTACTTCGGTTGAGTGAGTACACACCAACTTATGTTGATGTTTGTTTTTTATAAATGTCTTCTGTCACGCACGAATATGCACAATTTGGTGTAGGGGAATTCGTGCGCGCTTGTGTCCAAGCAAGGGAGATGAAGTCAGAGGTTTAGAAATGAAAGCCAGCATCTCATGCCAGACATTGAGTCTGTTGCCTATATTCCTATATATACCCAGGGTGTTGGGTTAGGTATTCTTCTGGTACAATGACTTCTTGGTAGAAGCCATTGTCGGCTTACACTACACGTAAGTCCGAACCAGTTTTGGTAAGAAGTGAATTGTTTACTTGAACTTTCGTGTCACCATCCTTCGTTGGCATCTAGCTAGCACCTTTCTGCAAAGGGGTGTGTTGAGTTCGTTTTATGGTTGAGTACAGTTTATACTGGTGAAGAGGTAGCTTCAAACGCGAATGGTTAAAATGAACGAATGTCAACAATATTCTTCCAACGAACTTCAACAAGTAGTGAACTGGGCAAGTACTGGCAGTACATAAGTCGGTGATAACTGTACATCGATTTTATTCAACATGACACAGACGGAGTGGACAAGACTAACATCGTCACAGGCGCAAAGATCATACATCAGCATAATGGTAATTACTTTTAAAGTTCCTGAAGATTCTCTACCATAAAGTCCTCTGACTCAAGTGACTAAGGATCACAAACTGTTACCGTATAATATTCTTCTCATTCAAGTCCGTTGACCTTCTCTCAAGGACGTCTATCATGGTAACGTATTCATACTCCAGGATAAAATCTTCCATATCATACTTCACAATCCCATACGTTCTCCAAAACATAACGTGAGATAGCATATAGTTTCAAACAAAGTCATACACGATAATACGAACAGGTTAGAGATTCCAGTTGGCTAACCTCTCCCATTCTATGCCACGCTTCTGGCATTGTTGTAACAGCATATTAAAACATGTGCATAAGGTAATCAATAACTTCTTCCACTCGTAGGAATCCTTCTTCTACGATACAAATCCTAAAGGCAAACGACTCTGTAGATCCATTCTAGGAATAACATCTTCCCGCTAGACTAGTATTAGAGCGGCCTTATAATACAGCTTTAAATAAGAAGTGGGGCGATAACTTACGTGACATTGCTGCTATTGGTTTCGACCTGAAGACCAATACAGATCACTAGAATAAAATGGCTTTCCATAAACATGCCATTGAATACAAATATAATATAACAATCATGGACATAAACAAGTTCCATGTTGCCCTTCAAATCATGACGTCAGAAACTACTCAACTAGGTTACCCGTGCGTCCCAAAGCAACACTCACTGCTTCGTGCACGTCAGTGCGCGAATCATTCGACCGCACAAATAATATAACTATATCAAGACTGGTGCGTACATTTGGCAGGACCGAAGACTACCCCCTTAGGTAATAAATGTACGTAACAGCTACCTTATCACCTCCCCTTAAAAAAATTAATTCTATTAATTTTTTTCGAACTAAGTACCCGAGAGAGGTGAGTCAGAACTACAACAAGATATGAAATGCATAAAGTTATATCATATTAAGAAAAGAATATTAAATTGAAATTAATATAACTAAATGACAGTATGCATTAAAGCACACATCCACAATCGACCTACTTTGGAACGATGTGGTAATATACGAAGTAAAACAAGTTGAAAAATGAAAATGAAGAAACCATAAAAAAAAGATGATAATAAAATTCAACTAAGTTTTCAAAAAAATTTGAAACATATGATTTCAAAAATGAAAATGAACAGCAACACTGATGATGATCAATGACAAGAGAATCAATAAAACAGAGAAATTTTAAAATACAACATGCAAAATGAAACAAAGCATAATTAAACACTTTAAGAAGCAACACACTTACTATTTTCTAACACTAGTAAGTTTGACTAGTTATCTAAAAGTGAGATATCATGTAGTGGGATACGTGAATACACGTATTGCGAGAAACTAATAAAGTTAGTAGATGTGTGATTTATAATCAATCAAATAGATTAAGTTGAATTAATCTAATTTATATATTCCTTAATTACTAACAAATAACTAGTTAACAATACATTCTAAATAATTCCAGTATCACTCATTGTCAATGTTCAGTTGTAACTAGTTAGTAATAGACGCGACGATGTACTGAATGTTCCATACACATAACTGATAAAATATATTCTCGCACACGCCATGTAGTGTAATATGTTCCATAGGAATAACAAATGTATATTTGTAGCTCTTAACAATGTTGCCATATTAATAAAAAGTTACTGTAGTACCAATGTTCGCGTACTAAGAAAACGTTAATATAGTATCAATAACAATGTACAAAGTTATTCATGTTTCGGTGAGGATGTTTCACCATCTGGAAGTGGTTTAGTTTCGACACGTTCACTTGGGCATCTTGAAAGACAGTCTGCGAACACATTCTGCACTCCAGGAATAGCTCGTATCTCAAAATGGAACGGTTGAAGCGCTATAGCGTAACGCGCTGACTTTGATGACTTAACGTTCCCTGTGTTCAGTGCTGTAAGAGCTTTCTGGTCAGACTCCACCACAAAGTGTGATCCGAGGAGATAACGATCCAGTTTAGTGATTGCCCAGACAAGAGCAAGGAGCTCTTTATCCAGAACGGAATATTTCATCTCGCTCGTTGTGAGCTTTCTGGATACGTACATAACCGGAAATAAGGTGCCTCCGTATTCCTGCATCAAAACTGCCGCAATAGCGTAGGAAGAAGCATCACTGCCAAGAACAAAGGTGAGATCTTTGTTAGGCAACCTTAAAAAAGGCTTATTTGAAAAAAATTGTTTTATATAGTCTAAAGCCGTTTGGTGATCCTGCGACCACTTTATTACATTAGATGTGCCTTTTTTTAGTAACGAAGAAAGAGGTGCAGTTATAGTAGACAAATGAGGGATGAATTTAGAATAGAACTGTATTAGTCCTAAGAGCGACCTCACTTGTTTTTTTGTCTTAGGTGCTGAGATGTTTAAAATTTTAGAGACGTTACTGTCTTCTGTATACATTAAACCGCGACCTATACGGTGACCAAGAAAGGAGATGTCATGAAAACCGACAAAAGCCTTTGAAGGTTTCGCTGTTAAGTTATAATCCCGTAAGGTAGAAAGTAAAGATTTTAAACCCTGAATATGTTCATCCCAAGAGTCACTGAAAAGACAGATGTCATCTATATAAGTAATGACATCGGGACGATGAGACAATATGCGGCGCATCATGCGTACAAAGGTAGCTGGCGCATTCATAACCCGAATGGCATAAAATTCCATTGAAAAAGACCCCGTGGTGTCGAGAAAGCGGTGAATGGCTTTGCTTTAGGGGTGAGTGGCACTTGCGAATATCCCTTTGAAAGGTCAAATTTCGAAAAGAATGTAGCATGAGATAATCTCTCCAATAAGTCATCTAAAAGAGAGGTAATGGTCCGCATCGAATTTTGTAACTTTGTTTAATTTCCTGTAATCTACGCAAAGACGTATATTGTTGTCTTTCTTCCTAATGATTACCATAGAAGAAGAATATGGTGATGAAGATGGTTCAATTATATTTAATTGGAGCATCTCATCCAATTCCTTATCAACCTTATCACGAAAGTGTAAAGGAATAGGATATGGGCGAACTCGAATAGGCGTATCGTCAGTCAGAATAATGTCATGTTGGATGACTGACGTATGACCTGGGATGTCAGTGAGGACATCCTCATACGAGTGTAGAATATTAGAAACTTGCTGACGTTGATCAGCCGAAAGAGTAGATGAGATCGTAACATCATTCCATTTCTCAGTGGAATGGAGTGGTACAACTGGTATTGGTAGTTGTACATCATCGAAAGAAGATTCCTCCTCTTGGATGACTGACAAACTAGAATAGTGTTGAATAGGTGGTATAGGATCGTCAGTTGCCTGAAACACTGACTGTAGATAATCAGGACGTGAGTAATACTCCTTCAACATGTTAATGTGGAAGGTTTTATGTTTACCATTAACATCAACGATGTAGTCGACATCGGATATTCTTGAGATGATCCTGAAAGGACCTCTCCAGGTAATTAAAAGACGATTGTTATGCGTAGGTAGTAAGACAAAAGCTTCATCACCAGGTATGAGCTGGCGAAGACGTCTATACTTGTTTGCAAATAGACGAGCTTTTTCTTTGGCATGTTCAGATGATGCAGTAGCTAGTCTACAAGCATCTATGATTCTCTTTCTCAGAGAGATCACATACTCATAAGAGGATTGAGTTTCCTCTTCAATATTCTCGTCAACCAATAAGTCGTGGATTAACGACATAGGACCGCGTGGTTGCATGCCAAAAACAAGCTGGAATGGAGAAAACCCCGTGGCTTGATTTTGTACTTCGCGATACGCAAAGAGACAAGCGGGTAGGACCCGATCCCAGTCTTGGGGATGGTCTTGAGTCATCTTACCCAACAACTGCTTGAGTGTCCTATTGAGACGCTCAATTAACCCATTTGACATCGGATGATAAATAGAACTAAGAGATCTGTCTATACCTAATGTCTTCATAACTTGAGACATGGATTCAGAAATGAACTGAACCCCATGATCCGACAAGATTTTCCGTGGAAAACCAATGCGTGAGAAGATTAACATCAATGCTTCTGCTACACTGGCAGATGAAGTGTTTTTGAGAGGGATGGCCTCAGGCCAACGAGTGCACATATCAATGCACGTAAGAATATGCGTATGTCCTCTAGCAGATGGAAGCATCGGACCAATAATGTCTATAGCCATTTTATCAAATGGTCTAATCGGGATGTCCGCAGCTTGAATAGGAGCCGCATGAAATGGACCCCGTACCTTAACTTCCTGACATATCAAACAGGACCGACAATAGAGAGTAACATCTCTATGAACGCCTGGCCAGTAGAATGCAGAAAGCACTCTGGATTTGGTACGCAAAAAACCCATATGGCCCGCACATTGCGAGTCATGCGCATGTCGTAAAATACGAGATCTCATACAGGATGGGACTAGAATCTGAGAACATAAGGATGAATCCTTTTCCCGTATTACTCTAACCAAAATCCCATTTTTAAGTATAAAGTCATGTCTAGATTTTGCAAGTTTGTTGCTTGTATTCTTTTTGTTAACATACTGAAAATTTTTTTTTAATGAATCATCATTTTTTTGCAATGTAGCAAACAACTCCCGTGAAATAGGAGCATCATCATCACAAGTGGTATGAACTGTAGGTTCAATAGGTGTATCATGCGACATATTAGTAGCTTGCGCTCTAGTCACTACTGCATTTGCAGTTTGAATATGTCGCTCTTCCCATTCAGCAATTTGCTGTGGTGTACACTCTTTAATATCATGTATGCGACCAAGTATTAAATCACAAATTGGATTTGGAACAAGCCAAGCCCGGACCTGTCCTGAAAACAATGGGGTATGAAGTGTTATAATCGCTGTGGGAAATGTTTCCACAGTTCCTACAAAAGTAACACATTTCACAACCCTGCCCGTCGCACACCCAAGGTCGATCGGCGACGTCCGGACACCCACAGTCATACAACCCGAGTCGAATAAAAGAGAGCATGAAATATTGTTAACAAATCCTCTGTTAAACTTAAGAGAGCCCTGTCCCTGGTGTACTGACGCAGGAGTGGCTGTGCAGACTGCAGGTAGACTAGGCAAGGTATGTCCGCAACGCAGCGTCGTGATCGCCTTAGGCTGGAAAAGAGTCGAGCATTCTGGACAGTCTTTCACCTGGGTACAATCAAGAGAACAAGACATAGCATTGTGGGTTTCAGCTACTTTACCCTGTTCAATGTTAGCCTGTGTATCCATTAAAGAGACGTTAGAATGTCTAAACCGTATTACTTGACGATCTATCTCAGCGACGCGATCGATTTTGATTATTGTCATTAAAATTGCCAAAATTGTCGTTTCTGCTAGAGTTAAAATTTGGACGAGTCCGATAGTTTGTATAATTAAAGTTATGCTGTTCTTTAAAATTTTTATTCCAAGAACCTTGTCTGTTTTGCGGACCCTGAGATTTTGATCTCCAGTTTTGTTTATTATAATGTCCTTGATTATTTTTAAAATTATTGTTACCAAAATCTCGCGATCTGTGAGCTTGGTTCCAAGAAACATTAAATGGAGCAGATTGTTGAAATTGCTTCCCTTTGTAAAAGTTATCATTGTTAAAATTGTAATTATTTCCCTTATTGACATACCTATCAGCACAAAAGGAACGATTGCGTGAAAAATTGTTTTGTTGTGCTGCAAAAGCAACAGGCAATTCATTCTTAATCTGCGCATTACTTAGATCCATGGTTGGGTGAGCAGTGCAAAAATTTTTTTGCATGTTCCTTCTTCTAAATTTTTCATTGATAAATGGTTTCCTTTCGTGTAAAAATGCGAGAAATGTAGGATTTACAGACGAAAGTACCTTATCGCGCATCAGTAAATCGAAGAGACCTTCATACGACTTTTCAATTTTGGGATAATTCGATCCATCTTTCTAATGTTAGTCGTATCTGTGACAGAAAATCACTAAAATTTCTGCCAGATTTGAGGTGTAGTAATGTAATATAATCTTAAACGATATTTCGTCTTCTGTCATTTGGAATTTTTGCAGAAGTGCTGCTCTAAGAGCATTATAGTTATTTTTCTCACCAATGCTGGTGGTATGATAAACTGCTAATGCATCCCCTGTAAGTAAATCTGGATAAATATGTACAGTATAGCGCTTTATATCCACGTTATAAGACCCACAAGTGCCTCAAACCTATCTAGGAAGAATATCACGTCATCTTACGGGGGATAAAATTTTGGTAATTTAAGGTGAATTTCCTTAAAATAATCATGTCTGGATGGAGTTTGGCTTTCAAAAGTTCTCTGAGAATTAGATTCCTGCGTTTAACCTAATTCTCTCATATTCTGACTCTGCTAATTTCAGTTCATGCTGTCGTTTTTTTTCATTCTCTTCCATCTCAAGCTGAAGTCGTTTTACATTTTGTTTAGCTATTAATCTCCTCAGCCTCAATCCGTTTTTGATCTGCCTCAAATTGAAGTTTTTCTAGTCTTAAAGTTCTAACTTTCTCTGTTCGACACGATATTGCATGACAAATGAAAACGTTTTGCGCAGAAATCCAATGAAAATAATATATGGAACTAAAATGGAATGTCGTAAAGAATTACGATGATAACTGCGATCAAATACTCAACAGGACAATAGACACCACAGTGTAAAAACATATGCTTTGTAAAAAACTGAATGACAGGAAAGGTGAGACGGACAATAATCACATACAAAATTCATAATAAAACTAAGGTACAAGTAAAAATAGCTACCAAAAACAACGATTAAAACTTGACACTACAGCTAAAACAGTCAGGTGTCACAGACTACCAGACACAGTGGACCAAAGATCCTTCTATGCTCACGCATAGGAACATTCCACTGCGGGAAGTCTGCAAAATAATGTCCTACAGAACACTTAAGACGGACCTGTGGTGAAACTGGTATTTTCCCGTCCTAAGTCGCCATTCACAACCTCCCACGAAGAATACAACACATATAACATGTAACATGTAAAATATAGATATGGACATATCACGGAAGGCACAGCTAAAAGTAATAAAGCGTATAAGGAGAACACGTTATACTTAACTCGCGTGCAGGAAAAAAATCAATGTGCCTCGTCCCCGTGTATGTACTTTTGAGGATAAAATACTTCGTTCTGAGTATTAAACCACAGCTCGCACGTAATAGTGACTAAGAGATGATCCCAAGATGTTGTCGCCTTGAAAGTTCAGATCTTCAAATGATCCCAAGATGTTGTCGCCTTGAAAGTTCAGATCTTCAGATGATCCCAAGATGTTGTCGCCTTGAAAGTTCAGATTTTCCATTGCTGATACTTGTATAGGGTACGTTTCCTGTGAAATTCTAGATTTCATATCCCCACACTGGCCACCAATTACTGTTGAGTTCGTTTTATGGTTGAGTACAGTTTATACTGGTGAAGAGGTAGCTTCAAACGCGAATGGTTAAAATGAACGAATGTCAACAATATTCTTCCAACGAACTTCAACAAGTAGTGAACTGGGCCAGTACTGGCAGTACATAAGTCGGTGATAACTGTACATCGATTTTATTCAACATGACACAGACGGAGTGGACAAGACTAACATCGTCACAGGCGCAAAGATCATACATCAGCATAATGGTAATTACTTTTAAAGTTCCTGAAGATTCTCTACCATAAAGTCCTCTGACTCAAGTGACTAAGGATCACAAACTGTTACCGTATAATATTCTTCTCATTCAAGTCCGTTGACCTTCTCTCAAGGACGTCTATCATGGTAACGTATTCATACTCCAGGATAAAATCTTCCATATCATAATTCACAATCCCATACGTTCTCCAAAACATAACGTGAGATAGCATATAGTTTCAAACAAAGTCATACACGATAATACGAACAGGTTAGAGATTCCAGTTGGCTAACCTCTCCCATTCTATGCCACGCTTCTGGCATTGTTGTAACAGCATATTAAAACATGTGCATAAGGTAATCAATAACTTCTTCCACTCGTAGGAATCCTTCTTCTACGATACAAATCCTAAAGGCAAACGACTCTGTAGATCCATTCTAGGAATAACATCTTCCCGCTAGACTAGTATTAGAGCGGCCTTATAATACAGCTTTAAATAAGAAGTGGGGCGATAACTTACGTGACATTGCTGCTATTGGTTTCGACCTGAAGACCAATACAGATCACTAGAATAAAATGGCTTTCCATAAACATGCCATTGAATACAAATATAATATAACAATCATGGACATAAACAAGTTCCATGTTGCCCTTCAAATCATGACGTCAGAAACTACTCAACTAGGTTACCCGTGCGTCCCAAAGCAACACTCACTGCTTCGTGCACGTCAGTGCGCGAATCATTCGACCGCACAAATAATATAACTATATCAAGACTGGTGCGTACATTTGGCAGGACCGAAGACTACCCCCTTAGGTAATAAATGTACGTAACAGGGTGTTATAATGGATCAACGGGGACTTTCACTGAAAGCATTTTAATATTATAAAGGATTCAAGTCTTCATCCTTCACGGTTTATTGGATTGTAATATTATGTGGATTGCCGTCGCACGAGTCACGGTGACGAAGAGAGGTTAGCCAAGCACTAGGACATAACCTTCGTTGTTTATATTATATGCAAGCATGTATGGATCTGCCATGTCAGGGGTACCAAGCTACTAAAGTACCCGACCAGAATTGTAGGGCCGAATCAATATATTTATTCCAAGCTTTTATGATTGAATAGTCCTAACGGTCATGACATTGACGCAAGGTCAAACCCTGATCTTATGTGAGGAAGTTATTATGATGCCTGTACCATGCCTATATATCTATGCTACATGTACGTTTACTGTGGAATCCATGTTGAAGTACTGTAACCTGTCGTCGTCAACGTATTCCGTCCTAAATAAATTATGATGTCAGTAAACCTTACGAGTTCGTCCCTATACACATTGGCACTCGTTGACGTGCCTGCTTGTTATTGAAGTCCTTCCTTCACGTTCCAAGAAAGAAACATTCGCGTTATTATTGTCAAGTCCAAATAGCATCGCCCGTGTTGGACCGTTGTCACTACGACACAATCAACATCCTTTAGTCAGCGGTTCACACCCCAGTAAAAGCGAGGCTACAACTACATTCTAATGATTTTGGGAATGTGAAGAAGAAAGATGTTGTTAACGAGAGAGGGAACCATGTTGTTCAATGGACGAGTGAAGGAAATATCACTCCTCCATTGCAGTCACGCATGGACGCACACGGCCAGGCGTCTGCTTGTAACAAAGTTTGACCCGACTGATCCGACCAGTGTGAGACTACTGCTAGACAGGAATTTGTAAACAAATGGACAGTCGCCTTGACGAAAAAGACTGACGTTACGGTTTAGGTAAATATATTATTAGGCACCATTCTGAGACGAAATGTCCAGAGTGGCTGTAGGTAAAATATCTGTATAAAACAGAAGATTGATTACCTGTATTATCTTCCACAGCGCAGTTGCAGAATCCTAGCCAGTTTCTGGAATTTGATTGCTGTAAATTGTTGCGAGTAAACCGTCTAGTTGCTCTATGCTACAGAGAGAACTAGTGTTTACGTCTTAAACCCTCTAGCGGTGATCACAAGTCAGCAGCCCTGAGCAGTCTACAGCATTTAAGCATTCAACACCTCGTCAGCACCTGAACATCATAACTCAACTTCACAACCAGGTTAACGAAAAGCCTAGTCATCTCTTGGACTGTAGCTTCACTGAAGCAAACTATCCAGTTGGTAATTCCTACCTACTGAGACGCCCAGGAGAAGTCCAAGCAGATAAGTCTACTTAAAACCCAGGCCAAAGTCAGAATTCACTTTTTCCAAAAAATAGCCATAGGAATAAACTCTCGTCAGTAAGGACAATAGCCTCTTATTCTTATCTGAACCAAAGACACTGACAGTATTCTAAATCCTGGAATAAGTAATATCATAACTGTCTTTTTTTAAAATTTCCTGGTATTTCTTTTTTTCTTCAAAGTACACGAGAACATTGATTTTATTTTCCACTGTAATTAAAGTAATTATGTACATTCTGTAACTCACCATCATTCTGAGTTTGACTTAGTAGATTGTATGTTCTGTTCAGAAAAAACATACTCCTGTATTACTTGTTACTACTAGTTCATCTTCAAAAAGATTTGAGTAAGAAAGAGTTAGTCGTCGCCAGAAAAATACAAGAGTTGGTAGTCTAAAATGTGAGAGAATCACTGACACCAACCTGTGCCCTTCTGTTAACTTTTTCCCTCAACACTAGCTCACCTCTGTGAAAATTAGTGTCTGAAGGTCTGTGTGCTTCCTACATATCTACCTTACTTATTAGTATCGTCTAAAAATACATCTCTCTACGACATACCCTGACAACTGAAGTTGATCTTCAACTGAATATAACCTGAAAACAATTCTTGAACAGCATTGACATGTCTAACTAGTCCTTTTTTGGATGAATCCTTATCAGATCTTCACAGTGCAATAAAAGCACAAAATCCTGTTTAGAGCTTAGCTTTTACATGATGCGTTCGCTGAGTTCTATTTTTTCTTCTTTTCTTCGTTACATTTCGATATAATATTGTACAACATTTGTTAAAGGGAAACAACTCTGGCATAACTAAAGACTAAAGGGAATTAATTCTAACAGAACTTAGAAATATTTTAAAATGATTTTTATAATCTTTCGATGCATTTTATTGTTTGTATGACCTACTCATTTGACTGACATAACCACAGCCGTATGTCAATATTGTCAAAATGAGAATTCTTATCGATAGTAGCCAGCCATCATCGGAGGGGCGTCTTATATAGAAAACAGATACGATAGCCTTGTTCATATATTGCATGTTCCGATACTAGTGGAACGCTAAATGAAAACTTCTGGCGAAGTGTGACAGACTGAAGTATATGAGTCAACGATCAACACTGCATCCCTGGCAGTAGCATAGTGACTACCAGTCTAGGTGAATAAAGTTCCTCGGGAAGGCTACGCCGTATCAAGCTACAGAAGTGACCGTAGAGACAAAGCTGAAGAAGATAAGTGCATATTGGTATGGAGAAATAAAACTAAACGCCACCAACGGCCATACTGTGTTCTACGTGATGATGTAAAACATAACAGTGATACTATTTTTTCGTTTGATTTTGTGAATTTGTGTAAAAGTGTTATGTATCTATCTGCACATTTTAACTATACAAACCTGAATTATTAAAGTGTATTAATAATTTTATAAACTTCAGTTATTGATTTAATTCCAGTTATAATTTCTGATTGTGTTGTTGTTGCTGTTGTTGTGTGTGGATTATTAAAGAAAAAATAAAGTTAAACCTGTAGGGAAGAATTAACGAGCTGCATTCATATCAACTACTAATAAAGACACCATTGGAGCATAGGATAGGTCTAGCGAGGAAGTGACTTACTTCACAGCTCTCTTCTACAGCTACCTCTATAACTCTGCAGGCATTTACCCGAGTTATCCTGTGTCATCCTTACCTCTAGTTCACCAGTTCTTTTCTTCATTTCTGGGAACTATTTTATTATCTAACATCCATTTCGCCACAAACCCCCTGGCTAGTCTACTAAAATTCATTTTGTTTGCAAACTGTATAGGATAGGAATAAGATATGTTCTTTGCTGTCAAGTTAACATTTGGGGAAAATATACTACTTGTCAAAAGTCAAGGGCCACTTAGAAAAACCTTGGTTGAAACCATAAAACAAATCTGATATAAACGTAATTGGTATCAGTCAAAACGGCATTTATTGAATACCAAACTGACATGTCACGTAAAAAAATGGAGACACACATTCAAACGCAATGAAGCTGTGAAGTGTGTCACCCACCTTTTCAAAAGTCACACAATAGATATTGGACAAATAGACATTTCAAAATCGGGTATGACCACCGTTTGCAGCAAGGCATTCAAGACAACGTAGACGCATCGAGTCCACAAGGGTCCCAAGAGTATCCTGAGGAACAGCTTGCCATTCCTGAAGCAGAAATGCAATCAGCTGTGCAACATTCATTGGCAGGGGGTGATTTGTTGACAATCTTCGACCAAGGACATCCCAGAGGTGCTCAATCGGAGAAAGGTCAGGTGAATGAGCTGGCCACGCCATCCTGGTGATCCCATGCTGCTGAATAAACTCATTCACCACACGAGCTCGATGGGGTCGAGCGTTATCATCTTGGAGGATGCCATTACCACATATGGCCTCCAGAGCAGGCTGAACAATTGGTCTCAAGATTTCGTTCTGGTATCTTGGACCGGTCAAGTTGCCTTGGATGATGTAGAGTGGGGTCCTGCCGTGTCTGTAGAAGCCCCCCAGCCCATGACAGAACCCCTACCATAACGATCCACCTCTCGAATTGTGTCATCAGTAAATCGCTCTCCTGGTCGTCTCCAAACTTGAATCCTGCCATCATTGAATGACACAGTGAAGCGAGATTCATCAGAGAAGAGAACTTGACTCCATTGTTGCCTTGTCCATCGGATGTGCTCGCGACACCAAGCAACACGGGTTCTGCGATGAGCAGGAGTAAGAGGGATTCTGAATGCAGGACGTTGAGCAGCCAGTCCAAATTCATGTAAACGTCTGCGAATGGTGCTTTGACTGACATTAACGTTTACAGTTTGTCTCAGCTGACATCTTAGAGTGGAACAAGTCACTGCTCGATGGCGCAGGGCAGACAACAAGAGGTACCGGTCATCATGTCTATTGGTGCATCTAGGGCGACCTGGCCGGTAGCGATCCTCTGCACTTCCTGTGGCCTGAAATCTCTCCAAAATTCATTGGATAGTAGAGTGTGACACTGCAAGTCGTCTAGCAACCTCACGGACAGATAAACCACTTTCAACCCACGCTATAGCCCTCATTCTTTGTAAGGTGTCAAGACTTCTTCTCGGTGGCATGGTTTTTGCAAGTGATGAAACTACCCTAAGTCTGCTGATTGTAAAACAAATTAAGAGAAAACTCTGTTCACGAAAAGTCGCCATTGCACGTGGAATGTCAATCAGCACGATTACTTCACCTGTTTGGTTCTACGGAAGTTTGAAAGAACAGATTAAAAATGTGAATTTATGGTCAGCAAACCAAATTGCACGTGATCACCATGGTTGTCGGTGAGTTGTTTTTATGCTTAACGTGCACAGAGGACTGTCAGAGGAAGATGTAGCACCCATTTTTACTAAAAACTTCCTTCATTTAATCATTCTATGCGCTTATATAAAAGTGTATTGAAAATAATAGGGTGGCCCTTGACTTTTGACGAGTAGTATAGTTTGAATTTTCCAGTGCTCTACTGATGGAATTGTGTAGGAAGCAGATCGTCCGGCAGAGATAAAAGTTAAATGTAGGTTGCACTTATTCCGAATTCCAGATACCATGAAACCTGAAAACAGACATGATTTTATCTAGGTAAATTTTTAGACAGCTCAGTTCTTCGAAAGTAGATAGCCACATCTTGTGGGTTGCCTACCGCTGCTCTAGGGGTTCAAGAATAATGACTATTGTCTTGTGGGGCTACTGGCTCAGGGTGGATCATATCGGCATCCAGCATTTTTTCTACATTTCCTGTTCCATTAGTGTTCATCTTGTTCTTTCGCACTGTTTCATATTTGGCGATTCAGTCATGCTTTGTTAGTTTTTGTATATTCTGCGCAGACGCCCGTTTAGGCACGTACCTACCGTCTTTATTTTGCCTGACGACTTTACCATTGGCCCCAGTAATGAAAAACCACAGGTATTAAAATTGGCGGTAAGGTAGGGGTTTAATCTTTGGCAGTAATCCAGGTCATATAAAGATAGCCTTGCTTTATGGCGTGTGCTGATTTCTGTTGCGAAGTAATGCAGATCTTTGGTAGTGTGTTAAGACGCTACTATTAGCAGAGGTAAAAACAAGTTAGGTGAAATAGAGGGAAATGTAATTACGATCGTATTGTGTAAATTTTCCAATATGTGGAAATTTGGAATGAAGATATTGCGATTAGTCCAACACTGAGAACATAGAAGTACATCTAATGAGATGTTCGTAATGCGGAGTAAAATGTTGAAACACTTCAAAAGAATTTAAACGGATCAAGCTTCATCAGCTGGTCTTTGTGCTAGACTGTCATAATCTAGGTCAAGATGGACACCAGGAAGAACATGGACTGAAGGTGTGGCTTAAACGTGAAAGGAGAATGGAAGCACCATCATACATGTTAATGAAAATCGTTAATATCGCCAGTATACATTCTAACAACCTTAACGAAGCAGTCACAGAATTTAAAAATCAAAAATGAAAAGTGCACTGGTATACTTTCTTCAATAGTCATGGAATTAAATCAGTATGTTTACCCTATGGCAGGTCTTTCTATGCCGTCCGCTCAAGGTCTTTCCATGACTTCTTTATCTATTTCATATCATTCTCCAGTTCTCTTCTCCATATGTTTATCGGACCCTTTGTACCGTGCTTACCTTAGGTATTCCAGAACAAGGACCACCTTGTAATGCTATCAACAATTTTCCGAAATATGTGTCATATACAGAATTAAATGTTCCCTTAAGTTACGATTCCCCATTCAACGAATTATCTGAGGGAAACATCATGGGACGAACAATGAAAAACTCCCGCCAGCTTTTCTGGGAAATACGGACATGGCGCGCATTTTACAATGATAGGTAAATTGACAGTCCATTAGAAGATCACGCAAGCCTTTTGTTTTTAATTTTGTTACGGTGCATTGGGCACTGGTCATGTTAAGTTTGACTACAAATATGACATTAAGCTGCAGTGGGATGGACAGGTATGAAATAACCACAAGAGAATTAGTGCCGCCATCAACAGTCCTAATTAAGATCGTTTTGGTCATGTCTGCAGATTGGGAGAAGATTGGATACTTCGACAAATATGAGAAACCAAGAGCCATGGATGTAGACCTCCAGGGCGACACAGAGTTCGACCCTCCACGCCCCAGGTTAGAAGAAGAAAGACTAAGTAAGTAATCAGGACAAACAGCAGAAAGAGCATCCCCCATGCTTTGGCGGGTTACTTGCTCTTTAAACAAAACATAGCTGGCCACTAGTTTATTTTGTTCATGCATCTTTCACTTAGACTAGCAACGAACTCGTGCTGTTTATCCTATCCTTTAACCGAGCTAGAACATTATGTTTAAAACTAATGTCCTCCGCTGCTATTGTCAATAGATACATGATACTGGAACTCTAGGAAGAAACAGTGTCCCCATTAGATGATAGGAAACTCTTTACAGAGCGATACAACAGGAAGCAATCTGATCATCAGAAGAAGTCCCCCCGTCCGACAAGTGTTTCGGCCCTATATACTCCTTTACACTCTAAGGGGGGCGGGCCCACTTGGGTCATGACTCCCAAGCGTCTCAGCTTCCTGTTGTCTTGCATCGAAAATTCATTTAGCCGCTGCGAGGATATCGCCACAGCAGTAAATCTGTGCTGTCGGTAACCCGCCTACATGTTAGTGCCAAGAAAGTATTGCTTAGCGTCTTTGTAATTATAAGATTATAGCATGCAAGTACGGATGTTGGCTTCAAAACAGAGATTTCTCATTGTATTCACAACAACTGCGTTTTTCTTTCGCAATCACCAAACACACACTTTTTTTTGGTTTGTTTCTTTGTTTTGTGTGTTTGTATTGAATGGTTTGTTTGTGTTATTTACAGTTTTTTTTATAATTTACCGAATTACTCTTGTAAATACACGTGAATTTATTTTTATGCTGATGAGACGAAAACTACTTAATCTTCCTCATTGAGTTTACACACACACATATATATATATATCTCATCCGCTTAGCGTTGGTAATTCGTTCTTGAAAAATTGAGCGTTAACTGAACAGACGCTTAACAAAAATTGATTTCCAATAAGAATTTAGAAACCGAGTAGTTCGTTCCCAAGGTCCAGAAATTTGTATAAAATCTGATATAAAACAAAAACCAAATAGTCAACAATATTTATTAACTACATATAATCACATAGGAAGCCGCGTTAGCATAGTGGTTAGTACACTGGTTTCCTAGCTCAGTGGTCTATGTTTCGATCCCAGATGATGCGGGATTTTTTTAGGCCGCAAACGGCTCCTGGGTCGATCCAGCCCCAATTGGGTACCAGAGCAACTTCTGGGAAGGTTAAGGCGACCGGCGTGATGCTGACCACATCATCACTAGTGTGCCGATGGTCAAGAAAATATGGGCCTAACACCATATTCCCAATATGCCTCAATGGGCGTGTAACGGGATCCTTTACCCTCCTCACATATAATCACTGGACAACAAATTTTAACTTTTTGAGTGTATCTGAGATTAAACCAACTTACCTTTACGGTGTTTGGGCTGCTGAATATAAAAATGGCCATTAAAACACCAGATTAGCTCTAATTTTTTAAATATCTATAAAACAAGTTTTTCACATTTGCATATACATAACATATGATAATAATGCTCATAGTGGAAATGATTCATAGCGACGCCTTTTTGACTGTCGCTTGTAATGAGTTTCTGGAGCATCTCTCCCAAGGGTCCAACAATAGTCTGCTAGCATTGCTGCATTCCATTTCCCTTGGTACTTTTTTCGAGGGTAGTAATATCCTGATGAAATCGTTACCATTCTCGTCACTGACAGCACCGCAGTTAGCAGTGAAGAAATGTAAAAAGTGTAATTTCAAACACATGTCTCTCGTAGCGCTGCAAGAGGGTTTCTACAAGCTCCTGGTAATTGTCAGCCTTATTGTTTCCCCGAAAGTTTGTGGCCACTTGCTGGAAAGCATTCCAAGCTAACTTTTCATCACCTGTGAGGATATCAAAATGATGATCTCGGAAGAGCTGACGTATCTGTGGACCGACAAATACACCTTCCTTGATTTCGGCCTCACTAAGTCTTGGAAATCTATCACGAAGGTATAAAAATCCTGCCCCATTTCGATCCACGGCCTTTACAAAATTCTTCATTAGTCCAAGTTTGATGCGGGGAGGAGGGAGCAAGATCTTGTGAAATTCTACAAGTGGTTCGTTAAGTACATTCTTTTCCCCCGGTTCAAGTGATTGTCGTTGGGGCCAATCATTTTTCTTGTAGTGGGAAGACCTGGCACGGCTGTCCCATAGACAGAGGAAACAGCAAAACTTTGTGTAACCCTGCTGTAGCCCCATCAAGATGGCAATGACCTTCAGGTCGCCACAAATCTGCCACATATATGTCATAGTTGATGGTGTGTAACAGTTGTTTCATGTTGTTGTACGTTTCTTTCGTGTGGACTGCATACCCGAGTGGAACAGATGGTAAAACGTTACCATTATGGAGCAGCACATCTTTTAAGCTCAACTTGGACGAATCAATGAACAGCCTCCAATCATCGTCTTTGAAGTTGATGTGAAGTGTTGCCATCAGACCCACTATATCAACGCAAGCAATGAGGTTATCTGTCATTTTGAAATATGGAAGCAGATCTTTTTGCCGAGCACGAAACACAGACACATGCACATTCTCTTCTAGAAGATTCCATTGCTGCAGTTTGGACCCCAACAGCTCTGCTTTATTTTTTGGCAATTCCAGATCTCTCACTAGATCAATCAATTCACTTTGGGTAATTTTATGTGGCTGTGCAGACTCTTCAATGAGCAAGAAATCAGGATCTCTTGATGTAGATGCTTTCACGGGTGAAGGATGTCCACTGGCCTTATTATCTTCTTCATCATCCAGAGTATAAGATTCTGGTGGGTCCAGAACAGGAAGTCCTTCCCCGTGAGGCACTGGCCGCATAGCAGAGGGAATATTCGGATAGGTAACAGGCCGCTTTTTCTTCTTAGAAATACCATGTCCAATTGGAGGAGTCACGCAAAAGTAACAATCATTAAGATGGTTTGTCGGTTCCCCCCACACCATTGGAACTGCAAAATGCATCGATCGTCCTTTTCGGTTCAACCAGCAGCGCATTTTCGTTGCACAGGATTGACAACATATGTGTGGGGCCCAATACCGGTCCTGGTCACCGATCTCACAACCAAAATAAAGGCTGTATTCCACCAGCCTACTAACGACTCCCCTCTCCTTCCCCCCCCCCCCCCCCCCCCCCCGATCTTGAAACTAGAGCTAATTCGCGATTTTTAAGTTCATATTCGTGATCAGCATGTCCAAATTATACTGTTCAAAAAAAGAAACGCATAGCTACTGAAGGCACACACATAGCCATAGTTTTGACATTCAATAACTTTTTTAATTTAATGAGTTAATTCTTCAAATTGCACACAAGAATACCTTAGGGTTCAACCAATCAATTCACAGTTGTTTTGCATCTGGGTCACGAGAGTTTTTTGGCGTACGGGCTTTCCCGTTAGTATGGTGAATGGCCTCCTCTTGCATCGATCAGCGACTAGCATCTCCTCGGCATGGATGCGATCAGAAGTCTGATGTGGGCCTGTGGGATGGCTGCCCACTCTTCCTGGAGTGCCTGGAACAGATCACGACGATTGGCTGGAGTAACGTCTCGGCGACAAACACGTCTATGCAGCTCATCCCACAGGTGCTCAATCGGACTCATGTCTGGAGACAGGGATGGTCAGGGTAGGGTGAGAATGTTGTTGGCAGTCAGGAACTGCGTGGTCAACCATGCACAATAGGGTCTGGCGTTGTCCTGTTGAAACACAGACCTTTGGGCAGCCAAAAGTGGAAGGACATGGGGTCGAAGAATTTCATTGACTTATGGTTGCGCATTTAAGCCTCCTTCAATGTGCACCAATTGACTCCTTCCGTTGTAACTGATCATTCCCCACACCATTGCACCTCCACCACCGTGCGGCGGAGCTTCATCAACGCAATTTTGGGCAAAACGTTCATTTCGCCTACGGTAGATCCTACGCCGTCTATCATGACGCTGCAACAAAAAGAAAGATTCGTCACTAAACCAGACACGTCTCCATTGATTGTCAGCTGCCCAGGGACGATGCTGGTTGGCCCAAAGAAGTCGATTTTGGCGATGGCGGCGCGTAAGGACAGGTCCTCGGTGAGGTCGTTGTGCCCAAAGTTCAGCGTCATGCAGTCTATTCCGGACAGTTTGATCAGACCCATGACGTCCTGCAGGCAATGACTGGGCAGTTGAGGAAGCTGTTATAAACCTATCTCTGAGGTGACGAAGCCGAATAAAGCGATCCTCCGCTGCTGTTGTCACTCTGGGTCGTCCACTGCGATGCCGGTCTTCAACTGAGCCAGTGGCTTGGAATCGGTGCCAAAGTCGACTGATGGTACTCTGATGCACGTTTAGATGCCTGGCAACCTGACTTTGACTTTCGCCTGCATGCAGTCGGCCAATAGCAATGTTCCTTAAATTTATCGATAGAGACGCCATAAATGTCTGCTTGAAAATGAACTGAATTTTTTGTGTGTAGCGTTATCCTTTTATAGGGTTTCAGTTGCGTAGTCAGTGAATAGTGTTCACCCCAAATTTTGTTGCTTTCACGTGCGCACAACATGAGCTGTGGTCAAAAATTGCGTCATAAACACTATTGACCACTGCGTTGTAACGATTACAAAAACGAACGCAATTCAGGTCAACACGTGCATTTGACACTGTAAAGAACATTTGAGGCTGGTTTTTATATATCCTAGCACCAAATTTTACTTACAAACTCATAAAAACGCACCCGCGGATAGCTATGCGTTTCTTTTTTTGAACAGTATAGTTAATAAAAGCTACTTTTGTCTCGGATACATTTTGGCTGTTGTCCAGTGAATTATCAAACATATTGACCACAAACAGAATATTATATGTGTACTGTACTTTAAAAAAAGTATTTAACAAATACTATAGGAATTTAATTGCTGTTACCTCCATCGCTTGTCGACACAGATGTCACGGCGGAGCTGTCTTCATTATCAAACGACTTGTTAGCAAAAGGTCTTGTAGGTGTTTAAACAGGTTTTCTGACTTCAGATGTAGAAATTACGGTTACTTGCCCACGAGGGCTGAAGATATTGGAGGAGACTTTAAAAAATCTAATCGAGTTTGTTTTGCTGTGCAAACGTTTTCTCTTCAACTAGCTTCTTGCAGCAGTTAAGATTTTGCTCTAGGTTACGGATTATCATAGAACTGCATTCCATTTTGGGATCGTGCTTCATTATGATAGCAATGACAATGCTTCTTGGCCATACTACAACCTTGAATGAACTTGAAAGCCATATTTCTGCCTCCCACGGAATTGTGTGCATAGCGGAAGATCGAAGTTTTAAAGCATATAACTGGCGTATGTCGTAAAAAAGAAACAGCGTTACATCGAAAAAGTGCTAATCGAACAGCAAAACACCGGGGGATTGCTCTCTCTCTCTCTCTCTCTCTCTCTCTCGCTCTCTCGGGATATATATATATATATTCCCTATATACTGATCTTATTTAAATGTCTGTAACCCACAACGAAAAATGCCTAAAACTTTTCAGGAAAATACAGATAAAGCGTGGATTGCGCATTTTGTTTATGACGCATTTTCAGAAAAGTATTCAAACGGCGCCCATTGTACCAGGAAAACTAAATAGAACTAGTTAAAAGAAAGTACATGCCCTACAGTTTTTCTTGGTGCTTGGTCATAAGTCATGGTACGTTGGTCTACAAAAACCCAGTAAGGTTGAAATGACATGGAAAGGAATGACATGAACACAGAAGAATAAGTGTTGTCATCAGGACATGCAGTAGTTAGAGCACAGCATAATTATTTCCCCTTTATATTCTGGGAGGTTACTTTAAGGCGGGTTAGTTGCTCATATATATATATATATATATATATATATATATATATATATATATATATATATATATATATATATATATATATATATATATATATATATATATATATATATATATATATATATATATATATAAGGCTCAGATTGATTTAAAAAATATTAATCTTTTAATCGAATTTCTTTAATCGAAAATTAATTTATCAATTTTGAAACAATTTGATAAATTATAAAAAAAATCGTAAAGTACTTTAAATATTTTACTTGTTATAAGGCAACATCGTCCTGAAAATAAATTAAATTATGAAAAGTTACAACCAAATAATTTATTATTATTGACCATACTTGCCAAATTCCACATCATAAATCTCTAACACAGCAAAGGCTCTCGCGTTTATGCAAATTACATTAAAATTACTAAAACCGATTATCAATTACAATTTGTTTTATCCCTTAATCGATTTTAAAAATAATTAACCGAGTAATCATTAATATTAATGATTAAAGATCCTAGCCCTAATATGTACATTATATATATATATATATATATATATATATATATATATATATATATATATATATATATATATATATATATATATATATATATATATATAGATAGATAGATAGATAGATTCGTAGTTTTTGATGAGATAGGTCTGAGAAATTTATGGTCCGAGCAGAGGTGATGGTGATAGCTCTGTGAGAATAAGGGTTAAGAAATAGATTGCTGTTTCACGAGGATGATAGGGTAAGAGGAAGGACAGTCTCTGAATCGAGTAGTTGCTCTAATCCAGCATATCTTACGACATTAATTTAACTGCAGACGCTCTCCTTGCTGAACCATTTTTTTACAAGTTACCCTACACTCATGTACACAACCAATTTGGTGACACAAATGCACAAACGTGAATACAAACTACGTATAACATATATTGGGAAAATGGGGTTGACCAACACGGTAAGTAAAGGTTTATTATGTTTATTATCACTAAACAAAAAGCACAACATCAATCATGTTACATTTATAAAGCATAGTTACAGACAAGGTGGGAAAAATAGTATCTCAAAAAGCCCTCCCTTCCTGTAAAGGAAAACAAACCCAAGAAGATTACTATCAGAGGTAATTAACCCCAAGAGAGATCAATTTTAACAATGGGATATGCAATAATCAGTAAGGGGTATAGGAACAGGTTCTTAATTTTTTAATCTATCCCGTGACTAAGCAGATTATGGAGGGAAAGAAAAAAACACCGAAAAGAAAGAAATTAAGTATACTGATGTTAGTGTCGCAGAGTGAAGATAATTTGCATATTTGAAATTTTCTGTCCATCCTGTATATTGCTTTATTTTCTGTCTATCCTAAGTTTCCGAAAAAATGTTTCTCACGCACTTGCCTTTTCCCCACCTTAACCCAGGTGAAGATACGGTCAAGCAGCGTTCACGTTCGTTAGGAATTTCCAGACTCGTCTGTCTAGAAATTTATGGCCTGTCTTCTTCCTCATTGTTAAAACTTCTGAGCTCGGAACCACAGCACGTACAAGTGACATTCTATATGCAAACTAATTTGCAGCGATACTTTTTGCTATCGTGGGAACTTTAAAAAATGTAGCGGGTAAATCGAAAATAATTCTTTCTTTCTTTCTTTCTGTCTTTAAGAAACTAGTTTAGACTTCACTTGGTGAACGCATACGGGAAGAGATAGTCGCATTTCTCAGTCTTGTAAAGTAAAACTGTGCATAGGGAGACTTGAGTTAAACAAACCAAGTGCCCTCTAGTTTAACTTACAATAAAATTCTGGAGCGGGTATGTATTCGCTTTTCCAGTATATAGGAAATTAGCTCAAATATATAGATATGAAATATATTACTATCATGGTGAAATTCTAAGTGTATTATATAAACGGGTTTCCTTTACCATGTATGTATCATAAATGCTTACGAAAATTCATTTATTTTCACTGCTTGTATTTTAAAGCGATGTTATGTTACAATGTTTGTATCATTCATATTTCAATGATCATTTTACTTTTCAATGTTTGTAACATTAATGTATGAGCATATTATTATGAATGCTGGAAGGAATGAACGGTGGAAAGCAAAGAAGGATTCTCTAGCGGACCCTCATGTAACTTTGTCTGACAGGGGAGGAAGCAAGTCTTGTTATTGTGTATGTATCTGGACTGGCCAGCTAATTCATTCACAGCAGACAGGAATGTTTAAGAATGGACTGACCTATTTTAGGAATGAGACGCATGCATGGATATCAACATGCCGACGCTGGACACTGCTTAAATTGTTTCTGTTGTAATCTGCATGTTGCAGCAGAAGAGTAGTTACACATGTATTTTTGTTTTGTCTAACAGATTTACGCAGTGCAAGTCTTGTCTCGTATTGCTGAAAAGAGGTTACCTTTGGCCAGTGGCCATATAGTCCTCGTCCACCAGTCACAATAATTCCCTTCAATTATTTCAATCATTTCAATCATTTCAATTACTTCAATTACTGCAATTATTGCAACGATTCTCAACACCAGATATTACCCTTAACAACCATCACCCTACCATACTCCACCCATTTTAACCCTCCATCCCACCTTTGGAAGCAAATTCGTTATCTGTGGATATCGCATCAACTGTGGATACGTTACACCTTTCTTGGATTTATAAAAATCGTGTTCAGATTCTGTGCCTTTGTGGATACCTTATTCGAACAGTGAAGTCGTTACCCCAATCTTGGATTTATAAAATCGTGTTCAGATTCTGTGCCCTTTGTGGATACCTTATTAGAACAGTGAAGTTAATTTCAAGCATTGGATTACGATATATTTTTCCAAGAGAACCCCAGGATATAAGTTGTTTCCAACATTCACACCAAAGGAACAAAGGAACAAACATTCATTTACACACAAACAGTATTTCACACATTTTCCAGCAAAAGCTTATCAGGCCTGCCGGGAACTTTACTAACACAATTCATTCATAATCCTTGTTTTCACTATTGGTGTAATAATTTTTTTCTTCTTTAAAATCATCAAATTGTTGTGAGTTTGTTTTCTCGTGATAATCTTTATTATTATGTGCTGTAAAATCCTTATTGATTTATTTACATTTCTAAATTGAATAAAATTGAGTTAACCTCGATAGGATTGTTCGTTCAGTTCAGACTACCAAATCCTCAATCTAACTTTACTTCTTTACCCTACTATTTGTGAGTGACACAGTGTGTGCAAAAGAGTAATATTGTCGCCAGAGAAAACAAGAAGAGGTGTGTGTGTGGTTTTCTTAGTGAAGAACTCACTGACTCAGCCTGTGCCTTCTGCCTATCTCTCTTGCGCACCACTATCACACGTCCGTGTGCACTATTGTCCATCACACCTATACAGCTGTCAAGCTTTACCTACTATTAATTATATTTTCATGCGACAATAAGCAAGAAAAAAAAAATTAAGGTTATCTAATTTCGTTCATTCAATGCACGCATGCAGTGGCCACTTTCATCTGCACTTACCAATCGTTGAAGCAGGCATTCCATGGAATAAAGAAAACTCTAGCAAGTACTAAAACAATCAGAGTCATTTGCTTTGTTTATTTCAGCCCCAGACTAACGGGGTTTGCTGTCGGCTATTTTTCCGTAGTCGCTGAAATCGAGGTGTTAACTTTTTTGTTCCAGGATATTCCTCTTTTCACTGCAGTTTGTGTTTGGGATAAGGGTTCTATTGTGTGGCACTGTCCTCAGAATTCAATATATATATATATATATATATATATATATATATATATATATATATATATATATATATATATATATATATATATATATATATATATATATATATATATATATATATATATATATATATATATATATATATATATATATATATATAAAATAAATTGGTCCGGTGGGGTCTCGCCGCTGGTGGTTAAGACACTCTATGACGTGATGAAAAAAAAAACTTTAGGAAAATGATACTCCTCGGCTGTTCAATGAAGTGATGGCAGAGTATGACAGTGAGTTTTCTTTAGGGGGGTAATCCAGTAGGAAACGTTTACTGTCATGTGTAAAATAGTGATATAAATTCTGCCACAGCAGATCAGTAATATTTATGGAATGACTTCTGGCAATTGTTCTTCTCCAGTTATAATGTAAAAAATGGTTTATTGTTAAAGTTCTTGGTTTTACTACTCTCATGGATGGAGAGGTGGACCACATAGGGGTCACAACACGAAGATTTAACCACAATAATCGCTGGATGGTGTAAGAACCAAAGTCAGTAAGACCATAAGAAACGCTAGGACGCAAAGGTATGACCAGCCTATATGTAGAAAATAGATAAACATGTAATCATAATTTAAATCATATCCTGACACGCGTTATTTTTATTAGGTAAGACTATTTTAACCACTCAGGTATTTAATTATATATATTTTTAAAAAACCGCGAGAATCTAGGTTATCTTAACGGTTTAAACACGAGATATGAACACTAGTCGTTCAGAAAATTACACACGTATGAATAGAATTAAATTTTGTTACATCAATTATCAATCGCCTAGCGGCTTATAAATTATTTGAAGCATCTCTCACTGGGGAAATAGCGGGTAATTAAATTTACGTTACAGCTGGAGAATTTTGTTATATGTTTATTTAATACGTTCCTATTGACACAAAAATTCCAGTGAAATATAATGAAACTCAAACAATTAAATCACTTTGATGCTAATAACTATATATTTACCGCAACACAAGAAACTGAAATAAGTCTCCACGTATTTCTATAGGGAATCCAGATAAATAAGACTCCAAAAATGCGCGCTAGACCATTGAAGAAATCTTGATAGCAAACTGATAACTGAGTTTGATGAGCATGACAATATATATGAAATGGCGGATTTTCCCCTCCGCTATGAGAAAATTCACACCTCTCATAGATTCTTCGTTCAATTCCTGAATCAAAATAAAAAATCACACCAAAGCCTACCGTAGATTCGTTTCCCTAGCGATCGAGCTTTTAGGTTCGTTTCCCATGGTGAGCAAATTTGCGTTTCGTGAAGCACGATCAAAGGGCTTGTGGTCGGTGAGTGGTTAGCACCCCTTGATACTGCAATTAACGAACCGTTCTCTCTTAAGAAACTACAGAACCCGTGGCCTCGCCCTTCCCGTGTTTCAGGGATCAGCGCTGACGTGATGGCGTAATCTGACAGCCAGGTAAACGTCCTTTTTTTAAAGAGAAGACAGTTAATTATGAATAGTTGGATTATTAGTGCTTGAAACAAAGACAGGAGGCGTGGCTAAACTAAGAATCGGACAGTTGGCAATAGAGAGACATGGCTTCCACGTGTTTAACTGTGCATGCTTAATTAGCCATCGAGGGAAATCCACGTTCGATCGTTGCTTGAACCCAAATAGTGAGGGGCCCCGATGAGAATAAAGTGGATCGATCAGGGTTGCTCATTGTCATGTCACACACACACTCACACACACACACACACACACACATATATATATATATATATATATATATATATATATATATATATATATATATATATATATATATATATATATATATATATATATATGTGTTTGTGTGAAACACAATAACAGCCCAATATTTTATATATACAATTAATTTTCTCTCAATTTATTTTCATCTTCAACTAACATGTTCAGTCCTATTTTATGGGTGTAAAACATGGAAAACAACAAAACCAACAACCAAAGCAGCTACAGACTTTCATAAACGTGTGCTTGGTAGAATACAAGGTGACTGAAAAGTCAATTCCAGTTTTAAAATGTTTACATCCTCACTTGTGTCCATTGCTTTGGTTTGGTTTTTTAGGACCATCTTCACAGCACGCGGTCAACTTCATAAATGCTCCAATCTCTTTCCTTAGATCACATAAAGAATATCTCAGCACATTGCACAAATCCCGTACCACCAGCGAGGATCTGATCATGTGTATACACAAAACTGCATACACATGACACACATGTCAAAACAATGATTAATAACTGCCCATTGACAATAAATCTTTTTTGTTTTGTTTTGTAAAAACAAAACAATGTAAAATAAAATCTAAACTGGCCAATAAACTAACGTTTCGAGAGGTAGCAAAAACTGCTGCCTGCTATGAAATCATGTAAAGAAAAAACCCAGTAAGGTTGAAATAGAATGGAAAGGAATGTCATGACAACAGAATAATAAGTGTCGTCACCAGGACATGTAGCAGTAAGAGCATAGCATAATTGTCTCCTCATATATATATATATTTATATTTATACATACACACACACATACAATCACCGTGAAGAAAATCTAAACATAGTCCAAGTAGAACCTGTTTTAACTAGGGTCGAAAAAACACAGGCATAAAGTTCTGAGGTAACAGTAATTGCACTGTCTGATGATAAATTAATAAATATCTTCGAAAGAGTAATTGATTAACGATAATTAGCTAAAATTGTGAAAAGCGCAACACTATACAAGAGTAACCCTGAATAATTTGTAAAAAGTCTAAACTCCAAAAAAAGAAATCTAAGAAACAAATAAAGCAAGTGGAGCATGAATTGATAGGTTGAAATTCAAATGTAAATAATAACAGGATCTAAAAGATTTCTAATGAAAAAAGTAAATGTCAGAGTCACATACAAGAGAATACTGACCATGCTGATCAAAGAAACCTCCAGAAACATTATACTACATGTTAAGAAGAATACAGAGGAACAGATTAAATACTCAGTAATCATCGTCATGGTTACTTTCTTGTACGCTTCTAACGGAGCATGGGACCACCACAGTAGCTGGTCCCCTTGCAGGAAGCCTGCACTAAACATTTACATGCTCTTGCAGTAGTGGTTTCTGTGACAATTTCTTTTACAGGATGCGGTTGCCTGCCACATGCATAGCCAAATATTAATAGCCTTGTACGACATACCTGAGGGTGGAGTAATTCTATTCTTGCTTTGTCTCATCAAAGATTCTCCGGGAATTGCACAGGGCAATCCTCAGTAATAATAGTCTTAATAGACGGACGACAGATGCCAACACATATAAAATTACACGTATTTGATAATAGCCACATAGATATACACACACAAGGTTTCACCAAATTGTCAAGATTTTGCTACAATCAAAACACCAGAAGGAAAAGTCTCATAGATACAATGCTGCAGTGCAATGCACATGGCCAAAGCTGTGAAGCTAAAGTAGATAACAGTGACAAAGATAAAATCAGAAACAGTAAGGGTGCACAATGTTATAGAAACTGTAGTTCATAATTCCTGGGATCTCCATTATACCCAATAACCAAATTAGCACTCATGTAGGCAGCAGCAACAAATACACCTTTTACGTAGCATTAGGAGAACAAGATGGAATACAATTACACCAAACAACACAAAAATACAAAAATTACCGGCGAATGACAAAGTATGAAAAGACCTTAAAGAAATCACACGTCACCTAAAACACACACAAGAAAAAACGCAGATAAAACAGGATGTACAAAACCACAACAATTTAAATTTAAATAAACTAAGCAGAACAAAATTGCCATGACATCAACAAGGCCGAACAGGAAATAGCAAACGATGTTGCCAATCTAGGAGAACTAAATTAGAATGTAGGGATATTAAAGAAAGGAAAAACACATTATAACCCTTGAAACAAAATCAATATGACATTAAATAAATTGAAACATAAAACCTAGAAGGCACAATGACAAAAAAAGTCCCATAAACATATAGACAAATACAAACAAATTCCTCGATTCAGTATACGGCTTACAAACTTTGTTACAAGTGCGAAGATTGATTATGGAAGAAAAAAAGAGCTTAAACAAACAAAACTCATGAAAAGATAGTACTGTTCAAAAAAAAAAAAACGCCCATAGGACAAACAATGTACATAATAATGTACATTGTTTTTCCTATGGGCGTTTTTTTTTTTAACTGGAAAACTAAATGTGCATCAGCTGAGAATGGAAGCGTCTACTGTGAAATTATAGGAACGCAAAGCTAACATTATTTCATGTTTAGATCAGTTTGCAAACTGGAGAAAAAAAACAACATTTATAACCGAACATGAGACACATCTCAGCCTCCAGAACTGCCTCAACAGCACAGCACGCACTCCTTTGAATTAAAGGAACAGATACTATAAAAAAGGTAATCGCAATTTCTGACTCATAAAACGTGCGAAAAAACTGTTGGGAATCATTCAAAGCAGAATATTTTGATGGAACAAGTGTCACCCTCCATAACGACTTAGAAGTCCTAACAATAATAAACATTTACTGCCCAGAGGCAATTTTAAAAATAAACAACAGAGCAGTAAAAGAAAAAAATGCATCACTTAACTATAAATGGCAAGGTTGCTTTTATGCACATGACAAACCTGGGGGAGAGGAAGATAAATCAAAGAACGTATTATTAAAGTAGTCCCACAGCAAATACTGCCGTAAGGGAGTGAATTGTTAAAGACTTCGTTACACTAGTTCCATCATTTTGAGGAGGAGTGACCTGTTCCCTTCCTCACTGCCTTTACATTCTCTAACTCAATAGAAACTTCAGGCACCCATTTATAGCTTGATAAGAGAAACGTCATGTAACGATAAGTGAAAAAATTCTCATCACATTTTGGGAAAAACACAGCCAAGACGCTTATTGCATTCATCATCATGTAGCATGTCCTTTGCAGAACGTCGCTCTCATCACAGCCCGCCTGAAAGATTCTCGATCTCTAGCCAGCCCTCCTGCCTCCTCCAATGTCATGTTCAAGGGGTCTTCAATGTCCTGTGTCCACCGTCGTCTTGGTCGGCCCCTGCCTCGCCTTCCAGGTACCATACCCTCCATCACTACTCTCTCTAAGCCACTATGACGTTTAATGTGGCCAAAATATTTCAGTTTCCAGGACATGATATTGTTTATGAGCCAGTTTTTCTGGATGTTCAGATCGTGTAGGATGTCTATATTTTTCTTCTTCTTGGTCCACGATATTCTGAGAATTTTTCTGTAACACTTTGCTTCGAAAGATTCGATTTTTTTCTTTAATGTTCGAGTAATGGTCCATGATTCAGATCCATATGTTGCTACCGGAAAGATGCACGTTCTCAGAAGTTTTACTTTTATTAATTTGCTGGTGTTATGCCATGGGTTCTTCATTTCATTTAACCTCTGCATTGCTATGGCCAGTCTCCTTCTGACCTCTTTTGAGCAGTCTCCATTGTTGTTAATTATGGAGCCAAGATATTCACAATTTGTGACATTTTCAATTTCCTCATCATTGATGGTAATTTTTGGTTGGTATCTTGTTTTGTCTGTGAACATTATCTTTGTTTTCTTTGTATTCAGAAAATGGTTCTGATCCTCACTGTGTCTTTTGACAGACAGGATTAACTGTTCTAGTCCCTTGGCACTGTTTGAAAGAATAACTGTGTCATCTGCGTACATGAGTTCTGGGATCGCATTTCCACCAATTGTGAACGGATCGCAATGTTCACATTCTTGGTCACTCCGAACATTTCTCATTATATTTTCTGCATAGATGTTAAACAAGTATGGAGAGAGGATGCAACCCTGTCTTACTCCCCTTTTCACCTCAAACCATCCTGATGTTTCACCCGCTATTCTGACAACTGCTTGTTGTTCATGGTATAATGGTTCAATTAGATGGATCAAATGCGCTGGAAACCCCTGTGGTGAAGTGGGATGTTATAAATATGTATAGGGGACTTAGTATACTGACTGAGATCAGCTGTGAAGGTATATATATCTAATAAGAGTAGTGTATTATATATAACCTTACTTGCTGCCACATATGTATACCTCAGTCAGAATTATTCTGGAATAGTGTGATGACTACGTTGTATGTCTAGGGTATGTGCATGATGAAGTGTAAGTCATAACAACAACAGACAGATAAACAATTTAATTTATTCCACCACACTTGACAACACTGTGACACTCACATACATATAACACTCTAAAGGATATCTTAAAGGAGTCACTGATAACTTTTCAAATAACAATATGTATTCATTGCTGTTATGAATGAATATGTGTCCTGATTCAAATACAAAGGGAACCAGGAATCACAATCAATTTTACTTACAAGTTATATGTACAGAATTTATCAATATGAATATTGTAGTGACATATATTATTAAAAGTATCCTATGTGTGTCAGTTGTGTAGTAGTAATATGAGGTAATACTGGTTTTGTTTTGTTCAAGCTCTGTTGGTATTTGTCATCATGACTTCAATAGTTTGTCTTTATTGGAACTAGTATTGGAGATGTTCTCAGTTCCTGATATTAAAACAATTTACTTCCCCTCTTAAGTTTATGTTACAATGTTATTTTAAGATGGGGTACATAATTTTGAGCTCAGCTGGCCACATCAGCTTATCTTGCGTGATGGCGGCAGGAAAAGACTCCTCTGCTCGATTTCTCCCCTGTGCTCTGGAGACACCTCACTGATAGCTAAATGGACCAAGGAGTATGCTGTCCTACTCTGGATTCAGCAAAGCTCTGACCAGGTGCTGCTCAATACCATCAAGACCACGGTCCCTGAAAACAAGAAGGATGTACCTTCTACGTCATAACTAATTTATACTCTCTTTTTACACTGAGCACAATACATCACAAACATTGAGTTCAGAGCGTTAGGCCAACTGTCAGCTTCATCTGAAATACTTTATACCAGTATTAACCTCCTTAATGGTTACTACGCCTCTGCACTTCCAGCATTATTTCTTTCTAGTCAATCATCTAGGTGTCAGTGTACTGTTTGGCCATTCCATGCCGTTTTACTGTCCTCCGACACCTTCTGTTCAGGCTGGAGCATTATAGGCTTTACATCATGTTTGCTACTGAACTACACATATATACAGGCATACATTAACAATTCACATTCAATTTTCATTAAAAGATACTGAATGTTTCAAGCTTACCACAATTCATGGAAATACACAGATACGTTGACTAGCAATGAATTCTGGCACAAATACTGGCACAAACTCCCATCTGCTTATGTTCCAGGCTTTTATTTAGCAAAAATATGAGCTGGCTTCAACGCACTGTTGCTTTATCAAGCTTATTTGAACTAGTGGTCTCGAACTAACGCTCCTAAGTGAGTATATCAGCGAGTCTAGCCAATGGAGCCACGTTTCGACAAGGGTTTGAAAAAATTTTAACTTCCTACGTCTCCCCTAACATCCAAAGATAGTATTTATAGTCCGACCAATCGTGTTTAGTCTTATATTTGTTGCGCTCCAATCAATTTGGAGTTTACATGGTAGGCTATTTCTGTACGTAAGGTTTTTTCAAACACGTTATTAAAAAATTTTATGAGCAGAAATGATTTCATGCTGTCAGGCATCCCCACTATTTTATTTTGGTTATAACTTGTTAATTCCTAGACTATTTGCGTCACGTTTTACATATTCTTTGTCAGCAAACCCTAAGGAACCCAAATATACAAATTTAAAAGAGCTAAGTGGCTGCGTTCAAAATATGCAATTTCTTCGACCTCCTGTTTCGAAGATGTGCTGTCTGGGTACTGTAATGTTTTCAAACGTAAACCCATCTCATGTTATCTTTTCTAATAAGCGTTTTTCGTGATTTTAAAACCTAACTCTGGGAAGGGTAGTGAATTTATCACTGTCCGTCTGAAAAAAAGTTAGTGCATGTGGCCTCACACGCGTGATAGTGGTAATTGTATATCGCGCGACGCGTGTTCAGTGTTGCACGAGTTCGGCTTTATGCCTCTCCCTTCTCTCTATCCTTTAGTCCATCTGTCTTTAGTTACGCCGTGTATAAAATGGAATGAATGAAATATTTAAATTAGGTCATTGATCAGCTTGGTATCTCAATGTTTTTCCAAGAAATACAGCACACGTTTCATTGAAGAAAGCGGGTAATAATATAGTAGGCTTTTACTATCAACGTGAAAGCGTTACAATTTGCAGACGAAGCATAAAACAAAGGAGATTTCGAGTACATTCCTTGTGACAGCACTGTTATTTTACCATTGCTCTTTTCTTTATTAGAATTTATTTGTTACGCTTTACATTTACCCTTTAATTTATATATGTGGATTAGAATATTCCACGACAACCCCATGTCTCTCATGATGTTCCACAATTTCTGATGTTGTACGCAGTCGAAGGCCTTGGTGTAATCTACAAAACAGGCATGAAGATCTACATTGTATTCTCTGCATTTCTCGAGGATGTTTCTCACATTAAAGATGTGATCTCTCGTACATCTGCCTTGTCTAAAACCCGCCTGTACTTCATGTATTTCATGTTCTAACTTTCTTTCTATCCTCTTCATGATAATCCGCAAGAGGATTTTGCTGTCATGACTTATTAAACCTCGTTTAAACCTCTATTCGCTCATTGCATTGCGAAATTTAAATTAAACATCTGTTAAAAGAGAACGCAGAGCCTTCATGTTTTTCACGAAACATTGACCATAAGTCAATATAATTTAACTACACAGATCCAATAAAGTTGACATGGAGTGGAAAGGAATGAAGTGAGCACAGGAAAATTAGTGTCTTCACCAGTACACGAAGTAGAAAATGCACAGCATAATTATTCCCTTTATATTCTGGCAGGTTATTTTAATGACCTAATAATACACAATGATTAACCACTAACCATGCTTAACCACGGTGACAATCAACCTGATTAAGCAATAGACATCGGCGTCGTACAGGCAAACCTAAGCAAAGTTAATTTTAGGAAGGTCCTAAACGAAACTAACTCAAATAAAAAAAAAAAAATAAAATAAAAAAACTTCAGAGATAAACTCTAAAACACACGAATCAGCTAAACAGATGAGTAGAAGTACCAACATTGATAGCACAATTAAAAAGCCAGTTGAATAGATTGCCCAGATGAAATGGAAAAGGTAAAACTAAATGAACTTGAAAATGAGAATATTTATACATTTGCAAATAATTGTATAGGATAAATGATAAAATTATCTGACAGACATATATCAAACTCGGATATGCCACCATAAATAAATTCAAAACAAAATAATGGAAAATAAAAAAACAGAACACTAGAACAAACACTCATCATGATAGTGGACAAACTAATGCATAGAAAAACTTAAATTAAGAAAACACGCGCTTTGGAAAATGAATCATGACGAATACAATTGTGTACAGTATAAAAGGATAGGAAATGAAACAAGCAAAACAAAGCCCAAAGAAAGGAAGCCTACTGGAAAAAAATATGTTAAACCCTTCATTCCACGCTCATACTTCATTAAAGATGTGTGTGTGTGTGGGGGGGAGACTGACATTCGTTACAGGAGTACAGCTATAATATTTATGACACAGGCCATTCCTTCTCCGAATGACAACAGTGCGGAGTTTGTGAGTGTTATTACTTCATAATACTGGATGTGGAAGGAAGGTACACCCTCTGTGCTGGCACGTGTAGTAGCCTAGATGTATGATTTTGGTTTCAGCAAATCACACAGTTGTTCACAAAATAATCAATAAATCAGAGAATCAGTCCCAAGAAATACTGTAATGTAATAGGTGTTCTAAACATTGAACGTAGATAAGGCAGTGTTCAAATAAACACATCTTACTGATACCATGGAGATAAATAAAGATTAAATAACATTCCGTAACTGGAATAATCATTAGTACAGTGTTTCCCAACGTTTTATCTATGCTGGAGCCCATAACATAAATTTTCATAACCTATGTAAATTCTGTTACGTGGATAGAGATTCAGACAGGCTGTAAAAACATACATAGAGGCAGTTTCTGTGAAGCGCCCATTACCAAAACTCGAGAATTTTACGAATCTTCAAAATTTCATTTAAGTCTTTTGTTATTTTGTTATTTACCTGCAGCTATTGTGTTTTTGTGTTGTTTAGCATAGTTATATTCTGTTTCGATCTCCTAGTGTTATTTTAAAAGATGTATTTGTTGCTGCCTCCTCCAGTGACAACGTGGCTGCTTGATATGAAAGACATCACAGAAAACCTGAACATACACCTTAGCAACCTATGCCAACTGTTGGTTAATTTACAATCTACGGTTATCTTTAAAATGTGTCTGCCTTGGTAGCCAGTGTTTTGAAAATTTACCTGATTATCTGAGTTCCTTCATTGCATGAGTGATACTGAAAGTTGACCTTGAGCAAAGACTGCTTCTCGTAGGTATACGATCAAACAATTGTTCCCGTGTTGTGTCGATTGTCATGGCAAAAGCTAAGTACATGGGAAACTGACGAAGTCTGAAGATCAAAGGAAGGTTTGAATTACTTGGCTCTAAATGGATGCATAGAATGAAAACTCGTCCGCCTTAATTACTGCTAGTGATAATTTCGGCAGCAATACAGTTGTCTTGAAGGGCCTTTACAACTATTCTTGTGCGGTTGAAGAGACGTTTATTTGTATACAGGTTTATGGTCTGCATGATTTTGAGCTTCAGTAGCTGCAGTCATGCGGAAACATTGCAGATCGTCGACATTACTAATTCAGAAACTTAAAGGCGAAAAACAATCGAATCATTAGGGTCTTCATTAAACATCGAGTCAAGCGTCAAAGATAAATAATATATACTGTATAATAGCCCCTTCAGTCATTACTGAGGATGGGAATGCGCCCCTGAGGTAACAGTCCTCAGCTGCTTATTTTCCTGGTGTTCCTTTTGACGTTTTCTCCTCTCTTCTGCTTGTCATGAGAGCTTCTTTTCGCCAAATCTGAGGTGGCGCCGTAGATAACATCACAACTTGGTGCGATCGGCAGCTTCATCCTCCCAGGTTGCTGGATTTATATCCAGTGCCCTTATGTCTCCCTTGCACACATCTTTGAATCTCAGCTGCGGTCGCCCAACTGCTCTTTTGCCATCTGCCAGTTGTCCGTAGAGGATATCTTTCGGAATGCGACCATCTTCCAAGGGCAGACATGGCCAAGCCAGCGTAGTCTGCGCTTCTTACGTGTATACATGCCCCGAGGGCCAGGACGTGACAGCACCTCGGCATTTGTCAGTTTGTCCTTCCACGAAATACCGAGGATGTGGCGTAGACATCGTAGATGGAAGGCATTGAACCTTCTCTCTTGCTTAGCATAGGTTGGTCATGTCTCGCTGTCATATAGAAATATGCTGGTGACGCAGGCGTTATTTACCGCAGCTTTGCGGTATTCTTTGCACTCTTCATTGTGAGTTTGGAGTTTTTTCAAACACGCGATGTGAAGCGGGCAAGGGTAACTGTAGCTTTACCAATACGGCTGTCAATTTATGTGTCCAGAGAGAGTTTGTCGTTGGTGGTAGACCCCAGGTATGTGAATTGATGCACCACTGCCAATTCATAGTTATCGATAGTGATAACTGGTGCAACATCCACATCATGACTCAGCACATTTGTTTCCTTTAGACTTATTGTGAGGTCAAAGTCCTTGCATGCTTCGGTGAAGCGATTCATCAAGTTCTGAAGCTCCTGTTCACTTTGAGTGACGACCGCATCGTCATCAGCAAGTAACAAGTCTTTTACAGTGACCCTTCTGATTTTTGTTTTTGCCTTCAGCCTTGCGAGATTAAACAGTCGGCCATCTGACCTAGTGTGGAGGCATATTCCTTCAGTTGCATCTCTCAATGCATGTTTCAAGAGTAAGGCAAAGAAGATCCCGAAGAGTGTTGGAGCCATTTCACAGCCTTGTTTAACACCACTGCGTATGTCAAAAAGCAGTGATGTGCTTCCAGCAACCTGAAAGGGTGAAGCTGCCGATTGCACCAAGCGGCGATGCTATCTACGGCGACACCTCAGATTGGGCGAAAAGAAGCTCTCACAGTGTAGCAAGTTTAATTTGCTGGGGAGGTTAAGATGTTACCTAAAAGGAAAGAAAGCTGTGTGTGCCAACCGTGTGAGGTCAAGCAAATGTACGCCCCTGACTCTAAAAGATGATGATGATGATGTATTATCAGGGTACCTAAAGCTACCTCCCTAGATCTCACACGGTCTGTGTTTTTATTCTAGTGGTTGATGTGACTAGTGTCTAGGGGTGAAATGACAATGGTGGTACATCAACACAATACACTTTAACTCACTATAAGAAAATGAATAAGACTGTGGTTAAAGTTTTCTTTAAAATTGAATGCTTTTTTCTTTGTACAATTTAATCTGCCTGTCCTGCCATCTCTTTTGGACAGGTCTTTGAAAATGAGGAAAATATATTTTACATATACTGATTAACTATAGCACGTTTCACTAGCTTTGCCCAACTTCAAAATGCTATATCTCAGCGAATATATAACGCATATAAGTGAAATTTTGTGTGTGAATTTGAAATGGTATAGACCCTATGAATTAAATTTTTCATTAAAATGCGGCCATTGGTTTCAATTTTCGTCTCTTTGCGATATAATATAAAATCCTACTTGCCAACACACATCACACGCACACATATTGAAATCTTCTTCTTTCTTCTTCTTCCGTCCTTAGCCACCGACCGTCAAAGCAGTCAGTGGCCATTACGCCTAGTGGCGTCTTAGGGCAACAGCAGATAGGTTTTCTTTGCCATTGTTTCCCATCACGCCTATTGGCGTCTTTAGGGCAACGGCAAATCAATCCATTTGCTGTTGTTTCCGTAATCGAAGTGACTGGCAAACGGGTGATCAGCCCGTTGGACATATTGAAATGTCTACAGTAAATTATACGACCTCATTTGCACATTTTTGTTTTATCAAGTATTTGGCATGATTTTTGAGTGAAATTGCGTGAAATCGCACTTCTTGAACATAAAACAGTTTATATCCGGTGCAATGCACACATTGTCAATCAGAGGTGTGTCTACAGAAATTATTGTGTGGTTAAGAAAGAAAAATGAGTCTGCGAGTACATTTTATGACATTACAGCAAATCACAAATAGGATTTTTAAGTATTTCTGCAATGAAGCTACTCGAGGAAAACTATATCATTCTATTTCAAACCCACAAAAGAGGACTATTCACGCCTTGGGGATAAGCAAACGATCATTGCACCGCTGGATAGCGACATCTGAAATGTCTAATTCCAGTGTTTTACACACGAAAATTAGGCCAAGAGTGGTGGATAATTTTGACAGAGAATTGATCCGCAGAGAAATTTGCAATATGTATCACAATAATGAGGCAGTGACTTTAAGGAAATTGAAAATTTGGTTAAGAAAGAATAATGACATTGATATTTTCAAATCTACGCTATGGAGGACTATTAGGAGTTTGGGATTCACTTTTAGAAAATATGTTGGTGGTAGAAACCTTATTTGTGAGAAGCCTCATATAGTTGCAATGAGAAGCAAATATTTACGCGAGGTCAGAGAAATGAGAAGAGATTGTTATGATTTTGTGTATTTAGATGAAACTTGGATCAATGCGCACCACAGTAATGAACGAGAATGGCAATTATCTGATGGAACAACTAAGAGACTAGTACCAAGCAGCAAAGGACAGCGCCTAATAATTGCACATGCAGGAAGCAGCCATCATGGGCTTCTAAATAATACTGAACTCATATTTGTTTCAAAATCCACAGATAATAGGGATTATCATACAGAGATGAATGGCAAGATATTTTAAGATTGGATTGTGAATCATGTACTTCCTTCATTGGATAGACCGTCGTGTTTGATAATGGACAATGCTTCATATCACAACGTTGTGGCACCAGAAGATAAAGTTCCTAATTCATCAAGTACTAAAGATGTAATAAAGATTTGGCTGACCAAAAACAACATTCCATTCAACGAAATGTCCCTGAAGCCTGAATTACTTGAAATTGTAAAATATACACAGCATACAAAGATATTTCACATAGACAAGGCAATCCATGAACATGGTCACAGATGTTTAAGATTGCCTCCTTACCATTCTCACTTAAACCCAATAGAATTAGTCTGGGCTAAAATTAAGGAACAGGTACCAACAGAAAATAGGACGTTCAAATTAAAAGATGTTGAAATACTTACAAAAGCCGCCATCTCGAACATAGCCAGGGATTATTGGAAGAAATGTGAGAACCATGTGTTACAAGAGGAAGAGGAATATTGGACGAATGATGGTTTGTCCTTCATTCAGCCGAGATTGATTATCAATTTCTCAGAGACATCTGATTATGATTCGTATGAAGTTTAATTTCTTTAAAGATGACTTTACCGTTATTTACAAGCACAGTAGAGGAGAAACTTTCCATTATGATATTTATGAACCGCAAAGTGGTGATACCTATTGAAATAATCAGATCAATGAAGGTCCAGTTTGGTAGCGCATTAAATGTCAATGACAAACAATGTCACGAGTATCTCCCATGCAGATCATTTAAGAAATCATCTTCAACAGGTATTCATATGCAAACGTGATGGCCACATTATTGTAATAGTAGACACGCCTATGCCTATTCAATTCACAGAATCTGTGACTGAAGTGGTAAAATTTCTTTTTTCGATACACAATAATTAGTATGCCGACAAAGATCAAAGGATTTCATCCGTTTGTGGGAACTGGACAAGATGCACAGATATAAAGTATATATTTGTTGGGTCTAACCCAATATAACATCGTATGCAAAAAATGGCATTAATACGTTAGACGGTTAATCAGATAATTACATTTGAAGTTGGGCAAAGCTAGTGAAACGTGCTATAAAATGTCTGGACTCTTTGTCCTATAAGTATAATGTCACTATATTGTTCCTGTAGGTGTATTCACAGACTAAAACTTTAATAGCTACTAGTGTTAGTCATTTGTTAGGAGGAGCTGTTGTTTCATCACGCCCCATATAATTCTGTTTATTCTTGGAAATAACAATTTTTATTTGAATGAACTGTCAGATGTCCCAGATGTTAACACATCACCTGGGATTCTTGGTATGAAGATAACAAGTCAGTATGTCGCTGCAGAGAATATATAGATCGGCACACACAAGCTCCTTCAGCATAAACTTTTGAAAGGAGACTTTTGTCTTTACAATCACTCATCATGTTTCCTGTCACCGGCTGGTAACAGGAAATAAAAAACCCTACAATAAAAGACACCCTGGCCTTTTCACATCTGATCACAATTTCTTATCAATATGTACACATGATGGTATGGGGTCAGCCTCTTGTGCATACAGGTGCACCAGCCCCTAATTTATATGACTCACATCTTTCTGTGACCACACCTCAGGTCCCTATGGCAGATACGCCACTGTACTTTTCCATAGTTTTCTTCAAAACAATAACGTGGAGTAACCACATCTCCTTTTGTATGATTTTTCTTTTCTTTTCGTAATTATAAACGCTCTAGGCATGTTGAAGAGTGTTCATGGAACACTGAGGCTTACTAACATCTTCTAATACAATAATATTAATACAAATCATAACAATATGCAACAGTCAAATACAGTTCAATGTGAGGACTCAATAATGTTTGCTCCCGGCATGTCCTTCACTTTTCCCAATAGCAGTATCTAACTTTTGCAGTTTTTATCAAGCATGTTAATACATAAAGCATTCTTACTACAAATTCAAAGAAATATGTCAACAATAAAGTTGACTGGGAAAAGATATGGCCTCAGTTTTCTCTGCCCTGTCCAGACTGTGAATTTAGTATTTATTTTACAATTTATCACATCTGCTCTCAACGTACTTGTTGATATAAAAATTTCTTGTCAAATGGCCACGAGACCCCTAAGCCTTTAGCCAATATCTATTAGAGCTGGCCAATAAAATCAGGCAACTACCAAATTTTGAATTTAGTTTTGAAAAGAACAAAAACAAAATTCCAAACAAACTATGTGTCTCGTAGTCCATTGGTCAGTCTGCGTTAGTTATGCCAATACAAAAAGATTTTTAGTTTTGGTTAACATTTTCCTATCTCCCCCCTTTACTCCTATACTCATATACCACCCAATCGGATTTGAATTACTCCAATGCCTCTTTTTTAAACTAGCGTCCCCAATAACGTTATGTCTAACGAGCAAGAACAACAGTCTGTCCGTCCTAGCGTTCGTAGACATATAGTATTATCTCAATAACTTGGCTAATAATTGGACTACCATATATTTTAAAACATATTATTTCTCAGGAGACACTAAGCTGTCCTAATATATGATTTTTATGGTCAGTTTCATTATGGTTTAGATTTTCAGTTTTGGCACTGTCAATCGTCAAATATAACTTTTACACAAGTAGGCCATCTTCCCCCCTCATTCCCTATCACTTTTTTCATTATTCAAATAAACCAACTAGTTTGAGTGACGTCAGAAATACACTACGAGGCGAGAATTTAAACTGTCTGTGTGTTTATATCTGCTGGCTTTGCCCACAGTGTGTATATAGTAAAGGAACCGCGTGCAGAGCGAAGAAAGGTTTTTAAAAACGTTTGGTAGTGTTTGCGTTAATTATTACAGTCGTTTCGTTCTTACTACTGGAAAATGTCCGAGTTACTACTAATTATAGCGTTAAAGTTAACATATTACGTTAATTCAGAACGTAGTTTGGTGTCACACTTCTGGCAGATCGTTAATTATAAGTCTTGCCTCAGTTTCGTGCAGCAGATCGGGCAAGATGTTAAATTGTTAATTGTACGTCTCGAAACCGAAACTAAAAGGCGTGTTAGATTTTTACGGCGGGTCATTTTTTAAGCATTTCCACTGCACCAAAGGCAGCGCTCTACTGGCGTTGAAGATGCCAATTGTCAGACACCTGAGGGCGGGTTTATTTATTATCATAGGACTAAAATCTTACTGAAATTAGCGTTTATCTCACTGATTTCGCTACACACCTCCCTTCCTAACACATGCATCCATTTGTCGTAGATTTCCGATAGGAGAATTAAGACTAGGTTTGGTCCCTTCTGAATAGGTTTGAATAGGTGATAGACTCAGTGAGAGTTAGTGAAAGGTAATAGAATTTCCACACACGTGAGATGATAGATTTGATATAGTGGCTGTCTCTGAAAGCGAAAAGAATTCTTCTCTCTCTCACCTATCTTCTACAACAGTTGTTACAGCGTCAGACAGACTACACCAATATACATATTACGTATATTTCTATCACTCACAGGCACGCACATACACGTGACGACAGGTAAACACACAGACGTGGGAAAACTATAACAATGATATATATATTATCTAGAACGAGCTGACCAAACACGATTATTAAGTTCAAGAGCGATTTTATTATCAGGAAAAATCGGCTCACAACATCAAAGAAAGTACATCAAGGAAAATACATATACACATAGTCATAAAAAATCAAGGAAATGTTGCAAGGATGATAGCCCCGTTATAGTGTTAACTCTAGGTTTAGCCCGGCCCCGTTAAGAGAACAGATGATGGCGCCCGAGTCACAGATACATAGAGTTTGATTCTAAGAGTTGTCTTTGTTTTATCTCGTAATTATATGCACAGAGTTTGAAAAAAATCTGATTTAACCTAAGACAAAAACACAAAGAACTCTAGCCTTAGCAACAAATTATGCAGATTGAAAAAAAAAATTAGGACAGCAACAGGGTGTCAAAGATAAAATAGTGAAAAATATCACTCAAACCAGCGTACACTCATTCATTCCGCCATGGCTTCTCATACTTGTACTCACGACTTTGCTTGCTGCCTCTTGGAACACATTGATTTTAGATTTTCACACAGACTCAAAAAATGCAGTCTTCTGCCAAGAAGTCCCCAGTTCCAAAAGACGTATTTAACTTGGAGTCTCCGGGAACTACTACTTGGGTATGCAAATTTGTTCAAATGTCTGATTAAGTCACCTAACAATTATTCCAGGCGCGGGAGTTAGCAGAGCACAGTGTCAATAGCGTAGGTTTCTAAAAAATGATGAATGTCAGGTCGGTGCCTTCTCTCAGTATAGGATTCACTTTAGTCACACCACAGATTTGTCCACAAGATATAATCTAGTCGGGAAATGATTGTTAATATTCACGCCACCAGGCAGCAAATTATATAGAGTTTCTAGAAGAAATTAAGTGCTGGCTCCAAGGTCCAGTATTTATCATTACAGTCTTTGAAAACCCGTTATAGGGATATTAGTATTTCTGTCTAACTTGCACCGTCAGATCAGTGTTACTTGAGAAAACCCACGTGGTTCAAAATAAGGACTGTCTATTTCTTCACAAGTATGGAAACTACTACTAGGTGCTGGTAAAGTTAGGGTCACCCCAAAACTTTCACTGTGTGGAGGAAAAAATAACACATATAATATAATAAACAGAATCTGTACTGGTTAAAACTTACATTTAAACTTGCAAGCAGAGAGCTTTGCTTATCATTTAAACTTCCCGTGACGTAAGTTATATTTAAAAATCAGCAATCCTCATAAATTAAGAACACGTGCGTATTCCGTCACCATTCATGAGGCTGGATTCTAGAGTTTATACGTTAGTTTAGAAAAATACACTCGACTGAGTATTAGCAGTTAAATTAAATTTATAAATAGCTACAATTGCCGTTATAAGCTAGAAATTTTAATTTTATTCTGCTTTCCACTGAATGCTTCCCTAGAAAATATAATAGCCTACCACTTTATTTCTCTTCTGCGCTAAAGAAATAGATTAAAATGAATTAAGCGATTTAACACTTTAACACTCACAAAATCTATATATCTATCATATTAATTACCTCAACCACAGAATTACAGGTAGTCGCACAACTTAAGAATAAAAATGCTGAAAATATTTCTGGAAGTCTAGAAGTTCGACAAATTGCCGAAACAAACTGAGATCTTCGCTAACAGCTATTCTGTTTACGAGCGACCTATCTACTGTGAGTCTATGAGCGAGAATGAAATTAAAGTTTCAAACTTGGCCAATATCTTAAAATCAGACAAAGGGCCCAAACTATTTCGCCACGCGAAATTATCTCCCCTACTCCCAACATTTACGTCCGCTTAACGCGTGTCGTAACTGTCACCTACTGACCACGATGTACGCGTGTCAGTTTCAAATCCCAGACAGCCTGACTCCATTGCAGGGCAGTTTTCACACTACAGCTGACCATGGCCCAAGTGAGCGCCGTGTCAGTTTGGGATTTTCCAGACAAATGTCTGGATACTGACCGGTGCAGATGTAAAGTATCACACCTCACCGGGACTAATGCCGAGAAGAAACTCGCGCGCTCGGTGAGAATGTAGACGATTTGCTACGTCCTATGTTCAGCGAACCGACTTATCACGCCTTCTGACGCCCTGCAGCCCTGACATCTACGTAATATCGTCCTAGCGCGATTCTCAGTTTTGAGAAAGAAACAGGTAAAGTTTGCGAATATATGAAAATAATATTCGCAAAACGAATGGATGAAAAATATACAGGAAAAATGAAATACAGAGATAATAAAAGAGAGAATTTGGGTGAACGAATAGGAAGAAGATGTAGGAAATTAAATGAATATAAACCCTACGTGACAGAGCCTCCCCCCTTTAAGATATGGAAGCACTCCATGTCTACGTTATGGAGTTTAATTTCCTATAACCGTAGCTTCGGGGTGTCTGTAATCTTCCCTCTCATCTTCCCCCTCCATCTCTGTCCAATTCCTACTCAAGTCCACTCCTCAAAGTTTCCTTCCCCCGGAATGTCTCCCATGCGCGCTTGAAAGAGCGTCGCCGCTTCTGACATTTTTGAAAGATTTCCTGTGATAGCGGTGGAATATCCCTGCCACTATCATCATCTTCGTCAGTTTTGGCGATCGTCAGGAGATGGTCGGAGGTTGGCACTGGTTTTTCCAAGTATCTCTTTAAGAGATTTAAATGGAAAACCTTCTCCTTTCCTTCAATAGAGATCTGGTAGTTAGCCTTAGAAATCTTTTTCAGGACGGTAAACGGCCCTTGCCATCCGATCTTCAGTTGGTTGTTCTCAGTAGGGAGTAACACCAAAACTTTCTCTCCTGCTTCCAGTTCTCTCTCTTCCGCGACTTTCCTGTATCGGTTAGCGTGCTTTGTGCGAGCTCGCTTAAAGTTAGTCGTTGCTAGGTCCCACCCTAGTTTCAACCTTTCCTTTAAAACCGACACATATTTACTTGCTGAGACGACTGTCTCATCCGCCTTCTCGTCTGTCAGAGACTGAAGTAAGGCTTCAAGCGGGCCCTTAATGGGTCTGCCAAATAAGAGTGTAGCTGGCGGAAATCCTGTGGAAGTATGAGGAGATTCTCTGTAGCCAAATAATGCTGCAGGAATACAGAGATCCCAATCTTCAGGTTTCACTTGTGCCAGCTTACTTAGCATCATGGTGAGGTTTCCATTAGCACGTTCCACGAGCCCATTTCCCGCCGGAGTATATGGCTTAGTGTGGATGTGTTGGGTCCTCAAGATCTTAACGATCTCATCCATCAACAGGTTTCGGTATGGAGATCCATTATCCGTCAACACTTGCTGAGGGAATCCCAACCGAGTGAAAATCTGCACGAGGGCTTCTGCGACATGCTTGGCATCTGCGCATGTTAGCGGGATAGCTTCCGCCCATAAAGTGCATGTATCGACTAAGGTCAGGATAAACCTGTTCCTTCTTTTAGTCCTTTCGAAAGGCCCTAAAATGTCGATCACTACCCGTTCGAATGGTGTTCCCATTATTGGCATTTCATCCATGTGGACTGGGGGTGCACGTTGCTTGGGTGGCACACGTTGGCACTGGGCACAGGATTTGACATATCTGATGATATCAGTATTCACTCCTGGCCACCAATAATGAGTGGTTATACGTTGGTTTGTGGCGTTCTGTCCCATATGTCCGCTAAAGGGAAGAGAGTGCCCCATTTCTAGGATTTGGCTTCTGTACTGTTTCGGTACTAGGAGCTGGTTGTAACCTTGGTCAGGCTTGCCCGTTCTCCGATAAAGTACGCCATCCTCAGAAAAAATGTCCCCGTGCTGTTTGGGTTCCTTAGCCATGGGCAGTTTCCTAAAGCAGGGTGCCAAAGTAGGGTCCTTGTATTGCGCTTCTTTAAGTTCCATAGGTAACAAATTTGGCGCAGGCTCCCGTTCCTTCTTGGTTTGCCCTCTTGTAGTTACTGCTGCCACAATCGGCTCTTCCGGTTTCCCAATACACACGTATCTCCCGCCAAGTATGACTGGGTAGATGGGATCATCCATAACAGCCGCTTTGATCACACCTCTGACAAAGTCAGAGTGTATCTCCACCAATGCGATGGGAAGCGCTGTAGGTGCATCACTCTTACGAACTCCACAAAGTTTGACGGTCTCTCCTGTCTCTTGACCGGGTTTAACCAGCTTTCTGGCAACAATGCAATCATAAGAAAGCCCCGTGTCAAATAAGCAAGAAGTTTGAGAACCGTTCAAAGTAACAGTACCTCGCGTTGAGGGTCTATCCCCAACAGGTTGGGAATCACTGTCAATAATTCCGCCTTGCGAGACTGTCAATAAGCATCCGATGCGTTTCGGCTCGGTGTGCTCGGTCTGATCATATGTCCCGTGCTCGGGGGTTCTCCCTTTGCCACCTTGTCCTTTCTGGCTACGCTGCCATGTAGGGCGGTCGGGTTGATCAGACTGTTTGGGGTGGTTGGGGTACTTGTTCTTGTAGAACTTGGATTTTTCAGGAGGGGGGTTTTGAGGTCCAGTTTCTCTGTGGTTGTTTTGGTTAGAAGCCTGAGAAGATTGCTCTAGGTTATGTTTTCGAAAATGCTCCTCTGTCGGTTTCCGCTTTGTGGCCGGTAGTTCAGCCAGCGCATTGTGATAACGCTCAGACTTTTCCAAAATGTCTTCAAGTTTTTCTGCCCCCTGCTCAGCGAGAAATCTCCGGGTATCAGCAGACAAAGTGTTCTTTATTTGTTCAGTTAGAACAAGTTCCTCAAGACCTTCATAGGTAGAGGGGAGCTGCGAAAGCTCAAGGCACTTTGTTAGATATCCCTTAAGACGAGATGAGAACTGGTGAAAAGTTTCAGAATTCTCTTTCCGGCTGTTGCGAAACAGTTGCAAAAACTTGCGAGCGTTCATTTCAAAGCGCTCCAGTAACGCTTTCTTCAACACATCGTAGTCGTCTTGTTGGCTACTTTCCAGCTTAGAATAAACATCATAAGCAGAACCTTTTAGGGCCTGGGAAAGTTTCATATTCCAACGCGACCTCTCTAACCCGTACAGAGTTGCAATTTTCTCAAATTTTTCTAACCATGTGTCAATCTTCTCATTTGGACACGGAAAAGATTCAAGAGTGAAAGACATAGCATTTAGTTGAAGGGATTGAGTGTTAGCAGGGTCAGTTAAGGAAGAATGAGGAGAAGACTCTCCATTGCTGGAGGTAGAGGCAGCACCACGACTTTGGAACTCAAGAGTTTTAAGCGCCAACTCGTGCTGTCTCTCTTCTCTTTCCTTCTCATGCTGTCTCTCCTTCTCTTTCTCTCTTTCCTCATGCTGTCTCTCCTTCTCACGTTCCTCCTGCTGCATCCTGCGGATTTCCATTTCCTCATCCATCTTCTTCTGCTGTAAATCTGCGGCTGCTTTTTTCCTTAGCTTCCGCTGCTTTCCTCTCCGCATCATATCTCTCAAGTTCGTCTCTGACAAATGCTTTCGCTTCTTCTCCTTCCAGTCCCTCCTCTCTCGCTTCGTCCCTGAGAAGTTGTCTAAGCTTTGCCCTCTCGGCCATATTATGTCAGTGACTGAGACTAGTGGAGAACGAAAATAGGAAAAAAAAGGATACACTGGTTCCTACCACTTACGAGAAAAAAAATTACCAAAAATCAAAAGATGATATCCTTAACCCTGGGATACCTCCTCCAAATTAAAATCTAACTATCGCTGCTATTATCGGCAATAAAGCACTTAATGCAAAACACGACTACGCCAACTAAATGGTAGTTAAGATTACTTCTGAAAAATAAGTTGCTACAGTGGAAAAGCAAAAGAATATTGCAAACATTAAAGAGAAAAATAATCCCTTAATTTTTAAAAAATCCACTATAAGTTCGCCCCTGAAGTCAGATCGGGTAAGGGAGGGAATTAATCTGGACAAAAAGTCCGAAACACACTCCTTAACTTAGTTCAAACGCCGTTCTGCCTCAGTACCCAGTGAATGTTATACACTCACCACTTTACCAGCATTTAGTATTACAATCAGCAGTTAACATATATCCCGACAAAATCAACCTGTAACCAAAATGTATATTATTCAAAGATGCTGTGGAAAAAAAAACTTAATAGTTTGTGTGGTCAGCACGCCCGTAAACAGATCGCTAGTCTAGGGGGTAATTATTTAAAGATATAACAACTCACAAGACATTACACTCTTACTCTATATCAGAATATAGAATCTTAAGTTCAAAATCCAGATAGACGAGTCCACGTTTGTCGTACTCGTCTTCCTATTCTAAGTTCAAAGACCGGAAACGAGCCCTCATTTGTCGTAGATTTCCGATAGGAGAATTAAGACTAGGTTTGGTCCCTTCTGAATAGGTTTGAATAGGTGATAGACTCAGTGAGAGTTAGTGAAAGGTAATAGAATTTCCACACACGTGAGATGATAGATTTGATATAGTGGCTGTCTCTGAAAGCGAAAAGAATTCTTCTCTCTCTCACCTATCTTCTACAACAGTTGTTACAGCGTCAGACAGACTACACCAATATACATATTACGTATATTTCTATCACTCACAGGCACGCACATACACGTGACGACAGGTAAACACACAGACGTGGGAAAACTATAACAATGATATATATATTATCTAGAACGAGCTGACCAAACACGATTATTAAGTTCAAGAGCGATTTTATTATCAGGAAAAATCGGCTCACAACATCAAAGAAAGTACATCAAGGAAAATACATATACACATAGTCATAAAAAATCAAGGAAATGTTGCAAGGATGATAGCCCCGTTATAGTGTTAACTCTAGGTTTAGCCCGGCCCCGTTAAGAGAACAGATGATGGCGCCCGAGTCACAGATACATAGAGTTTGATTCTAAGAGTTGTCTTTGTTTTATCTCGTAATTATATGCACAGAGTTTGAAAAAAATCTGATTTAACCTAAGACAAAAACACAAGAACTCTAGCCTTAGCAACAAATTATGCAGATTGAAAAAAAATTAGGACAGCAACAGGGTGTCAAAGATAAAATAGTGAAAAATATCACTCAAACCAGCGTACACTCATTCATTCCGCCATGGCTTCTCATACTTGTACTCACGACTTTGCTTGCTGCCTCTTGGAACACATTGATTTTAGATTTTCACACAGACTCAAAAAATGCAGTCTTCTGCCAAGAAGTCCCCAGTTCCAAAAGACGTATTTAACTTGGAGTCTCCGGGAACGACTACTTGGGTATGCAAATTTGTTCAAATGTCTGATTAAGTCACCTAACAATTATTCCAGGCGCGGGAGTTAGCAGAGCACAGTGTCAATAGCGTAGGTTTCTAAAAAATGATGAATGTCAGGTCGGTGCCTTCTCTCAGTATAGGATTCACTTTAGTCACACCACAGATTTGTCCACAAGATATAATCTAGTCGGGAAATGATTGTTAATATTCACGCCACCAGGCAGCAAATTATATAGAGTTTCTAGAAGAAATTAAGTGCTGGCTCCAAGGTCCAGTATTTATCATTACAGTCTTTGAAAACCCGTTATAGGGATATTAGTATTTCTGTCTAACTTGCACCGTCAGATCAGTGTTACTTGAGAAAACCCACGTGGTTCAAAATAAGGACTGTCTATTTCTTCACAAGTATGGAAACTACTACTAGGTGCTGGTAAAGTTAGGGTCACCCCAAAACTTTCACTGTGTGGAGGAAAAATAACACATATAATATAATAAACAGAATCTGTACTGGTTAAAACTTACATTTAAACTTGCAAGCAGAGAGCTTTGCTTATCATTTAAACTTCCCGTGACGTAAGTTATATTTAAAAATCAGCCATCCTCATAAATTAAGAACACGTGCGTATTCCGTCACCATTCATGAGGCTGGATTCTAGAGTTTATACGTTAGTTTAGAAAAATACACTCGACTGAGTATTAGCAGTTAAATTAAATTTATAAATAGCTACAATTGCCGTTATAAGCTAGAAATTTTAATTTTATTCTGCTTTCCACTGAATGCTTCCCTAGAAAATATAATAGCCTACCACTTTATTTCTCTTCTGCGCTAAAGAAATAGATTAAAATGAATTAAGCGATTTAACACTTTAACACTCACAAAATCTATATATCTATCATATTAATTACCTCAACCACAGAATTACAGGTAGTCGCACAACTTAAGAATAAAAATGCTGAAAATATTTCTGGAAGTCTAGAAGTTCGACAAATTGCCGAAACAAACTGAGATCTTCGCTAACAGCTATTCTGTTTACGAGCGACCTATCTACTGTGAGTCTATGAGCGAGAATGAAATTAAAGTTTCAAACTTGGCCAATATCTTAAAATCAGACAAAGGGCCCAAACTATTTCGCCACGCGAAATTATCTCCCCTACTCCCAACATTTACGTCCGCTTAACGCGTGTCGTAACTGTCACCTACTGACCACGATGTACGCGTGTCAGTTTCAAATCCCAGACAGCCTGACTCCATTGCAGGGCAGTTTTCACACTACAGCTGACCATGGCCCAAGTGAGCGCCGTGTCAGTTTGGGATTTTCCAGACAAATGTCTGGATACTGACCGGTGCAGACGTAAAGTATCACACCTCACCGGGACTAATGCCGAGAAGAAACTCGCGCGCTCGGTGAGAATGTAGACGATTTGCTACGTCCTATGTTCAGCGAACCGACTTATCACGCCTTCTGACGCCCTGCAGCCCTGACATCTACGTAATATCGTCCTAGCGCGATTCTCAGTTTTGAGAAAGAAACAGGTAAAGTTTGCGAATATATGAAAATAATATTCGCAAAACGAATGGATGAAAAATATACAGGAAAAATGAAATACAGAGATAATAAAAGAGAGAATTTGGGTGAACGAATAGGAAGAAGATGTAGGAAATTAAATGAATATAAACCCTACGTGACACCATTGCAGGTTACAATCTGTGAGATAACTTAGCGCAAATGAAGTCTTACGCGTCTTTCTGATTCTCATCATAAGGATGTCTACTCAAAAAATCGGCACCGGCGTTCTGAGAGCCGGGAATATATTCAATCATAAATGAATATGGCTGTAATAATAAAGACCATCTTAATAATCTGGCATTTTCATGCTTTGCCTGTGATAAGAATACTAGAGGCTGATAATCTGTTTGGACCACAAATGTCCTGCCATATAGATAAATCTGGAATTTGTTTATAGCCCATATTAACGCCAAACATTCCTTTTCACTTGTTGAATAATTTTGTTCCGCTTTGTTCAACTTGCGGCTTGCATAAGCGACTGGGTTCAATTCCCCATCTTGTGAGGAGGACCGTTTCAACAATGTAGCACCTAGGCCCACATAGCTTGCGTCACTTCTCACGACAAATTCTTGATTCAAGTCAGGCAATTTCAACACCGGCCTGCTTGTGAGTTTTTCTTTTAACTCCTGGTAAGCTAATTCACACTGGGCTGACCAATTAATTGTATCAGGTTGTCCTTTACGCGTTAAATCCGTCAGAGGAGCACATATAGAGTTAAAATGTTTAATGTACTTTTGGTAAAAACCACACAACGACACGAAAGATCGCACATCTTTCTTTGTTTGTGGCCTCGGTGCTCTTTTTAATTTCTCCAGATTCTTGGGGTCAGGGGTCATGCTACCCTGATGTACGGCATGTCCCAAGAATCCCAACTCTTTACAACCAATACAACATTTTGTTGGTCTAGCAGTCAAGTTAGCCTCTCTGAGTCTATCAAACAGCATATTCAAAGAGTTAACGTGTTCCTAAAATGTTTCAGTAGCAATGAGATATCATCCATAAAATTCGAGATACATGGATTTTTCAGGGGATCCAACAATTTTCGCATCATCCTAGAAAATACACTCGGGACATTTTTCAACCCAAACGGCAACATGTTGAACTCATAATGACCTTCCGAGGTGCTAAAGGCTATGTAAGGTCGAACCTCAGGCTTTACTGGAATTTGATAATAGCCTTTGCTAAGATCCACCTCAGAAAAATATTTTTGCCTTGTTCAGCCTGGCAAAAGTTGAGTAGTATCAGGTAATGGATCCACCTGACTTTCTGTGACAGCATTCAGTTTTCCTGTAATCTATGCACAGTCTGTGTTCTCCAGATGGTTTTCGCAACAAAACCACACAAAAGCTATAAGGAGATTCTTCTTCTTCTTTGATCCTGAGCCGCCGACCGTCAAAGCAGTCAGTGGCCATCACGCCTAGTGGCGTCTTGTAGGGCAACAACAAATTGATTCCACTTTGCTCGGTGGGTGGCCATCCTTCGTACAGTGCCCCAACTCTGGTTCATTCTTTGCATCTCAGCCTCCACAGTCCTCCGCCAGGTTGTTTTTGGTCGGCCTCTCTTTCGTTTTCCTTCAGGGGTCCAAAGCATAGCTGTTCTTGTGATAGCATCGGGGTCTCTTCTGAGGACATGACCAACCCAGCTCCAGCGTCTACCAGCTATGATGGTGTGCATGTCCTCTTGCTTGCTACGAGTAAGCAGATCTTGGTTAGGGATGGTATTTGGCCAAAAGATTCGAAAGGAGATTCACTGTGAGAAATAATCCCTTCTTGTAACAAATAATCTATCTCCTCTTTCAAAGATTTTTCCTTAGCGAAAGGAATAGAATAATGCCTCATACAGATGGGTGTTGGGTCTAGTAGTTTCATATCATATTCCAACAAATTGGTGTGCCCCGGCTTATCCGTTAACACGTCTATATGTTTCTCCAGGACATTTTGTAAAAAAAATTTTTTTAAACGAGTGGTCAGTTCGTTCACATAGTGATATGATGAGGTAACAGTCTCTTCTGCCTTCTCATCTGTCCACGTCCTCAATAAGGTTACATATGGACCTTTTCTTGGCCTCCCAAATAGTGTTTCCAGTGCCATTCCGGTAGAAGTTCCAATGGACTTTTTATTGGCCTCCCTATGAAAAGGCATTTGACAGTGTAGACAGAGAATCACTTTGGAAATTGATGAGGCATTATGGAGTTCCCCTGAAGATTATTAATTTAATAAAGAAAACATATGAAGACATGACATGCAGAGTTCTTCATGAAGGACAGCTTACAGAACCATTTGGGATAAGAACAGGAGTGCGACAGGGATGCCTCTTGTCTCCATTTCTTTTCTTGCTGGCAATAGATTGGGTTATGAGATCATCGACAACACACAACAGAAATGGAATCCAGTGGACTCTGACTAAGCAGTTGGATGATCTGGATTTTTGCTGATGACTTGGCTCTTCTGTCCCATAACCGTAATCAGATGCAGGACAAATTGAAAACACTCGATGAGAGGTCACAGCAATTGGGTCTGAAAATACACAGGGAAAAGACAAAAATAATGAGAATAAATGCAGGTAATGATAATAGGGTTGAACTTGAAGAAACACCAATACAAGATGTAGAATCATATACGTATCTTGGCAGTAATATAGACAAAGTTGGAGGGACAGACAGCGATATCAAAATAAGAATACAAAAGGCAAGAGGAGCTTTCATTGCATTGGGAAATATATGGAGATCAAGAGAAATAGGATCCAACACGAAAATAAGAATCTTCAACTCAAATGTGAAGTCAGTCCTATTGTATGGCTCGGAGACATGGAGAACAACAAAGACAACAACCAAAAAGCTACAGACTTTCATAAATGGGTGCTTGCGTAGAATAGAGGGATTAAAATGGTATGACAAGGTTACCAACGTAGAACTGATGACAAGAACTAGACAAGTGCCAGTGGAACAAGAGATGAGAAGAAGACGATGGCGATGGATAGGACACACACTGAGGAAACCTGTTGATAGCATTACAAGGCAGTCCTTGTTCTGGAACCCGCAGGGCAAGAGAGGCAGAGGAAGACCAAGAAGTACATGGAGAAGAGAGTTGGAAACAGAGGTGAAAATGATGAGGAGAACATGGAAAGAACTTGAGATGATGGCACGTGACAGGAGGACTTGGCATGTGTTTGTTGAAGGCCTATGCTCCTTTGGGAGTGGAGGGTTATGAATGAATGAAATAGGGTTACCGTGCCATTCCGGATGAAGTTCCAATGGACTTTTTATTGGCCTCCCAAATAGGGTTACCGGTGCCATTCCGGGTGAAGTTCCACTGGACTTTCCTTCTATCATCACTTACAAATCGTCCACTACCAATTCGTTTCCTGTGGTTGTCTCCCCTCAGGTTCCAATTCACAGTGAGAGAACTTTTCTCTCTTTTATTTTCCTCCAGTTCTCATAATTCCGACCGAGGGATTGGCGGCTTATTCTGGGGTAAAATCACTATTTGTACTCGACGCAGAGTTGCCATTCTAACACATTCAAATGAAGACTGTGTTTGAAAAGGGGGTTCCCATTCCACTTTGTCTACATTATTACATTTATTTTTCTTTCCATTTTCAGGCCTAAGTTTGCCCCGTGGCGTTTCTAGGTCCTGATTATTATTGTCCCCACTTGTGAGTGATCCCTCATGAAATATGCAGCAGGCGTCGACAAAATTCTCAATAATTATCATTTCATCTGGCCAATAATATTTTTGAGAAACGTTTTGGCAGATGGTACCTACTTTCTCGTGGTCCCCATCTTTTCCAACATGTAAACTCCGTATTACGTCTGCCCTAAACATCTTGGGAAGTACCAGTTGTCCGTGACCATTTGAACCAGTTCCGGCCTTCCTATATAACAATTTATTCTTCATGTAAAATTCTCCTTTATTTGGAGGTGTATGGCAGTTACGCAATTTTTGAAAGCACGGCTTCAGTGACCTATCTTCAGCCTGTGCCTTCCTCATCTCTTCTGGATGAGTATTTATAGGTTCATATTCTTCCTTCTTAGACTGTGATCTGGTCTGCACTGTTGCCATGACCAGAGGTCTCTTGGGAGTCCCCAAGAAGACATAACGACACCCCAATATTAGAGGGTAAATGGGTGCGTCTATCACTGCTGCTCTGATTATTCCTTCCATATAGCGAGTTTTCACTGTTATCCTTGCAATGGGAAGTTTCATGAGTGGTAGGTCCTTGGTCGCCCCTTGTATCTCCACTGTTTCTGTGGTATACTGATCTGGGTTCACCAAGTGCGAACTCACGACAGAATCAAAATCTAAACCTGTGTCATAGAGGCACCTAATGGTGACCCCATTACAGACTACATTCTCACACACTGGTGGGTGATAAGGTTCCTGCTGTCCAGTAGGTTTGTCCTTTTCTCCCTTGTTCCCCCTTTTCATAGCAGCAAATCCAGACGGTTTACTAGTACAATATTTGATGTCATGACCCTCTCTCTTACACCATTTACAATACAATCTACCTTGATGAAAAGATTTTATTTCATCATATTTTCTGTCCTTGAACTGTGGGTTTTTGTTTTTATAGTCATATCGTGGCCTATCAAAGTTTTGCTTACCTTTGTTGTCAAATTTATTAAAGTTTTGTGGAGCCTTATAATTGTCTACATGTTTCTTTTTGGCACCAGCTACCTCTGCCTGGGCTGCCTGATACCTCTCAGCGACATTAAGTAACTCACCCAGCCTCTCCGCACCTTGTTCAACGAGAAACTTTCTCAAGTCTGGAGCCATGGACTCTCTCAATTGCTCAATAAGGATCATTTCTTTAAGATTTTTGGTTTTCCCCAGAGCAGTCCATTTCTCCAAGTACGTCTCTAAACGTGCAGAGAACTGGTGAAAGGTCTCGCCCGTCAGTAGCTTGGCATTTCTATTTTTTTTTCTATAAAATTCTCCGTTCTTTTAATACCTTAGCAAAAGAGCCTGCTTTAACATGTCATAATTGTCTTGGTCATTCCTGCTCATTTTAGAAAAAAACTTCATAAGCTGTTCCCCGAAGACCTTGGGATAACTTCAGGCCCCATCTTTCCTTTTCTAGCCCATAAGTTGTAGCTAATACCTCGTACCTACTTAAATATGCTTCAATATCATCGTCTCTCTCCACAAAATAATCTAAGTGAAACCCCATGGCTGAGTTGGAGGCCCCCTGACTAGCAGTAGCATCAGAGGTAGAGGGGCTGTGACCATAGTCAGGAGCATGGCCCTGTAACTCCAGCTCCCTCAGTCGCAGCTCGTGCTCCCTCTGTAATCTTTTATCTTCTGCTTCCCTCTCTAATCTTTTATCTTCTGCTTCTGCTTCCCTCTCTAATCTTTTAGCCTCCTTCTCAGCCTCAATTTGTAAACGTTTAATTTCTGCCTCTCTATCTATCTCTAATTTCGTCATCTCCCTGGCATCTTCTAACTGCAATCTCCTCTCTTCAGCTAATCTATGTTCTTCCCTAGCAATAAACTTATAACATTCTGAGTTGACATAGTCAATCAAGACGACCCTCCATGTTCATGTCTCTGGCAGTCTGCACAGCAGCAGAGCGAAACTTGGCCAAATCCGCCATCTGATAAATACTAAAATGTTCTAACTCAATTTCTAAAATAAGTACAACTCTAATTAATTATTCCAGGCTCTGACACTTCATTAATTTCTCTGATCTTGGGCAATATTAACAATTTGGATTCCCTGGGTAAATAGAAATGTTGTTACTGCTAAATCCCAGACCAGAACCCCAATTTATGTAGTACTAGAAGTTAAAATCCCGGACAAGCCTACCAATATATGTAGCAAGTTTAATTTGCTGGGGAGGTTAAGATGTTACCTAAAAGGAAAGAAAACTGTGTCTGTGCCAACCGTGTGAGGTCAAGCAAATGTAGACCCCTGACTCTAAAAGATGATGATAATGATGTATTATCAGGGTACCTAACGCTACCTCCCTAGATCTCACACGGTCTGTGTTTTTATTCTAGTTGCTGATGTGACTAGTGTCTAGGGGTGAAATGACAATGGTGGTACATCAACACAATACACTTTAACTCACTATAAGAAAATGAATAAGACTGTGGTTACAGTTTTCTTTAAAATTGAATGCTTTTTTCTTTGTACAATTTAATCTGCCTGTCCTGCCATCTCTTTTGGACAGGTCTTTGAAAATGAGGAAAATATATTTTACATATACTGATTAACTAAAATGTCTGGACTCTTTGTCCTATAAGTATAATGTCACTATATTGTTCCTGTAGGTGTATTCACAGACTAAAACTTTAATAGCTACTAGTGTTAGTCATTTGTTAGGAGGAGCTGTTGTTTCATCACGCCCCATATAATTCTGTTTATTCTTGGAAATAATTTTTATTTGAATGAACTGTCAGATGTCCCAGATGTTAACACATCACCTGGGATTCTTGGTATGAAGATAACAAGTCAGTATGTCGCTGCAGAGAATATATAGATCGGCACACACAAGCTCCTTCAGCATAAACTTTTGAAAGGAGACTTTTGTCTTTACAATCACTCATCAGGTTTCCTGTCACCGGCTGGTAACAGGAAATAAAAAACCCTGCAATAAAAGACACCCTGGCCTTTTCACATCTGATCACAATTTCTTATCACTATGTACACATGATGGTATGGGGTCAGCCTCTTGTGCATACAGGTGCACCAGCCCCTAATTTATATGACTCACACCTTTCTGTGACCACACCTCAGGTCCCTATGGCAGATACGCCACTGTACTTTTCCATAGTTTTCTTCAAAACAATAACGTGGAGTAACCACATCTCCTTTTGTATGATTATTCTTTTCTTTTCGTAATTATAAACGCTCTAGGCATGTTGAAGAGTGTTCATGGAACACTGAGGCTTACTAACATCTTCTAATACAATAATATTAATACAAATCATAACAATATGCAACAGTCAAATACAGTTCAATGTGAGGACTCAATAATGTTTGCTCCCGGCATGTCCTTTACTTTTCCCAATAGCAGTATCTAACTTTTGCAGTTTTTATCAAGCATGTTAATACATAAAGCATTCTTACTACAAATTCAAAGAAATATTCACAAATAACGTTGACTGGCAAAAGATATGGCCTCAGTTTTCTCTGCCCTGTCCAGACTGTGAATTTAGTATTTATTTTACAATTTATCACATCTGCTCTCAACGTACTTGATGATATAAAAATTTCTTGTCAAATGGCCACGAGACCCCTAAGCCTTTAGCCAATATCTATTAGAGCTGGCCAATGAAATCAGGCAACTGCCAAATTTTGAATTTAGTTTTGAAAAGAACAAAAACAAAATTCCAAACAAACTCTGTGTCTTGTAGTCCATTGGTCAGTCTGCGTTAGTTATGCCAATACAAAAAGATTTTTAGTTTTGGTTAACATTTTCCTATCTCCCCCTTTACTCATATACTCCTATACCACCCAATCGGATTTGAATTACTCCAATGCCTCTTTTTTAAACTAGCGTCCCCAATAACGTTATGTCTAACGAGCAAGAACAACAGTCTGTCCGTCCTAGCGTTCGTAGACATATAGTATTATCTCAATAACTTGGCTAATAATTGGACTACCATATATTTTAAAACATATTATTTCTCAGGAGACACTAAGCTGTCCTAATATATGATTTTTATGGTCAGTTTCATTATGGTTTAGATTTTCAGTTTTGCCACTGTCAGTCGTCAAATATAACTTTTACACAAGTCGACCATCTTCCCCCCTCATTCCCTATCACTTTTTTCATTATTCAAATAAACCAACTAGTTTGAGTGACGTCAGAAATACACTACGCGGCGAGAATTTAAACTGTCTGTGTGTTTATATCTGCTGGCTTTGCCCACAGTGTGTATATAGTAAAGGAACCGCGTGCAGAACGAAGAAAGGTTTTTCAAAACGTTTGGTAGTGTTTGCGTTAATTATTACAGTCGTTTCGTTCTTACTACTGGAAAATGTCCGAGTTACTACTAATTATAGCGTTAAAGTTAAATATTACGTTAATTCAGAACGTAGTTTAGTGTCACACTTCTGGCAGATCGTTAATTATAAGTCTTGCCTCAGTTTCGTGCAGCAGATCGGGCAAGATGTTAAATTGTTAATTGTACGTCTCGAAACCGAAACTAAAAGGCGTGTTAGATTTTTACGGCGGGTCATTTTTTAAGCATTTCCACTGCACCAAAGGCAGCGCTCTACTGGCGTTGAAGATGCCAATAGTCAGACACCTGAGGGCGGGTTTATTTATTAACATAGGACTAAAATCTTACTGAAATTAGCGTTTATCTCACAGATTTCGCTACACACAGCAAGCGTAAGAGAGGGGAAAACGTCGAAATAAATACCAGGAAAATAAGCAGCCGAGGGCTGTCACCGCAGGGGCGCATTCCCATAGTCAGTTATGACTGAAGGGGCTATTATGGAATGCATGCTCCCCAGCATTGTATCTTTGAGACTTGTCCTTCTGGTGATTTGATTGTAGCAAAATCTTGACAATTTGGTAAAATCTTGTGTATGTATGTCTATGTGGCTGTTATCAAATACGTGTAATGTTATATGTGTTGGTATATATATGTATATATATATATATATATATATATATATATATATATATATATATATATATATATATATATATATATATATATATATATCCACATGTGAAATATAAAAGCACAGAGCATACAAAAACAAATTTATTTAAAACAAGTAACCGCTATCATCATCATCACCCTTCATAGGCCTTCAACAAACTAATCCCTTTCATGTCTGTCTCCATTTCTCTTCTCCGTGTGTTTTTTTGGTATCCATCTACCTCTCTTGCCTTGGAAATTACAGAAAAAAGGACTGCCATGTAATGCTATCAGAAAGTGTCCCAGGTGTATGTCATATCTTTTAGCCAACGTCTTCACATTTCCTGTTCCATTGGTCCTTGTCTGGGTTTTGTCTATGTTTAGTGATACGAGCTAGTTCACACCGAACTATGGCATAAGGCATATAATGATTATACAAGCACAAACATAGTCAGTTGTATGCCTTTCGTGTCAGACTCATTGTCTAGCAGTTTACATCACAGTAACACAGAGACTCAACTCACGAGTAATAATGAAACATCATAACTGCCGAGTCAATCTACAAACATTTAATACTTCACTAACCGTTTTACAATAACACATGGATAGTGTGATGCATTTGATACAAATAATACTCTAGAGAATCTGCTCTAGCACAACTGCTACCATCAATAACAGTGATGTTTCAATAACAACATAATCTCGCCATCTCACTTTCTGCTTCACTCGGCAACGTCCCTCGTTCAACTCGCCTTCTCATACCAGTTTCAACACATTCCTCATGTTCTGACATTTACTCACACTCTCTCATATCCCCACTTGATCATCCACGAACAGTTCACAGCAACTGAAGTAACCATCTTGTGAGATTCACAAAAAGAACTCACTCTTTAACTGTGACATTGAGTTAAGCTCCAGCCTTCACAACTGTAAAAATGGGATACCTGACTGTACTTCTGAGTTAAGGAAGGCAAAGGGCAGCAAGAAAAGCAACCGGTCATCCCGTCTCCTAAAGGTAAGACGTAGTATAGGTAACTTCTCTACCACTCCAATCCCCAATGGCAGATAGTGGTGTAGCACTATCTGTATCACTCATCTAAAAAACACGTTCATAGAAGAATCTAATCACATCTATGTCTGTTTTATGGAACGTGCAGTTTTCTGCTATTACAGTATAAGCAAGATCTAAGATCTTAATGGATTTTGCTTCTTTTTTAAAAAAAAACAAAGTATCCCGTTCAACCCTTGATGGGTTATAATTAAGACAAATTTTTGCTTCTGTTAAATGAACAAAGAATGAGAAAAAAGAGCTAATGCATATCTTAACACTAAAAACAACCTTGAATTTTAGATAAGGGTGATTTAGCAAAAGCTAATACAATTGACAGATGCGATGGTGTGATAGAATTGCCCCTTCTCTTTTCCTAGCATTCATGTTTATCGCTGACATTATTGCGCTACGTCTCATTTTCTGTACTTCATTATTGTTTACATTCCCTTCCCTCAATTCTTATCATGTCAGCACTCAAGCCACCATCTTTTGCTGATTAGGGTAATCAATCACTTTCGTTTGAACTCATATTGACACCTTGGATCTGTAGACAGAAGTGTGGTTTACTAATGTGCAACACATTTTCCTACCGGACAGGGCATGGGGCGCGACTGGACTAGTGAGTAAACAACCTTGGGATGGCCACAGTGTATTACATTATCACTGATAATAGTTCATTGATAATGAGATAATCCTTTCCGGACAGACTTGCTAGAGAAGTATCTATCTTGAAAGAGATTATCTGTGATAGATTACTTAGTCGTGAGTGTAAACATGATCGATAATAGACGGAAGCTGGCATACCATATACGGTGACTTGTAAACAACAAATGTATTTTTGCGTTTAGTACGCGGGAATTTTTCGTGAGAGAAGAGGGAATATGCACATCTTGCATATGATTGGTTTGGCATTTGAGATGTAAAAATACAAAATTTCTGACTGGGGCTTGTGATATACTAGCAATCGGGATGTGTGCCGAATGTTGCCTTATAATTTAGTGCCTTGTGAGTTTATTGCACTGTGAAATCAAACTCGTTAAGAAGACAGCCAGACAAGCTAGAATAAGGAATAAGATCAGGATTCCATTTTAAAGGACCGGACAATGTGTTTGAGCATCTTGTGGATTCACACAACGACAACTATACCTTTATTAATACGGAAAGCCCGGAATTCTAGGAATCTGAATACTAAGCCATAGTGGGAGTTTGTTGTAAAGTAACACCCCAGACCACGTGTAAGAGGCATCTTAATCAAGTTGCCAAAACTATTTAACTGAGCCAGAAGTCTGAATTCCCAAAAGGTAATTGGAATGAGTTGTACATTTTAAAATCTATATTTTGCATTATTACCATGTGAAAATTACTAGTGGATATCCAAGTCATACGAGGCTGGCTACCCCAGCATAAAGAATGATGATTTCATGAACCAACACTGCAAGAACTGGTGACTGCTTTATGCGGGTTTTTCATAGAGAACCAAAAGCAGAGGTCAAAGTTCCATATGGAGCAGGGAGTGGATGGTGATAGAACTGAAGTACATACTTATTATATTAACATTTTCAACCAGTGCATATGTAAATATAAACATGTTCAATATAAATGCAGTGGATGTTTTCCGCTCACTGGGATTAATATTAATGCTCAGAGAGGGTCAAGTTCTGAGACAGATCGGAAGGTGGAATGAAAAGGTGGAAATACCTGATTTTGTGTCAGGAAACCCAATACCCAGGAGGGTATTTGTTTCTCTCTTATTTCATGATACAAGTCGGTGGTACCAACTGGTGGTACTATCTGTGGAACAAGTGAGTGTTGTAAGTGGCTTGCAGTCAAAGCTAGACACCTTCAGCAGACGGGTCTTAACAGACGCTGGACCATGTTCGCAATTATCACACGGGTACTACAAGGGACGTGTTGCGACCACCAGACGTGACTAGTGACGAGAATGAACCAGTCCATAACCTGCAAAAAACAAGCATCAGATGGAGCAGAATCCAACCGACATCTTACTGGCAGCTAAGTACCCATTCAAAGCTGCCAAGTGAACTCTCTAAAAAGAACTTTTCAAATTAGACCATCACCTATGAAGACATTTGAAAGACTATCTAAATTCTCTCCACCCTTATTTATTTTACAGTTGTTAACGATAATTGATTATTAAATTTGTTAACTGTAAATATATAAATTTATAGTTTATTTAGTCAATTTTTTGAGTGGACTGCACCCTTACGTCTCAATCATTTTAAATACCTTTAACAGAGTTATTAAAGTAATATTTTACTAAGTCAAATCTGTTGGGCACAATAGGCTAATCACCTGTTTGCCAAGTCACTTCGATTACATGTCCTGCCCATGGGCCTTGTGCACTTGGGTCCCCTCTACACCTCGTTTCACGGGGTAGAAGAGGTTCCGATTATGAGATGAGATGAAATCTGTTGGGCGCTCATCAGAACGAGCAAAATCCTTACTCAGGTCAGGAAAGATAAAAAGCTTGCACGGCCTGGATGCTGTCAGCCTTAGTACTTGATTTCTTTAAATTCCTATTAGGCTCCGTAGAATTGATGCACCATTCTTCCATTCACACCTCTGCCAAGTGTAATCTTGAGAGAAAGGTAGACACCTTTGAAGACCCTCAGTAGGTAGTCTGAAGTTTGGACACTATTGGGCCATTACTGCAGCGCAAAGGGAAGTAAATCCCGTGACAGATTGCTAAGAAGCAATTCTGTTTTAATAGCTTTTTACTGAATGCACTCCAGTAACTAGCAAATGAGAGGGCTACCACAGGTCTGTATTCTGTTATTGCTAAAGGAAAATATCTGATCGAATCAAGCACATGCAATCAATAGCCTAAAAAGACATTATCCTTAAAATGATTCAATTTTGTTTGACTTAGGAATCAACTAACAATTTTTGAGTCATGACTAAATTTTAGCTTTGCAGTGGAGTAAAATGTATCTGTATATAAAATACAAGGTTAAGCTTAAACACTTGATGGAAGTTGGTCATTAGCAAAGATATGTTTAAAACAAAAGTCTCGCTGACGTCGTTGTTTGAAGAAACAGGTAGATTTAATGGCACATAGCCATTCAACATCCGACACCCCCGCTTTAAAGACAAAACACAAGTTTTTTTCAAAGTTCATTATTTCCTTTATCGCAAAACTCTTGATTTAGTTTTAAGGACCACCTTTATTGCACACGGACAACGCCATAGGTGCTCAGATCTCCATCCAGTTACGTCTGCCCAAACCTAGGATCGACCTGTTCAAAAACAGTCTAGCTTACTCTGGAGCCTATTTGTGGAACTGCCTTCCACACCATTCTCCAGGCCTGAACGTCTTTTATATTTGGACATGCGCCCTAATATAACCGACTAGGTTGAACGGGACGCCACTAGCCAAAACGAGGCAAAATAAAAATAATAAAAAAACACCCAATAAGCCTACCTACATAATACTCATTCAACAAAGCACTTTTCAAACATTTCATCAACACTGATTATCTACCCTATAGAAGCAGCCTTTGCCTGTCCACGTCTCATCCATCTGTCAATCTTTCTTTTCCTCGTCCGCTCGTTATTTAATGTCACTCATATTTTGCACATCAACAGAAGGAAACATCGAAGCAAACATAAATACACAAGGCAGGCACACCAGCAACTCCAGCATCACGTAGAGCGAAACACGTTTTTCAAGCCTTAGTAACCAGACTAACTTTCCATGCTCTCATATCATTGAGCACCACAGGGCTTCTTGAATGCACAGAGGTAATAAATCATTCTTATCATGACACAAAACTGACCGTTTTCTCATAAGTAAATTATAGTGTCTTTGAGCAAGTAACCCGCCAAAGCATGACGGCATATAAGAACGTTGTGCTTTGTCTGCCGCATGTTCTGATGACGTCACTAATTCTCCATATGGCCATTTAATTCCTGTCCATTCCAATTCAGCTTCATTGAATCTTTGTAGTTAAACTTATCAAATCTTTGTAGTTAGACTTTTCAAATCTTTGTAGTCAAACTTATCAAATCTTTGTAGTCAAACTTATCAAATCTTTGAAGTTAAATTTATCAAATCTTTGTAGTTAAACTTATCAAATCTTTGTAGTTAAACTTATCAAATTTTTGTAGTCAAACTTATCACATTTTTGTAGTCAAACTTATCAAATCTTTGCAGTCAGACTTATCAAATCTTTGTAGTTAAACTTATCAAATCTTTGTAGTTAAACTTATCAAATCTTTGTAGTTAAATTTTCAAATCTTTGTAGTCAAACTTATCAAATCATTGTAGTTAAAATTATCAAATCTTTGTAGTTAAACTTACAAAATCTTTGTAGTTAAACTTATCAAATTTTTGTAGTTAAACTTATCAAATCTTTGCAGTTAAACTTAACAAATCTTTGTAGTTAGACTTATCAAATCTTTGTAGTCAGACTTATCAAATCTTTGTAGTCAAACTTATCAAATCTTCGTAGTTAGACTTATCTAATCTTTGTAGTTAAACTTATCAAATCTTTGCAGTTAAACTTAACAAATCTTTGTAGTTAGACTTATCAAATCTTTGTAGTCAGACTTATCAAGTCTTTGTAGTCAAACTTATCAAATCTTTGTAGTTAGACTTATCAAATCTTTGTAGTTAAACTTATCAAATCTTTGTAGTTAAACTTATCAAACCTATGGTCTATGGCAAATACACCGTGAACAAATTAAAATGCCTGCGTGTGTTTCAATTGGTATTCATTTTAGCTTCCGCGGTGCAATGTGTCCCGTTTCTGTATTTTCCCGAAAATGCATCATGAAAAGATTGGAAGGCATGCGCGCTCAATCAATGGATGTTCAATTATACAATGTGTGCCTTTTCTGTAAAGTCCCTAAAACCTGGCGGGATCTTTTCATTGTTGGTTGCAGACGTGTTAGTACGACAGTAGTAGTCTGTACGAGTAAGTCACCCGCCAAAAACATGGCGGGAAACAATTAGGTTGTGCCTTTCCTGCTCCAAGTCCTTATGAGGGCACTAATTCTTCTGTGGTCATTTATCTAGATGCACTGGTTATGGAGCTATGGAACAACGCGTCAAAAATGGTATGGGGATAAATGGAAAACAAAGCCGATGGACTGAAACGTGGTGTTAATGTTAATCAGAATCGACGTCATTGCACTCCGGGCAAACCTATAGGTGATCAGTCTCCCTCAGCAAATGTTGAAGGGTATGAATGGTATGGGGAGAAGTGGTAAAAAGCCAATGGACTGAAACTTGACTAACTAATTAATAGCCACTTTATCACAACATGTTCTGCCAAATTACGGATATTTTTAAAAAAATCATGCTATGGTACGTATTTAACAAAATAAAAATTCAAATTCAAAATAAACTTTCTTTACTCCGTCTCCAAGTCATCTTTTAAGGGAGTATGTACTCGAGTGGCTACATCGGCCGAGTTACTGCAAATGTAACGAACTCCATTCTTTATTTATTTTCACCCGAAATAACAACGAGGAACATTTTTTAATTAGTTCCAAAATCAAACATCATCCATTATTAAGAATGGGAACAAAATGTACGTTGTTTAAACAGACATGCAATTTAGACTGCAGCTTTGGTGGGAAAAGATGGGACATACAAATGCCACGAAGGGATAAGATAACTCATAATGTATCGATATGGGATTTCTTTGAACGTAAGTACGCTACAACTTAAATAAAAGTAATTTCCTCTTTTCACTTAAAACCATGTATGCAAACATCATCATGTGACACTAAGGTTCTCATGTGTGTTCATAACTGAGATAAATTAAGTATTGGTTTCATTGCTGCTTCAAACGCGCATTAGATTCTAATTCAATTCCAGTCCATTGACATGTGCTATCAACTATTTCTGACGTTGGGTTAAAGATTTCCGGATGTGTATATGTGTTGTTTTTAGCCGTATTATTTTGATTTCATATTGTTTCTGTCTGTGGTAAAGTGGGATGATATAAATATTTATAGGGGACTTAGTGTACTGACTGAGATCAGCTGTGAAGGTAACTGTATCCAATAGGTGTAGTGTTTTGCAGATAACCTTACTTGCTACCACATTATACCTCAGTCAGAATTATTCTGGAATATTGTGATGACTACGTTAAATGTCTAGGGTATGTATATGATGAAGTGTAAGTCACAACAACAACAGATAGATAAACAATTTAATTTATTCCACCACACTTGACAACACTGTGACACTCACACACATTTAACACTCTATAAGACTATCTTAAATGAGGCACTGGTAAGGTTTCCAATATAAATATGTATTAATTACTCTCACTAATATATGTGTCCTGATTCAAATACAAAGTGAACCAGGAATCACAATCAATTTTAATTACAATTTATATGTACAGAATTTATCAATATGAACCTTGTAATGACATATTTTATTAATATTATCCTATGTGTGTCAGTTGTGTAGTGGTAATATGAGGTAATACTGGTTTTGTTTTTTCAAGCTATGTTGTTATTTGTCATCATGACTTCAAGTGTTTGTTTATCTTGGAAATAATATGGGGAAAAGTTCACAGTTCCTATCAATTTAAACACTGTATTTTCCCTCTGTTTTATTATAAAGTCAGATTTTGAAGGGGGGGGGGGGGGGATAATGTTGAGCTCCTCTGGCCACAGACGCTTATCTTTCGTAATGGCGGCAGGAAGGACTCCTCTGCTCGATAGCCTCCCTGTGTTCTGGAGACACCTCACTGGTCACTATCTGGACCCAGGAGTATGCTGTCAGCCTCTAGGTTCAGCAAAGCTCAGACCAGGTGCTGCTCAATAACTTTAGGACCACGGTCCCTGAAACAAGAAGGTTGTACCTCCGATTTCAGAACTAATTTATAATAAATTTCCAGGCTGAACACCATACATAACAAACACTGAGTTCAGAGCGGTAGGCCAACTGCTATCTTCATCTGGAACAATTTTCACCAGTATACTCCTCCCTAATGGTTACTACGCCTTTGCAATTCCAGCATTATTTCTTTCTAGTCGATAAGATAGGTGTCAGTGTACTGTTTGGCAATTCCATGTAGTTTTACTTTCCTCCGACACCTTCTGTTCAGGTTGGAGCCTATATAGGCTTTACCTCATGTTCGCTACTGAACCACACATATATACAGACATAAATTATCAATTTACATTCAATTTTCATTAAAAAGATATCAAATATTTCAAGCTTACCACAATTCATGGAATAATACACAGTTACGTTGACTGGCAATGAATATAGCACAATTTCGATCTGCCGATGTCCCAGGCTTTTATTTAGAAAAATATGCACTGGCGCTCAACGCACTGGTTCTTTAGTAAGTTTATTTGAAAATGTGGTGCTGACCTGACGCCTCTGATTGACTATATTGGCGGGTCTATCCAATCGAGCCATGTTGACACAGCTTTTCAAAAAAAAGTACCCTTCCTTCCGTCTCCCCTAACAACAAAAGATAGTATTTATAGTCCGACTAATCGTGTTTAGCCTTACATTTACTTTCCGCCAATCAAATAGGAGGTAACATGTCAGCCTATTTCCCGTACAATGGTGGTGTTAAAATCTGCCACTGAGCGATTTTGATTTTGGTGTTGTCTGACATCCCTCACTATTTCTTTTGGCTATAATTTGTTAATTCCTAGACTATTTGCGTAATGTTTAACATATTATTTGTCAGCAAGTCCTAAGGAACCCAAATATATAAATTTAATGGGGCTAAGGGGCTGCGTTCAAAATATGTATTTTCTTCTACCTCCTGTTCACTTCGAATACGATGTGGTGTCTGGGTACTGTAATGTTTTCAAACGTAAACCAGTATAATGTCATGTTTCCTAATAAGCGTTTTGTAAGTTTTTAAAACCTCGCCCTCTGTATGGGTAGTGTTTTTTATCACTGTCGATTTGAAAAAAGCTAGTGCTTGTGGCCTTACACGCGTGTTAGGGGTGGCATTAATTGTGTATCGCGAGACTGTGGTAGTATTGCCTGCGTTCCGGCTTTCAGCCCCTCCCTTTCTTTCTATTCTTAGTCCATCTGTCTTTCGTTTATGGTAACTTAGTGTACAAAATGACATGAATGGAATATTAAATATAGGTCAGCTTGCGTATCTCAAGGTTTTTCTTAGAAAGGCAGTACACGTTTTATCGTAGAAAGCGGGTATTGAAGCAGTAGGCTTTTACTATCAACGTGAAACGTTACAATTTGCAGACGAAGGAGAAAACAAGGGGGATTTCGAGTACAGTCATTGTGACAGCACTGTTCTTTACCATTCTTCTTTCCTTTTATTAAATTTATTTGTTAGGCTTTACATTTACGTTTTAATTTATGTATGTGGATTAGAATTTCTCACGACAAATCCTCCCCACTTAAAACAGACGTTATATGTCAGTCTATAATTCTATATACACATAGAGAAATTTAGTATTTTTCCTGGGATTTAGGGTGATTCTCATCACACGGATGGCGGCTTAAAAAATCCGCTCCCAGATTTGTTTTTCCACTTATATACTCTATGCTAAACTCAAATGGCTGCATCAATAATGACCAACGGAGTAATCTAGAATTCTCATGTCTAGCCTGTGCTAGAAACGACAAAGGTTTGTGATCCGTTTGCAACTTAAATGCCTTCCCATACAGATAAATATTGAATTTCTTTATCGCCCATATTACTGCAAGACATTCCTTTTCGCTAGTTGAGTAATTGGTTTCAGCTTTATTCAACTTTCTGCTAGCATATGCCACTGGGCTTAATTCCCCATCCAATGCATCTGATCTCTGTAGCAGAGTTGCACCTAACCCAATATTACTGGCATCAGTCCTTACTATGAATTCTTGACTTAAGTCAGGTAATTTCAAAATAGGTTTGCTTGTGAGCTTTTCCTTCAAATCCTGGTAAGCCATTTCACATTGTGGTGTCCATGTAATTCGATCTGGATTTCCCTTACGTGTCAAATCAGTTAACGGTGCACATATGGAATTAAAGTTTTTGATATACTTTTGGTAGAAACCACATAATGAGACAAAGGATCTCACGTCTTTCTTGGTTTGTGGTCTTGGGGCTTTCTTTAGTTTCTCTAAATTCTTTGGGTCAGGGGTCACGTTTCCCTGATAAACTGTGTGTCCCAAGAATTCCAATTCTTTACATCCAACGCAACATTTGGTTGGTCGGGCTGTTAAATTCGCTTCCCTAAGTCGATTAATCAGCATGTTCAGAGAGTAAATGTGTTCCTCAAATGTTTCTGTTGCTATAAGGATATCATCCATGAAATTTGTGATACATGAATTATTCAGAGGGTCCAATAATTTTCTCATCATTCTAGAGAAGACACTAGGCGCATTCTTCAATCCAAATGGCAATCTATTAAACTCATAGTGTCCTTCTGAGGTACTAAAAGCTAGGTATGGTCTAACCTCAGGCTTTACTGGAATCTGATAGTACCCTTTACTCAGATCCACTTTTGGGAAATATTTAGCTTTATTTAGTCGGGCAAACAACTGATTTGTATCCGGCAATGGATCCACCTGTCCTTCTGTAATAGCATTCAGTCTCCTGTAATCTATACAGGGTCTATGTTCTCCAGAGGGCTTCCTTAAGAGTACAACACCGGAACTATACGAAGATTCACTGTGTGAAATAATTCCTTCCTTCAACAAATAGTCTATCTCTTCCTTCAAAGCTTTCTCCTTAGCAAAAGGAATCGAATAGGGTTTCATACAGACAGGTGTGGGGTCTATCAGTTTCATATCATATTCCAATAAGTTTGTATGCCCTGGTCGGTCTGTTAACACCTCTGCATGATTATCTAGAACCTGTTGTACTCTCTCTTTCTGAGTTTTCGTTAACTGTGTACTGATTTTCACCTGTGCCGCTGTCTCACAGGGATGTAATGGATATTAAAATGATGAAAGTGGTTCCTTTTTCATCTCCATGGCAATGGACAAGGTCAACAAGTGTGTCTCTTCCTGATGTTCTCTTTCCAAATATTTCTTCAGGAGATTCACATGATAGATTTTTTCTTTCCCCTTCTTATCTATCTTATAATTTGTTCTAGACACCTTCTCTAGAACTGTATATGGACCTTGCCATCCAATTTGTAACTTATTCTGGCTACCGGGTAGAAGAAGCAGTACCTTCTCTCCCACAGCCAAATCTCTGTCTTTAGCTTTTCTGTTATAATAGGCAGCATGTTTCTTCCTGGCTTGTTTCAAATTTTTATTGGCAAGTTTCCAGCCAGTTTTTAAACGAGTGGTCAGCTCATTCACATATTGGTATGAAGATGTAATATTTTCCTCTGCCTTTTCATCAGTCCACGTTCTTAACAGCGCTTCAAGTGGACCTTTTATTGTATGGACCTATTTGTCCATGCACCGGTATGGTCTCTTCCACTCGAAGCGCTATAGTGATGATTTTTCTTTCCAGATTTATCATGCACAAAACGACCGCTACCAATTTTTCTCTTGGGGCTTTCTCCCCACTTAAAATTCTTGATGACAGATTTCCTCTCTACATCTTCTTCCTCCAGTTTGTTTAAGTCCGATTGAGGGATTTTCGGCTTATCCTGGGGTAAGACATCTTTTTGCACTCTCTGCATAGTGGCCATTGTAAAACAGTTAAGTGAAGCTTGTCCGTGAAAAGGGGCTTCCCATTCCATTTGGTCCACTTTATCAAATTTATTTTCTTTCTATTGTCAGGCCTACGGTTGCCCCGTGGCGTGTCCAGGTCCTGATCAATGTTCCCACTTGTGGGTGTTCCCTCATGTGCTATGCTACACCTTTCTACAAAATTCTCAATGTCCCATCTTGCCTTGGGCCAATAATAATTGTGCGCCACCTTTTGGATGATGGTACCTATTTTTTCATGGTCCCCATCTGGTTTCACATGTAGGCTCCTTATTAATTCTGCCCTATATCTTTTAGGAAGTACCAGCTGTCCCTGACCTTTGGATCTAGCTCCAGTCTTCCTATACATCAACTTGTTTTTCATGTAAAAATCTCCCTTGCCTGGAGTAGTATGACAAGTTGACAATTTCCTGAAACAAGGCTTGAGGGTCTTATCCCCAGCCTGTGCCTTCCTCATCTCTTCTGGAGTGGTATCTATCAGAATATCCTCCTCCTTTCTTGAGGTCGACCTGACCTGAAGGGTGGCCATAACTATAGGGTTCCTTCTGCAACGGTCAGTGTCATGATTGTTCATCTTACAATTTTTACACCACCTTTTCCCTTGGTTGAAAGATTTCCTTTCATCATATTTCCTTTCATCGAATTGTGGGGTTTTATTTTTATTGTCATACCGTGGCCTATCAAATTGGTGCTTACCTTTGTTTTGATCTCTAGGATCAAATTTATTAAAGTTCTGTGGTGCCCTAAAATTATCCACCTGTTTCTTTTTATTACCTGATACCTCTGCCTGAGCCGCTAGATACCTTTCTGCAACATTTAGCAACTCACCCAGCCTCTCTGCACCTTGTTCCATGAGAAACTTTCTCAGGTCTGGAGCCATGGACTCTCTTAGTTGTTCTATTAGGACCATTTCCTTAAGATCTTGGGTTTTCCCCAGAGAAGTCCATTTCTCCAAGTATGTCTCTAACCGTGCAGAGAACTGGTGATAGGTTTCACCTGACAGTAGTTTAGCATTCCTAATTTTTTTCCTATAAAATTCTGCGTTCTTTTCATATCTTAACAAAAGAGCCTGCTTTAACATGTCATAATTTTCCTGATCACCTCTGCTCATTTTGGCAAAAACTTCATAAGCTGCCCCACGAAGACCTTGAGATAACTTTAAGCTCCACCTTTCTCTCTCTAACCCATATGTGGTAGCTAATAGTTCATATCTATTTAGATAGCTCTCAATATCATCGTCTTTCTCAACAAAGTGATCTAAATGAAAATTCATAGCTGAGGTTGAGGCTCCCTGACTAGCAGTAGCATCAGAGGTAAAGGGACTGGCACCATTTTCAGGAGCATGGCCTTGAAACTCAAACTCCTTTAGTCGTAACTCATGTTCCCTTTGTAATCTCTTCTCCTCCTTTTCTGCTTCCCTCTCTGCAGTCAATCTTCTTTCTTCTGCAGCATGTCTTCTTTCCTCGGCTTCCAATGATTTAGCCTCTTTGTCAGCCTCAATCTGCAACCTCTTAGTCTCAGCCTCAGCCTCAAATTGTAACCTCTTAATTTCCTTTTCAGCCTCTAACTTTCTTTCGGCCTCTTTTTCTAATCTTCTTTCTTCCCGTTCAATATATTTGTCACATTCAGCAGTGACATAAGCAATCATAATTTTCCCGTCCATTCCTAACTCTTTCGCAGTCTGTACAGCAGCAGATCGAAATTTTGCCAAGTCGGCCATTGTCTAACATGCAAATGTAAACAATTCAATCTTTCAATAATTATCTAAGGACACTACAGGCACTGAGAGCTCAACCTTATTTATTTCCACCCAAGGATACCTTTTAATTCTTATTATTCCCAATATCTATAACAGGAGAAAGTTCAATATCCCGGGATCGAGACCCCAATATATGTGGTAAAGTGGGATGATATTAATATTTATAGGGGACTTAGTGTACTGACTGAGATCAGCTGTGAAGGTATCGGTATCCAATAGGTGTAGTGTTTAGCAGATAACCTTACTTGCTACCACATTATACCTCAGTCAGAATTATTCTGGAATATTGTGATGACTACGTTAAATGTCTAGGGTATGTATATGATGAAGTGTAAGTCACAACAACAACAGATAGATAAACAATTTAATTTATTCCACCACACTTGACAACACTGTGACACTCACACACATTTAACACTCTATAAGACTATCTTAAATGAGGCACTGGTAAGGTTTCCAATATAAATATGTATTAATTACTCTCACTAATATATGTGTCCTGATTCAAATACAAAGTGAACCAGGAATCACAATCAATTTTAATTACAATTTATATGTACAGAATTTATCAATATGAACCTTGTAATGACATATTTTATTAATATTATCCTATGTGTGTCAGTTGTGTAGTGGTAATATGAGGTAATACTGGTTTTGTTTTTCCAAGCTATGTTGTTATTTGTCATCATGACTTCAAGTGTTTGTTTATCTTGGAAATAATATGGGGAAAAGTTCACAGTTCCTATCAATTTAAACACTGTATTTTCCCTCTGTTTTATTATAAAGTCAGATTTTGAGGGGGGGGGGGGGGATAATGTTGAGCTCCTCTGGTCACAGACGCTTATCTTTCGTAATGGCGGCAGGAAGGACTCCTCTGCTCGATAGCCTCCCTGTGTTCTGGAGACACCTCACTGGTCACTATCTGGACCCATGAGTATGCTGTCAGCCTCTAGGTTCAGCAAAGCTCAGACCAGGTGTTGTTCAATAACTTTAGGACCACGGTCCCTGAAACAAGAAGGTTGTACCTCCTATTTCAGAACTAATTTATAATAAATTTCCAGGCTGAACACCATACATAACAAACACTGAGTTCAGAGCGGTAGGCCAACTGCTATCTTCATCTGGAACAATTTTCACCAGTATACTCCTCCCTAATGGTTACTACGCCTTTGCAATTCCAGCATTATTTCTTTCTAGTCGATAAGATAGGTGTCAGTGTACTGTTTGGCAATTCCATGTAGTTTTACTTTCCTCCGACACCTTCTGTTCAGGTTGGAGCCTATATAGGCTTTACCTCATGTTCGCTACTGAACCACACATATATACAGACATAAATTATCAATTTACATTCAATTTTCATTAAAAAGATATCAAATATTCCAAGCTTACCACAATTCATGGAATAATACACAGTTACGTTGACTGGCAATGAATATAGCACAATTTCGATCTGCCGATGTCCCAGGCTTTTATTTAGAAAAATATGCACTGGCGCTCAACGCACTGGTTCTTTAGTAAGTTTATTTGAAAATGTGGTGCTGACCTGACGCCTCTGATTGACTATATTGGTGGGTCTAACCAATCGAGCCATGTTTACACAGCTTTTCAAAAAAAAGTACCCTTCCTTCCGTCTCCCCTAACAACAAAAGATAGTATTTATAGTCCGACTAATCGTGTTTAGCCTTACATTTACTTTCCGCCAATCAAATAGGAGGTAACATGTCAGCCTATTTCCCGTACAATGGTGGTGTTAAAATCTGCCACTGAGCGATTTTGATTTTGGTGTTGTCTGACATCCCTCACTATTTCTTTTGGCTATAATTTGTTAATTCCTAGACTATTTGCGTAACGTTTAACATATTATTTGTCAGCAAGTCCTAAGGAACCCAAATATATAAATTTAATGGGGCTAAGGGGCTGCGTTCAAAATATGTATTTTCTTCTACCTCCTGTTCACTTCGAATACGATGTGGTGTCTGGGTACTGTAATGTTTTGAAACGTAAACCAGTATAATGTCATGTTTCCTAATAAGCGTTTTGTAAGTTTTTAAAACCTAGCTCTCTGTATGGGTAGTGTTTTTTATCACTGTCGATTTGAAAAAAGCTAGTGCTTGTGGCCTTACACGCGTGTTAGGGGTGGCATTAATTGTGTATCGCGAGACTGTGGTAGTATTGCCAGCGTTCCGGCTTTCAGCCCCTCCCTTTCTTTCTATCCTTATTCCATCTGTCTTTCGTTTATGGTAACTTAGTGTATAAAATGACATGAATGGAATATTAAATATAGGTCAGCTTGCGTATCTCAAGGTTTTTCTTAGAAAGGCAGTACACGTTTTATCGTAGAAAGCGGGTATTGAAGCAGTAGGCTTTTACTATCAACGTGAAACGTTACAATTTGCAGACGAAGGAGAAAACAAGGGGGATTTCGAGTACAGTCATTGTGACAGCACTGTTCTTTACCATTCTTCTTTCCTTTTATTAAATTTATTTGTTAGGCTTTACATTTACGTTTTAATTTATATATGTGGATTAGAATTTCTCACGACACTGTCGTGTATTACAATTTATTGAATTGACACAGGAACAAAAACTCGAAGAAAAATTATATACTGAAGCACATTAAAAACGCACCACCATTATATATATTGATGCAGAGAAGCTGGAAAAAAAAGTGTGGGAATGGATTTTCCCCATGTTTATCATGAGGTAAAGAGCGAATGGCTGCTGGAATGGAAAGGGCAGGATTCAACCCACGGGTTTGTGTATAGACTACATGAAAACAATGAAAGTTACACGTGCAACACAATTCCCAACAGCTATGACCCTGAAAATGTGTACGCGTTGTGGCGGTATACTCGGTATAAAAAGGCCGTTGAGACAAAACACCCAGTACATGTGCTTGAAATGCCACGACTATCTGAAAACGACCGTCAACGAGCCATTGGTATGTTGGAGACCGGAATGAGCTCGCGGGCCATTGCCAGAAGGAGAAATTGCCACCACAGTACTATTGTACGGCCCAATGAACGTTACGGAACCACTGGCAGTGCCCAGGATAGACTTCGGAGTGGCCAACCACGAGTTACTTCCCCTGCGCAAGATCGTCATATTGTGCTGAGTCACCTAAGGAATCGTTCTCTCCCGGCAAGTCAAACAGCAAGAGCAATAGTGTGTAGAAGGGGACAAGTGTCTCGAATGGCAGTCATACGACGACTCAGAGGTACGGGCCTTACTGCAAGACGACCTTATGTTGGGCCAAACTTGACTCACAGACATCGTCAGCAGCGCTCAGATAAAAATGGCGACCGTGCTCGTGGAGTTTACGACCGTAGAACAGCGTGCTGTTGTGCGTTTTTTTGGGGGGCAAAAGGACTTCCTGCAAAGGATATTTATAATGAAATGATTCCTGGTTACGATGACAAGTGTTTGTAGCGTAAAGCGGTACAGTACTGGGTCGAAACATTTTCTCAAGGACGCTCAAAAATTGCTGATGAAGACCGACCTGGTCGTCCTCTTCAGATTGCGACAGAAGCATATGTGCGGCGGGTAGGTGGGTAGGATTCGAGCTGACAGGCGAGTAACGATAGACGGTGTAGCAATTGCAATAGGGTGTTCTCATGGTTTAGCCTACAGCATAATGCATGATAGTTTGTATTTCCGGATAGTGTGCTCACGGTGGGTGCCCAGACAGGTGAATGAGGAACACAAAATGAACCGAATGGGCCTGTCATTGCAACATCTCTCTCGGTACGCAGATGAAGGAGAAGACATGCTTAACAGGATTGTTGCTGGGGATGAATCATGGGTGCATCACTACCAACCCGAATTAAAGCGTGCCTCAATGCAATGGAAACATCCTTCGTTGTCTTCTGCCAAGAAATGCAAGGTTACGCCATCAGCAGGGAAGGATATGCTTACAGTGTTTTGGGATTCTGAAGGAGTGCTGTTAATTCCATTTCCAGAAGAAAGGTGAGAATGTGAATGCTGCATCGTACTGTGAAGTTCTGTTGATGCTTCGGGATGCAATTCGAAGAAAACCTCCAGGCCTACTGACTAGAGGAGTATTGCTCCATCACGACAATGCCAGACCACATACAGCTCGATTAACACAGGAGAAAATTGAACAACTAGGGTGGCAACTTCTTGAACATCCGCCTTACAGCCCCGACTTAGCCCCGACCGATTTTCACCTGTTTGGTCCACTAAAAACTCACCTTGGCGGTAAACGTTTCACGGATGACGAAGAGGTTGAACACGAGGTGCAAATGTGGCTGAGACAGCAGACCAAAGACTTTCATGCTACAGGTTTTAAGGCACTGATAAAGCGATGGGATATGTGTATCAATGTTGGTGGAGATTATGTTGAGAAATAAGGGGAAATGTAAGTGTAATAATAAATGGTTTTCAAGTTCGTATTTCATTTAGTTTTTTTTAATAGCCATTTGTGACCTATTTACTGACTTGCTCTCGTCGTATATCTCGTGGTTTTTTTTTTTTCATTTTATTAGAAAAAAAACAATGATGAAAAAGGACATTCGCTACACTTTTATTTCCTGTTCATATAACTTTTGACAAAAAGGTTGCCTATATATGTCTTGAGTGTTGTTTATTTCTCATTGTCAGCTTATCCATGTCTTGGATATTGCTTATTTCTCATTATCAGCCTATCCATGTCTTGGATATTGCTTATTTCTCATTATCAGCCTATCCATGTCTTGAATATTGCTTATTTCTCATTATCAGCCTATCAGTGTCTTGGATATAGTCTTCCACTTGCTCTAAACCGATCTTACCTGTACCGTTGTTACCTCTTCCAGCAAAGTAATCTTTCAAAAATAAAATATTTTACAGGAAAAAAAAAATGTAAAAATGACCATGACGTGAAATCGCAGATATGAAACAGAAATAAAGAAGATAATATGAATGGCCACAATTAAATTCAACAACTTGAGACAGATACTAACATTAAAGCACTAACAAAATCAAACTTAGAATCATCAAATGTTATATATATTTTTCATTATTGTATGGTATAGAAACATGGAAAATGAACAAGCAATTAGGGGAAATAATTTAGGCCCTTGAGATGTGGATATATAGAAGAAGGGGGCACATCTCGTGCGAAGAGAAGAAAACAAATAAAGAGGTCATAGAAAATTTAATTAATGAAGGAGATCAAAATTAGACAGCTAAAATATTTTGGCTATGTAAAAAGATATAACATCTTAGTGAAGACCATAATAGAAGGAAAAGTTGAAGGCAAACGTGCAAGTGGAAGCCAGCGCTATAATAGGAGATAACATAAAGAGATGGACAGGAAAGAGACTGTCAGAGTGCACCATCAAGACAAGAGATGGACAGGAAAGACACTGTCAGAGTGCACCATCAAGACAAGAGATGGACAGGAAAGAGACTGTCAGAGTGCACCATCAAGACAAGAGATGGACAGGAAAGAGACTGTCAGAGTGCACCATCAAGACAAGAGACAGAAGACGGAGATCAAATGCAGTCGACCTTCGATGTGAAGATGGCAACTGATGATTATGATGACGCTATCAAATAGTCTGGAGGTAGCATTTTAGAATGTAAGGTCGTAATTTTGTGAAAATATTTAATTTCGAGCTCTAAAATGCTCTTTGAACGAAGGGGACGAGAGGTTGCTGGTGAATGGCGTAGTTGTGTATCTACTTTGGAGAAGGGATTTTGACTTTGGCAGACGTGCTGTTGCTGGCAGAAGGAAGTATGGTCACAGTGACATGTTTGGAACAACCAGAGTTTGAATTGCACCGGAAAGACTAAATTGAGCACTCATTAAAATAACATGCATACCTTTCAATTTTGTCCATGGTGCATTGACCCTCAGTAATAAAAAAGTTTCACGACAAAGATCCAATAAAGTTGAAATGGAATGGAAAGAAATGACCACAACAGAAATGATGTTATTAAGACCACGAGCAGCAGAAAGAGAACACCATTATTCATCCCCGTTATTTTTGACTAGTTACTTCCTCGTAGGAAAGTGGTCACTCCACCTCATTAAGCGGATCTTAGTGTAGTTAAAAGTCTAACATTTCCCCCACAACGGCAGTATCTGCTATGAAACTAAAGGAAGTTTGAACTAGAAGAATATGTCCCTGATCAAGATCATGACTTAATTCTTGCATACCCCCATCATCATCCTTTTTCTTCGCGCTCCTTACAAAGCATGGAGCCACCACTGCAGCTCCTCCCCTAGCATGAAGCATGTACCAAGCAATCACATGCTCCAACGCCGGTAGATTCTGTAGCAATTTGTTTTATATGATAAGGTTTCCACATGAGGCTAAACTAGGGTTCCCATTCGTCCCGTTTTTCCCGGGACAGTCCCGTTTTTGATAAAATGTCCCGGTGTCCCGAATTTATTCCAAATGTCCCGCTTTTTAAGGGTCCTTCCTGAAAAAAAATCTTTGGGTAACGGATTTTATTCCGTGTTTTAGTAGTGTTACTTTATCAATTTCCGGTTACAGTGGACCCTCTATTTGAATCTCGAACAAAAATTCGAAAGTCGACCAAAACGGTGTTCAGTGAGCATCTACCAAATGATTTAATGCGTATTAGCATTATTATACAGTATTTTTATCGTTTTTCATCCGCATAATGCCGAAACGTAAGTGCAGTATAAATGATAACATTACAAAAGAATTTCCCTTCATTAAAGGTGTAGATGAAAATGTGGAATATACTTTATGCAGCTCTAAATTTTGCACTTCACATGGTGGTCGGTCAGACGTAGTCAACCACGTGAAAACGAAAAAACATAAAGGTGCTGTTGAAAGTAAGGCTTCCAACAGCAGTATTTTTTTTTCTCTAACCAGCGGCACTCGAGCTTTCCAGCTCTTTTGGCCCAATGACATGTCATTGCGAGACTGGGGGGTCAGTGGACTTTCCTTCCAACCCGGTCAGGAGCTTCGCTCCTTCCCATCCACACGGGATTTATGTGCAGGAGCCGTTCAGGTTATCCAGTCAAATTTCCGGTCGTAAACATTCCTTCATACGCTGACGCCCGGGTTTGAACCATGAAAACCTGGTCGCCAGTACAACGCCGTAGCCATTACACCAGCGCGGCTCCCCCAACAGCAGTATAAGTCATTTCTTAAATGCAAAAACCCAGAGTGAAAAGGAAATGGAAAAACAGTTATCATTGGCAGCACAGGAAGCAACATTCGCTAATCACACGGCGGTGCATAACCACAGCATGGACTGCACAACAGCCATCGTGAAAAAACTTTTAACGATAAAGTGGAAGTTGTGTTAGTTAATGTGTGTATTTTTATACCAGTATCTTATTTTAAGTGCAACATATAATATATAATAGATTTATTTGTGCTTTACCTTAATTTTTAACATGTCCCGTTTTTTTACAAAATGTCCCGGGTTTTTTAGGTAAAAATTTGGAAATGTCCCGGTTTTTAAACAAAACATTATGGGAACCCTAGGCTAAACCCCCAAATTTGTTGCCTTGTACAACACATTACATCCATACAGTTACGTTATATTACATAACAATGTGATGACTAGTGTTATACAAAGCAGGAAAAGTACCTACGTTACGATCGCATGTCGATCATTTTCAAAGCATGTTTCTATGTCCATGCATTGTTTTTCTTGTCTGAAACGTTTTCTTCTATTGGCCATTCCTCTCGTCTCATGTATGACAGCAACCAGACGTATTGCCAGTCCAGCAACTTCATTATAAAGTGTGCATAATTACAGTTTCGACAACCACAATAACAATTTAGTACTGCAAATGATATTCGTATCACATAATACATAATACGCGTCAGTATATAATTGTTTCATAAATCAATATCTTTGCGCATTAGGCCCGAAGTGGAAATAAATTCAATACTGTGGTAATTGTATCATGCTGTTTAAAAAGCTGAGTATTTTTTTGTTCTGCTTTGTGAATATTCAGTTTACATTGCTTGTTTAAATGTACAGGCCAGTGGCAAGTTTCCATTCATTTCTTGTGTCTGGAATTCTCTCGTACCGTGGTGTATGTCTTCTTGACCTTTCTCTCAGCTACATTTACAGTTCTATGTCATTGACTGCCATAATGATTGATTGTTCAATGCTGGTGTCTGCCATTTTTACTGAGTTTTCTACATCACTGACTCTAATTAGTGATCAATATCGGTGTCTGCCGCTTTGAATAAGTGTTTGCTGAGTCATTGACTCATTTGCTATGTCGTTGACTGTTATTTTTACTGAGTGCCCTACAATCAACTTCATTGTCTGCCACTATTATTGAGCGTTCAATGTCGCTGACTATCATTTTACAGAGTGTTCTATGTCACTGACTACCACTACCTTTGATTGATAAATGTTCGTGACCGCACTTTTAATGAGTGTTAAATGTCGATTATTGCCTTTTGTTTTCAATGAGTGTATGCACCAGACTTTAGTTTATTATATCATTGAATTTTTATAATTTCTTCACACTACGCATTTTAACTACAGTGCTTAAAATTGTGTGTTAATTAATATTAATTCGCCAGATATGATTTGGTCTTGGATACAAATCTTTAAAAATGTCCTCAGACTTGAAAAAAATTTCCTGACATCTCCTCAGGATCCCGGCTTGGCCCCCAAATGTTGTGCTACGCGGTCTTTTATGTTTATAATTATATTATGTTCATAAGTGGTACTCATCTGGTTCCACTGGCCAAGAAACTGTTAGGGGTATTCACTAGACCGCCGCACACAATCCATACCAAACTGCCATAGTCAAGTAGTTGAAAGCGAAGTGGAAACGATTCACAAATGTTTAATAAAACATGAGATGATGCTCCATTATTAGTTACATAACCATTTAGGATATAATGGCATTCTTTAAGCCGTCATAAAAGAGTCTCTGTAATGTCATAGCTCGAGACACTGTCGTAGATCGACTTCAACGTATATTTAATTCTGACTCACTTTTTCAACAGAATCCAGATTCCCTTTTCAAATATAACTAGTATCATCTAACAGAGGCATATTGATGATCTAGTGCTGGAACATCATAGGGATAATACCCAATTAATATATATTTCACGAGCTCAGAGACATACGTTCTCTTGCCACAACTACACACATAGAATCCTCTAGCAGACGATCTTCCCCCCGTCTGCCTTGCTTACCACGAAGTCTGCTGAACTGAACCCCTAGGCAATGACGTCACTTCCTGTGTCACCAATGACTTCGTATAATAAACAAACAAGAAGCCTTGTCGAACCATTTTGATATCGACAGACATGTTATGAATTTTACTCATAACAGTGTTCAATGTTGATAGCTTACTGTCCCTTTTACTTGCTGTGCGAGATGGAAGCTGGATAATAGCTAGTTGTGGCTTGACAAACGTTAGATAGAAAATTTAGTTCCCCAGAACCGGAGCTGTGAGTTATAGGTAGGGATGGCACAAGACAAGTCAGGTAGTTAACCATACAGTCCATGTGATAGCTGTTGATGAGAACTGATAGATAATTCACCTTCTCGCTAGACCTATCCTATGCTCTAATGGTATTATTACAATATGTGAATGTAGCTCGTATTATTATCTACCAAGTTTAATTATCACTAGTTTAACTACATAACAAAATTATAACTGGAAGTCTGAGAAATTCAATAACTGCAGTTATAAATTAAATCAATTCACTTTAATGATTCTAATGTATAATAAAAGAAATATGCACGTTGGGTATATAATATTTCATAAGTAAATTATTTACATCAACAAAATAATGTCACTGATTGTCTTTTTCATCTCACCAGGAGTGCGGTTCTCTTGGTTTGTATTTTCCCTTAAAAGTTAACGTAACATGCGTGATAGGCAGATGTGATTGACTCCCAACAGTCGATAAACCTGGACTTTGAAGACACTATGCGTATGCCAGGTGACAGTCTTGGCCCACTGATGACAGTTCACACAAATTGTTCCACGTTCTCGCCACAAAGTTAAACCTGCAAATATACGGTGAAAGTTTGGTACTTGTATTTTAAATTAACGACGCCCCTCCGATGCCGACTTGCCACTTGTCGCGAGAGGTTCAGATGTTATAGAAAGTAATAAGGTATCCTGAATATAAAGGTGTATCAGATGATACCAGGGTAGTGCCAGATAAGAGTCTGGTCTTATCAGTAATACCCCTTTCTCTAAAAAGAGTAAAGGTGCATAGACAACAAAGGTAGGATCAAGCTGTATAAGTTCCCAGAGAAGATGGTAATGTAGTACTCTGAGTCCCTATTCACTACCTCTCCAGATCCTCCTCTGTTAATATGGTAATTATTATTATTATTATTAACTCTGCTAGGGGTAATTATTTAATTAAATTCACCAACAATGAATAAAACTTAACTTAAAGAATTTAAGTAAGTCGGCTGGTAAATATTTACAATTTATTTGTACATTTACTCTTTTCTGTTTTGAAAAGTTTTAAAAGAACTCATGTTACACAAGTAAATAAATAATAAAAATAATGGTCAACAAAGTCTTTCTCTGTCTAATTACTAGTGTTATTCTCCCGGTCTACTTGAAGATATATACTGCTAAGTTCATCACAAACTGGATTTATGTTAGTTTTTGGTGATCAGGAATATGCACCACAGTTGCCTTTGTGGACAACTTATCTGCGTCACTGAAGATGGCTCCCTCTGATACTGGAGAGAATTGTCAGCTGAAATTCTTCCAACTGGTATTCACTGGATGTCTGGCCCTCTAACATAGACCGGCATTGCATCCGTCTTAACCGCAGTATGAGATACCTCTTATATTTGTTGTAGGTTATAGGATAAAACCTTCAGGTATACACACAGACGAGCCGTTAATGGTTGGTTAAGATCTGCTTTCAGGTACAGAAGGCAAAACACTTGCATTAACACAGGCTTTCTTTTGCCGCTCGCTGTCGATTCAAATATTTGTGACTGACCTGATTCTAATTGGCACGCACTATTTATAGAGTGACCTCGACCGTCCGAGGTGGCTTCCCCTACTGATGTGTTTCAAGATCCGAAAATATTGGTAAAATTTTGCCTGTTGTTCAAATCAGGAATACTACTTTTTTATTATCTCCGTTATTCCTGGAGCGATTTTATTCATCCAAAGCTTAAATTACACCCTGCATTATTCTTTATATATCTATTTCATAATCCTTTAGTCTCATAAGTGCATTTTATTCTGTGCATAATTTAAACAGCTAAATTAAGGACTAACCTGATGCTTCAAATGCATTCAACCAGAGGTTTCTCCCATCCTATATTAGTATTTATAAAAGTTATTGTTCCTACGGGTAGAGCAACATTCCCAGTATCGCTTTGTATACTTCTTCCATGTGGTACTTCTTTCATACTGATGTAGTAAATTGTCTTCCGATACTAGGTTGCACATATTGGATTTCCTATTTTATTATCCAAGGCTGTAGTAAAACACTGCATAAAGGAGCGTTCTGATTGGACTGGGTATCTTGCAGTTCTTACAATGTATGGCGCGCGGTGTGGTCAGAGTTACTTAGAATTCGTGTTGTGATACAGACGTCATTTCACGACACCACTGAGAAATAGGATTCCTCATTTTGACCACACGGTCATGAGGCTGTGGTATGTCAGTCAAACGGGGTACGTCAATCTAACAATACAATACATTTAACTATTAATACATCAATTATTGTCAGTTTTCAAACCTAGTCATAATTAATTCCTTTTGGCTATCTTCTGCCAAAGTTAACTAAGACAAGAAGAAAAGATGCACTCCTTGTGCATATCTCAATAGTAAAGCCCTGGAAAAGAACTGTTCTAAGAAGGACTTTTAAGATATATGGTTGGAGGCATGTTTGTGTCTTAAGTTTGCCTTGTGCCTGAAGGAAGATGGCATATCCAACCATATACTTCAAATTCTAACGATCTAACTGTTGCGTTCGTTTCTTTTCATGGTTTTTTTTTTAAATCAAACGATTAAATGGCTATTGACTAATTCTGTCCACGAAGTCATTCCTGCAACCGAGCTTTTAGATATATGTGTCTCTGTTGTACTTTCAATATGGCATTTTTCAAAATAGATGTAACAGTTGTATTTATAATTGCAGGTTAATTATGATTTTAATCCTATTAATATTTCCAAATATTGCTGGAGACAATTAATGAAGGAGTTCTTCTTCTTCTTCTTCTTCTTCTTCCTTCCTCGTTTGTCCTGAAAAGGACATTGGTTGCGTTGTGTCCGTTTACAGTGAAGCTGCGATATTTGTGCCTTTCGGCCACACATCCGACTTCCGCACTGCATTTTTTGGGACCGGTTTTGCCTTCCCTCTTCGATCCCTACTCCTCAGCCAGACTGCAGGAATGCAGCATGATTCCAGGACCACCACGTGGAGGTGGAGAAGGGTCTTTGGTCAGCTCTGGTTCTCTGACCCTGACGCAGGCAGTCAAGCTATGGGTCGCTTACTGCATTCCTCACATTTGATGCGTCTTAGGTCCCATGAAGGAGTTCAAAGTTTGAGAGTTAAAATTGTTTGGCCATGCAAAAAGACAAAACACTTTGCTCAGAACCGTGATGGAAGGAAGAGTTGAAGATAAACGTGCAGGAGCATGGCAGCGCTATAATTGAGAAGATATTATCAAGAGATGGATAGGAAAGAGTCTATCAGAGTGTAACTTCAAGACAAGAGACAGTAGACGTTGGAGATCCGTTGCTGTCGACCTTTTGATGCAGAGTTGGCAGCTGATGACCATTACATTTCTCAGTTCAACAATGAAAAGAGAGTTACCGCCTCTTCTGTTCTCTTCTCACTTTTCTCCTTTGTGTTTCCTCTGGGTGTCTACAACACTGTCCCAGTATGTGAATGTATCCCCTCGTGCAGTGAAGAAAGAAAAGAAAATATGAGTGTTGCTTGTAATAAAAGCATTAGGTCCTTTTTTAGTACTCAGTTGTAGCCCTTGTGTTGATGTCTTTCTATTCAATCACCGTCATTATCATTATTTACATATATATATATATATATATATAGTACAGTTGAGATTGATTTAAAAATAGAATATGAGAAATGAGGTATCTGAGGAAAGTGGTTGAAGTAACAAGAAGAGACATGGTCCGCAACCAGACGATCCGTCAAGGCCTAAAATCCCATCCGCTGCAGACCCAAATAGAACAGTCCCAACTAAGATGGTTTGGCCATGTCTGCAGAATGGGAGAAGATCGGCTACCACGACAAGCATGGGAAACAAAGAGCCAGGGATCCAGACCTCCAGGACGACCCAGAGTCCGCTGGGAGGACAACATTAGACAATCTTTGAAGGACCGAGGACTAGAATGGAACCAGGCCAGGAAGAAGACAGCTGATAGAATGGTCTGGCGCTCTCTATTCCAAACCTCTACACCTCACGGTAGAAGGGGAACGACTAAGTAAGTAAGTAAGTATATTAATCGGTCAATTTCGAATAATTTGAAAAATCGTAAATAACATTTTCTATTAATGACTAAGGACTTTATTTATTTTACTTGTTATAACATCCTCCTGAAAATGTAATGAAAATATTGAAAAAATTACAACCAAACAATTTATTTTTATTGACCATTCCTGCCAACTTCCATTTCACAAACCTCTATCATAGCATATGCTCTCGCATTTAAACAAAAAACATAATTATTTCTTAAAATGGAATGATCGATGATAACTTGTTTTATCAATTAATCGATTAAAAAATTTAAACCGAATAATCGAGGTATTAATCGTTACAAATCCCAACCCTGAAATATATATATATATATATCATGCATATACCTTCCAATAAGTAGACTCCCTAGCCGAGCTAACTGTGTTACCATGGAAACCGTATCAACACCAGTTGTCATTTTCTCCATTTCTTCACTGCAGTCAGATAGCCTACTTTGTCGTGTGTCTCCTGCGATAAGTACACGATTAACTAATCAATGTTACGCCAAGCAGAAGCTAGCATACACCATTAACATTTTGTTGTTATAAATATATATACACACACATATACAGCAAGATTATTGAGGGACAAGAAGGCTGTGAAATGTCAGACGTATTAAACCAAATCAAAAGAAGAAATGGTGTTCATGTATTTGTGAAATATGGCCCGTTGTAGTTGCAGGTGTTCACCGAATGGGTAAGAAAGAATAAAACAACTACACTTTCAGGCATATGGTACATGGTGATTGTTGTGATATTATTCCTGGGGCTGCAACCGCAACATGTAAAACACAGTGTCAATAAAACTACTGCCGCAAGAGTTTGTGAGTACTTGGTGCAGGCTTGCTGCAGGGGGACCAGCTGTGATGGTGGTTCTGCTGATGATGTTGCCCTGATTGCTAAATCAGAGGCACATCTCCAATCCAACCTGCAAGTCTGGAAGGAAGAGCTGGAGAAGAGAGGGATGGTCATAAGTAGCTCTAAAACAAAATCTATGGTGATATCACGAGAAGAAAGAAGGCACCAGATTAAGCTGGGAGAACAGGTCCTGGAGCAGGTCGACCACTTTAAATACATCGGAGCTGTGATAGACAGGAAGGGAGGCATCAAAGAAGAGTTGACCACTCGAAAAGCAGCAGCTGTGAGACTTTTTCCGGCCATAAATCAAGGATTCCTCAGCAAGAGAGAGGTTGGTAAGAAAACGAAGATGGCTGTATATCGTTCCACCTATGTCCCAGTCTTGACATATGGATGTGAGTCATGAGCAATGAGTACAACCCACAAAAGCCAGATCCAAACCTCAATGCTCCATAAGGAACGTAAATAAAAAAAAACATGCTGATTTGTGTGCTATAAAGTTTTATAACCTGTCAACTGCTTAAATATTAAAGAGCGTCGCTTGGAGGAGTGGTTAGAGGGTGTGCTTTTCGATGCTACGTTACCACGTTCGAAACCTGGTAGTTTTCCACTTCAGTCTACCTAGTTGTAAAGTGGTACCTGGATCTGCTTTTGTGTTAGGGAAAGTAGAGACAGCGAGGAAGAGAACCAGTCACCGCAGTTCATAAAAAGCTGAGATCAAGTATACTGAAGTACCTGACACTTCACATCCCCTACGGCAGGCAGGCTGCATTGATATGATACTAATTTCCCTGTTACATTTTTAAATATTACATTGTCTGAAAATTTCGGTTGTTTGAAATTTTTGTGTGTTAAATTTCAATTCTATTCGGTTCTGAGAAAGTTGTAAATACGAGATGATGACTTTTCTTTCTCTTCTTTTTCCTTAAATAAATCTGACGTTCAGTTATTGACACAGTTACATTCTTAAATGTCAGGCTCAGATAATGGTGTTTGCATAGTCTAAAGAAACAAATAATAAATGGTTATTTTATTTTAATTCTCCTACTAAAGGAACACAATTGCCCCGGTTCTAAACTTGGTTGCGTCACGTCCAGTTTGCTCAACTATAAATTGTTACTTAACTCTGTTCTTGGGTTATCGGAGTCAAGACAGCGAGGTCGGTCACCAGTCAACCCACTTCTTGAAGCTGAGACCTAGTATAATTTGTTATTGTTGTTATTTAACTAGGGCTGCTAAGCTTCTCGCTCTTTTGCAGCCAATACCAAGATGAATGTCGTGTTTTGGTCTGTCTTACACCACGGTCATATTTACCGCTCACAATAATAGGATAAAACGGACCGATATAACAGCCAATGAGAACGCTCCTTTTTCTGGTGTGTATAAGGAAACCTTTTATGCTTAACATAGAGGCCTATTTTGTGTAAGTGACAATACGAAGATATTTAATTTCTTAAAGACTAAAGATATTTAAACGAAAAGATATAGCTAGTTTAACAACGGGGATATTCCTTAAGAGGTATGTGTATAGACTTCCTCGAATAGTATGTTATTCTAAGAGAAAAATCGTTTTAAGTGACATTTATACATCAGGGTAGTCCCCAATATAGTTAAGGCTGCATAGATTTAATTGCATTTTGCTAACTAAACAAATTTTAGATAGACTGATAGAGATAAATTACCAGTATGATACTAACTTTAAATGATTAAAATCGGTCCACAATTAAGAGAGATAATAGATATTAAAATTCCTGCACATTGAACGCGAAGGCAAAAAGACGCATTGGTTTGAGATTCTCAACACCGCTTTTACCCCTTCCATCCGCGAGATACGATGCGATACTATATAAGACCTTGAACTTGGCTGAATTGAGGCCACAACATTTTCAAATACTACGCTGAACAGACGAAAGCGGCAAAGGCTTGCTGTCAAATAATATGCCGCTGTATCTACTTAGCAGACCTAGATACCACTTTACAGCCTGTTACAGCTATTGTGTATTACCTGCGGGTAAGATATATATATATATATATATATATATATATATATATATATATATATATATATATATATATATATATATATATATATATATATATATATAAATAAAATTATGTAATTTTCCTGTGTATAATCCACTTGTGTGTTCGGTAGTGTGTTATATGTGTTTAAAAAAAAACTACAGGACGAGTGTGCTGCCGGCTTGAAAGCAAGCATGTGTTGAATTTTAGGGACGAAAGCCAGCATTGGGAATGTGTAGGATAATTGAGAATTATGGCAGAATCTACGACTGTAAGTGTAATAATGTATTTGAAGGAGTATTTCGTAAAGGAACGTCACACTGTTCAGGAACATAAGAAAGGATTTCAGGAATTGTTAACATGTATTAATCAAGGTGCCACTTACTAGTTTCTACCAACTTTACAGTGCAGTGAAAATAACAACTATATATAAATATATATGAATAAAATAATTGACATTTGAAATATAACTATCATATTTAACTATCGTGGAAATGAAAATTCCATACTTTTTTATTTCTATTATGTAAAAAGCATTTGAATTTTATTATCATTTTCCTAACCGAAAAGAGAAACGGTATTGGATCAATAAATTGTAAATATTTATACTCAATCTTACTTAATTATTCAATTTGAGTTAGGTTCTTTTTGTATGAATATTACATATCTATTAAATTAATTTATCCCCTAGCAGAGTCAAAATCATTATATAACCATTATTCAGGGTGGGATCTGGAGAGGTAGCACTTAGACCTTCAGTAACATTCACTGTCATCATACTTGAAGGTTTATACAGCTTGACCCTACCTTGATTGTCGATACACCCTTATTAATCTTGTTGTAGCGTGAGGTTTTTATTGGCTCTAGGATCAGTATAGTACTGACAATTACAGAAATAGAATTTCTGCAGAAAATGGTGAAGTCCCAGTGTCTGAGAGAACTACTGGTATCACAAATTAGTTACGGCTGTGAATGATCTGATCTCGAAAAATTAGTAGAGAGGAGACAGTCATAAAATGCCACCCCCGCTGTGTAACTAACTGTGATATTAAAACAAGGAAACAGATTTTACTTAACAATTATAAAATTGACAAGCCGTTCACATACAATTTCCTTATTATTTATTTAGTATATACACTATCTACTCTTGTGCTGAAGGGTGGATGTTGGAAGATGGAATGTAATGGATTTGTAAGTTTACAGGGTGTTTATAAAGTCGCTGTGCAGTGAAATTTACGCCCGGGCGAGCAAGACAAGACAGGTGTCTACTTGCAAAACATTCTTTCTGATAAATTAATACATGAATACATCCAATAATATAAATTCGATACATGAATACATCCAATAATATAAATTCAATACATGAATACATCAAATAATATAAATTCAATACATGAATACATCCAATAATATAAATTCAATACATGAATACATCCAATAATATAAATTCAATACATGAATACATCCAATAATATGTACACCTAGGTGTGATACAACAATTTCCTTCCCCCAATAATATATCAGGCTCTCTCTAACAAGTGCTATACTGGCTTGTAACATATATCCTAACAATATTGCTGTGTTCTTATGATAGGAGTTATATGAGACGAGGACTGTTTGGTTATATTTCAGGTTGGAGTTATATGAGACAATAGATTGGAGTTTTATGAGTCCTAACAAGAACTGTTTTTGGTTATATATATCAGGTTGGAGTTATATGAGACAATAGGTTGAAGTTATATGAGACAATAGATTGGAGTTATATGAGTCCTAACAAGGACTGTTTTGGTTATATTTCAGTTGGTTTTATATGAGACAATAGATTGGAGTTATACGAGACAATAGATTGGAGTATGAGTCCTATTGGTTTTCGTCTTCATCAATCATATCAGGAAATACAATCATTATACCTAATTTCCCAAGATACAATCAGTAACCTGATACATTCATAATGAAACAATTTATATTAAATATATATACAGGAGTATGTAGTATAAATGACACACAACAAATACAAACATTAGATATCTGCTGTAGGCCTATTCTCCTACAAGTTTCTAAGTAAGTATACTTACCCTCTAAGATTTATACAAGCTAGATTTTGACTCGACTAGTGAAGCAGTTCTGCCCGGTCAATGCAGGTAAGCATAAATCAATCTTGACAGCCCTCTCTTCTCCAGTATGTCATCTAGCTGGCTTCGTGTTGGTGTGTGTGAGTTTGAATACAACTCGCCCGTATATATAAGTAGATGCAGGTAACATTTACTGCTTAAGGAATGCTTTTGATTGGGTCTCGGCGTTGCAAGCTGATTGGTTATATGCGGTTTAGTACAATCCGTGACCGACTCCCGAAAAACAGGGCTTATGCCTAATTTTATTCTGTCTGCCGCCATATTGGGAGACAAGATGTCCGTGACCGAGTCCCGAAATTTTAGGCTTAAGTTTTTCCTGGTGTATACTTCGTGTAATTTATTCTGGCCTAGCGACTGTTCGTTGATTGGCTGGGGCAAATTTGTATCTCGACATAGTGTATTAAATAAGAAGTGGGTTTACACACACGTTTTACGACATAGCCCCATCCTTTTCTAGCTGCAACCAGTCATAGCTGACGTGTAAACACCTGCTGTAGTTAATCGTTTCTCGACGGTACTTTCAGAGAAATAGGGTGTCGACTTAAAAAAATCTTCTCCTACATTGTCTCTTCTCGGAATGTAATTCCCTGTAAAGGAATAAGGCGCCAGAAGCAGACTCCACCTTAACAATCTCGAATTTAACTTTCTAGATGATGCCAAGAGTTTTAAAGGCTGGTGATCGCTGTGGACAATGAAGTGTGTCCCATACAGGTAAGGTAAAAATTTGTCGATGGACCAAATTAGAGCCAAACATTCTTTCTCTATGGTCGAGTAATTCATCTCAGCTGCATTCAGCTTCCTACTGGCGTAGGCGACGGGTAAAGGTTCTTCCGGCTGGACTTTTGATTGCTGCAAGAGAGTTGCACCAATACCTATACAGCTAGCGTCCGTCCTTAATACAAATTCCTGTGTGATATCGAGTAGCGTAAGGATGGGTTTGCTGGCAAGTTTTGCTTTTAGCTCTTTGTAAGCTTTTTCACAATCATCATTCCATTGGATTTTGTCATGCTGTCTGTCCTTTCTTAGTTAAGTTAGTTAATGGTGCACACAGAGAGTTAAAGTGGGGTATGTATTTCTGATAGACCCCACATAATGACACAAATGATCTCACATCTTTCTTCGTTTGAGGTCTGGGTCCCTTCTTTAATTTCTCTATATTCTTTGGGTCATGAGACATATGACCTGTAGAAATAGTGTGACCTAGGAATTCCAACTCCTTACAACCGATATAGCACTTGGTTGGAAGTGCAGTCAATCCAGTTTCTCTCAGTCTGTCAAACAACATGGAGAGCGCTACTATATGCTCTTCAAATGTGTTTGTAGCAACAAGAATGTCATCCATAAAGTTAGTGATATGGGGATTTTGTAGAGGTTCCAACAATTTCCTCATCATTCTTGAAAAGATACTTGGAGCATTTTTCAGTTCAAAGGGTAGTACATTAGATTCGTAGTGTCCGTCTGATATACTAAATTCCAGCATTTTCCTAACTTCTGGTTTCACTGGTATTTGGTAGTATCCCTTGCTTAGATCTACCTTCGATAAATACCTAGCCTTACTCAGTGTAGAGAACAGCTGGTTGGTGTCAGGTAAAGGGTCCACCTGAGATTCTGTGATCGCATTTAGCTTCCTGTCTTCTTCTTCGATCCTTAACCACCGACCGCCAAAGCAGTCAGTGGCCATCACGCCTAGTGGCGTCTTGTAGGGCAACAACAAATTGATTCCACTTTGCACGGTCGGTGGCCATCCTTCATACAGTGCCCCAACTCTGGTTCATTCTTTGCATCTCAGCCTCCACAGTCCTCCGCCAAGTTGTTTTTGGTCGGCGTCTCTTTCGCTTTCCTTCAGGGGTCCAAAGCATAGCTGTTCTTGTGATGGCATCGGGGTCTCTTCTGAGGACATGACCAACCCAGCTCCAGCGTCTGCCAGCTATGATGGTATGCATGTCCTCTTGCTTGCTACGAGTAAGCAGATCTTGGTTGGTGATGGTATTCGGCCAAAAGATTCGGTGAATTTTCCTTAGACATGTTGTTAGCTTCCTGTAGTCAATACATAACCTGTGTTCACCACTCGGTTTTCTTAATAGCACCACACTTGAGCTATAGGGAGAGTCTGACTTCGAGATAATTTTCTCCTTCAACAGATAATCAACTTCCTCCCTTAGTGATTGGGCTTTCGCATAGGGTATAGGGTATGTTCTCATGCATACTGGTGTAGGGTCAGTAAACTTCATGTCGTACTCTAACAGATTCGTACTACCTGGCTTATTTGTGAGCACATCAGCATGGGTTTCCAACACTTTCTGAACCATCTTCTTCTGCTCTGGAGTTAAATGTCCACTAATGTTTACTTGAACATAATCCTCTGTAGTTGTGAGTGGATATTCCATAGAATGAAGTGGTTCACTGTGCATTTCTGTTGCAATGGCTAGGGTCATGATACGTGCAACTTCTGATGATTCCTTGTCATAGTATTTTTTAAGAAGATTGACATGATATACCTTCTCCTTTCCTTTCTTGTCAATCTTATAATTGGTCCTGGAAAGTTTTTCCAGTATGACATAGGGTCCCAGCCATCCAACCATCCAATCTGCAATTTATTATTGCTGCTTGGCAACAGTAATAACACCTTTTCACCCACCTCCAGTTCCCTATCCTTTGCTTTTTTGTTGTAGTACGCAACATGCTTCCTCCTGGCCTGTCTTAAGTTACCATTGGCTAGTTTCCAACCTGCTTTCAATCGAGATGTCAACTCGTTGACGTACTGGTATGAGGAAGTCACTGTTTCCTCTGCTTTTTCATCAGTCCTTCTCCGCAGCAATGCTTCCAGTGGACCTTTTATTGGTCTTCCAAACAAAAATGTAGCTGGAGCCAATCCAGTTGAATTGTGGGGTACTTCCCTATATGCAAATAGTGCAACGGGTAAGTATGTATCCCAAGTATCAGGTTTTTCACTCGCCAGCGTTCTAAGGATTTAAATTAGCGTAACATTGAACCGCTCTACTTGCCCGTTCCCTTGGGCATGGTAGGGACTACAATGATAGTGCCTGGCTTGAAATATCCTGAATACTTCTTGTGTTAGCTTTCCCTTAAACTGAGAACCATTGTCAGTCAATATCTGATGCGAGAAACCTAATCGTGTGAATATTGTTAACAGGGCCTCTGCCACAGGCTTTGAATCTATAGCTGAAATGGCCACTGCTTCTCCCCACATAGAGCATGTATCAACCAAGGTTAAGATGTAAGCATTTCTCTTCTTGGTCCTAGTGAGGGGTCCAATAATATCCACTGCAACACGTTCAAAAGGCGTTCCCATAATGGGCATTTCTCCCAGTGTTGCTGGTGCAATCCTATGCTTAGGAGCTACTCTTTGGCATTCTGGACATGATCTTACATATCTCTTTATGTCCTCTGTGATTCCTGGCCAAAAGTAGTGACAGGCTATCCTTTGTCTATTGGCCCCTATTCCCATATGTCCACTGAAGGGTATAGCATGTCCTAGCGTCATAACCTTCTCCCTGTAAGATTTTGGCACTACTAGCTGTCCATGCCTTTTAGGTCCTGTTCAAGCTTTTCTGTAGAGTAGGCCATTCTTCATATAAAAGTCTCCTTTCTCTGGAGGGTTATGTGCTTTAGGCAGTTTGCCAAAACAAGGCTTCAATGTGCTGTCTTCTGCTTGATCCTTTTTCATCTCTTCTGGATGAGTATTGATAGGATTTTTATCCATTTTCCTGGAGCTTTCCCTGGTCTGGACTGTTGCCATAGCTACAGGTTTTATAGGTTCTCCAAGGAAAACATACCTACACCCCAAAATCAAAGGGTATATAGGGTCGTCTATCACTGCTGCTTTGATTTCTCCTTCCACATAGCGAGATCTTATGTCGATTCGGGCTATAGGTAATGTCATGGTTCTTGCTCCCTTGATCGGTCCTCTGATTTCCACTGTTTCTGTGGTTATCTGGTCAGGACTCACTAGAGAAGAGCACACAACTAAATTAAAGTCCAATTCTGTGTCATATAAGCACAGTACTTGAGTGCCATTCACGGTCACTTCCTCACAGACAGGGGGATGATGGAGGTCCTTCTGACTTACTGCCAGTTCCTTCCTTCCCTGTTTCCCTGTTGTAAGACATGCAGCATGATGAGGAGGATTCTTTCTTCTGCAGCCCGCAGTATTGTGGTTACTCATTAGACAAGTTTTACACCACTTTCCTTCCATCCGGTAAGGTGTCTTATCCGAACTTAGAGGGTTTTTGTTCTTTTGGTCAAATCTGTGTTTGTTTCTTGTGGTATGGTCCTTTTGTTCATATTTGGTATAGTTTTGTGATGATTTGAAGTTTTCACCCTGCTTTTTCATATTTCCTAATAATTCTGCCTGAGCTGCTTGATATCTCTCAGCAACTGTTACAATATCTCCCAATCTCTCGGCTTCTTGTTCCATGATAAACTTCCTCATTTCTTGAGGCATGGACTCTTTCACTTGCTCAGTCATTATCATTTCTTTCAGATTCTGACACTTTCCTAAACTATTCCATTTTTCCAAATAGGTTTCCAATCTAGCTGAGAATTGGTGACAGTTTTCTCCTGGAAGAAGTTTAGCTGTTCGGAAATTCTTTCTATACGATTCTGAGTTCTTTTCATACCTCACAAGCAATGCCTGCTTCAGGATTTCATAATCTTCCTCGTCATCTCTTGAGAGCTTCAAATATACATCGTAGGCCACACCTCTCAATCCCTGAGATAGTTTAAGACTCCACTTTTCTTTCACTAAGCCATAGGTAGTGGCAAGTCTTTCGTATCTATCTAGGTACGACTCAATGGCGTCTTCTTTCTCAACAAATGGGTCCAGATGAAAATTCATGGCCCCCACTTGAGGTGCTCTGGCTGGAGCTACTCTCAGAGTGAGGTGAGTTACCACCATTATTGCTAGTAGTTGATTGAATTTCAAGCTCTTTTAATCTCAACTGAAGGTCTCTCTCTCTGCTTGTAATTTCCTTTCCTCAGCGTCAGTTTTCTTTGCCTCATTTTCAGCCTCTAATTTCCTTTCTTCAACTTCTAATCTTTTGCCTTCTCTCTCAGCTTCCAGTCTTTTGCCTTCTCTCTCAGCTTCCAGTCTTTTGGCTTCTCTTTCAGCTTCTACTTGCAATTTCCTTTCCTCTCTATCCATGTGTTTGTCCACTTCTGTTGTGACATACTGAATAAGAGCATCACCTGTCATATTTAATTCCTTACCCATTTGCATGATCGCAGTTCTAAACTTCACCAAGTCAGCCATGACGTTACTTAGAGAAGGTATGTAAATTTACTATATCCAAATTATTGTAATTAAACTTAATTAATTTAATTGAACAAATAATTGCCGTGCAACTTTGTGAGCATCAACTATTTACTGAGTACTAAATGGTACTCCTCCTAAGAAAACACTAAAACATCCTATTATTAAATTTTTTCAAAAATTTGTTTCTTTTGTTATCTATGGGTGGCACAAGATAGACTGTAGAGAGATAAATAGACTAAGTATGGCTCAAGGTATATAGAAATATCCCAGGAACGAGCCCCCAGTGTAGCGTAAGGTTTTTATTGGCTCTAGGATCAGCATAGTAATGACAATTACAGAAATAGAATTTCTGCAGAAAATGGTGAAGTCCCAGTGTCTGAGAGAACTACTGGTATCACAAATTAGTTAAGGCTGTGAATGATCTGATCTCGAAAAATTAGTAGAGAGGAGACAGTCATAAAATGCCACCCCCGCTGTGTAACTAACTGTGATATTAAAACAAGGAAACATATTTTACATAACAATTATAAAATTGACAAGTCGTTCAAATACAATTTCCTTATTATTTATTTAGAACATACAATATCTACTCTTGTGCTGAAGGGTGGATGTTGGAAGATGGAATGTAATGGATTTGTAAGTTTACATATGATTTACATATATATATATATATATATATATATATATATATATATATATATATATATATATATATATATATATATAGATATATATATATATATATCTATATATCTATATATCTATATGTCTATATCTATATCTATATATCTATATATCTATATATATATCTATATATCTATATATCTATATATATATCTATATATAATTTATCAGCTATGCTGTTATTCTTGTCTCTTGCTACGCTAACTCAGTTTTTCGTCCTTGACCGTTAAATGCTCACAATTGCCGACGGAAATGGTACTAATGTGTACTCATCTCTTGAAACAGTTGTGTCCTTAATTTCTTGCACACAACACCCGCTGATGATCGTTTCGTTATCCCACCCAAGACTGAGGGGGACTAAAGATGTAGCTCCAGTGCAATCACTGTGCTCCTGCGAAGTTCCATGCAGCTGGATTGACTGGACATACGACCTCAGGCTGGATGACATGAATAAAATCTGTAACAAGTAAAAATAGGGGCTAATTTCTGTCCTCAAGCCCACCTATTTCTATTGTATATGAGATGAGCGTGTCTCAGGTGTCTACATGTAGGATGAATGACAACATGGCTCAGTATGAGTTAGCAATAGCGAGACAAGACAGGTGTCTACTTGCAAAACATTCTTTCTGATAAATTAATACATGAATACATCCAATAATATTAATTCAATACATGAATACATCAAATAATATAAATTCAATACATGAATACATCCAATAATATAAACTCAATACATGAATACATCCAATAATATAAATTCAATGCATAAATACATCCAATAATATAAATTCAATACATGAATACATCCAATAATATAAATTCAATACATGAATACAACCAATAATATGTACACCTAGGTGTGATACAACCATTTCCTTCCCCCTATAATATATCAGGCCCTCTCTGACAAGTGCTATACTGGCTTGTAACATATATCCTAACAATATTGCTGTGTTCTTATGATAGGAGTTATATGAGACGAGGACTGTTTGGTTATATTTCAGGTTGGAGTTATATGAGACAATAGATTGGAGTTTTATGAGTCCTAACAAGGACTGTTTTTGGTTATATATATCAGGTTGGAGTTATATGAGACAATAGATTGGAGTTATATGAGACAATAGATTGGAGTTATATGAGTCCTAACAAGGACTGTTTTGGTTATATTTCAGTTGGTTTTATATGAGACAATAGATTGGAGTTATACGAGACAATAGATTGGAGTATGAGTCCTATTGGTTTTCGTCTTCATCAATCATATCAGGAAATACAATCATTATACCTAATTTCCCAAGATACAATCAGTAACCTGATACATTCATAATGAAACAATTTATATTAAATATATATACAGGTGTATGTAGTATAAATGACACACAACAAATACAAACATTAGATATCTGCTGTAGGCCTATTCTCCTACAAGTTTCTAAGTAAGTATACTTACCCTCTAAGATTTATACAAGCTAGATTTTGACTCGACTAGTGAAGCAGTTCTGCCCGGTCAATGCAGGTAAGCATAAATCAATCTTGACAGCCCTCTCTTCTCCAGTATGTCATCTAGCTGGCTTCGTGTTGGTGTGTGTGAGTTTGAATACAACTCGCCGGTATATGCAGGTAACTTTTACTGCTTAAGGAATGCTTTTGATTGGGTCTCGGCGTGGCAAGCTGATTGGTTATATGCGGTTTAGTACAATCCGTGACCGACTCCCGAAAAACAGGGCTTATGCCTAATTTTATTCTGTCTGCCGCCATATTGGAAGACAAGATGGCCGTGACCGCGTCCCGAAATTTTAGGCTTAAGTTTTTCCTGGTGTATACTTCGTGTAATTTATTCTGGCTCAGCAACTGTTCGTTCATTAGCTGGGGCAAATTTGTATCTCGACATAGTGTATTAACTAAGAAGCGGGTTTACACACACGTTTTACGACACTTGTCTAGAGAAGAGGGTATTTCTTATAAGACCAGTCTCTTATCTGGCGCTATACTGGTATCCTTTGATACATCTTTTTGTCTGGGATATCATTAATTCTAATAACATCTGAACCTCTCGCGACAATGAAGACTCCCTGTAATTCACTACACTGTAGATCTATGCTTTTCCTGCGGTTTTACTGCCGTTCCGAAACGTGTTGAGTTGAAGTCATGAGTCCCAGTTTCTCCAGCTTGGCTTGCATTTATAGGATCATCACCTCTGGTCCCAAAGCACGTGACATACTGTGCATTCCAAGATCATGAAGTGAAAGAATATTTTATTCATTCCTTGCTTCCTTCGTCCTGTAACCCAGGCGATCTTTAAAGTACTCTATTCTGCTGAAAAGTTCATTCCGTGTTTTCATATTTGTCTGTCTCTAATATCTGTGTCTCAGTGCAACTCCTCACTGTCCATTTCCCACATTATACGTGCTTTGCTGAAACATCCACATGTAATGAAAAAAATTCAGTCAGCTTTTCGAGAAAATGCAGCAAAGGCGCGCATTACACCGTGAAAGATAAATTAAACGACCATTAAAAGAACGTGCAGGCATTTCAATCTTTTTGTGTCATGCTGCATTGACCAGTAACCACATGTCATGACAAGCTTGAGTACACAGATACAATTAAGTTGATATGGAATGGACAAGAATGAAATGAACACAGAGAATTAGTGACGTCATCAGGGCAAGCAGCAGAAAGAACACAAAATAATTCTCGGCGGGTTACTTGCTCGTTTCTGAATATTTTTTACCTAGTATATCTTTCTTTAGTCTTTTCTTCTTCATCCTGGCACCCTCCTGTCTTGACAAGTATAGCCAATATGTGACAGCGTATCGGCTGTTTGTGAATTAACGTGTTTTGAAATGTCAATCGTTCAGTTGTTCACTTGTTCAATGTTCAGATTGCACCGTATTAACACCAGGCACATGTTATGTTCATGTAAGTGTTCTTATGTAAGTGTTCAGTGGTCAGAAAGATATACGCCCTAGGTGTTAATTTCCACCATCATGAGAATGTGTTCATTCTTGTTCAACCCAGGTTCGTTCTTCCGGATGATAAAGCAGCTACTTGTTGGTGTTTCATGGCACGTGATGTTGCGTACAATGTAATGTTAGTGCTCACCTTAGTTTGTTAACACAGTTCATCTCATAGTAGCACATAAGTCACTGACGACTCTTAACAATGTCACCACGATAACTAACTGTTTCACTTACAAACATGTTCGAAACTACTAACAATAATCGATCTAATCACTGTCAACAAATCCAATAAAAGATAAAATGTTTATTAAAATTAAATGTTGGATACAAGAATGTTAAAGCATGCCTATTTACAAAATCAGTAATATTATTTATAGTTTCATTTCATTCTAACTCTAATTTTATCTAATCATATTCTATACACCCGTTTGCCAGTCACTTCGATTACGGAAACAACAGCAAATGGATTGATTTGCCGTTGCCCTAAAGACGCCAATAGGCGTGATGGGAAACAATGGCAAAGAAAACCTATCTGCTGTTGCCCTAAGACGCCACTAGGCGTAATGGCCACTGACTGCTTTGACGGTCGGTGGCTAAGGACGGAAGAAGAAGAAGAAGAATATTCTATACAATGTGAGAATCCTTGTTCTTAGTTATCTCTATGAATATTCTTGTTCCCATCATGACAAGAACCTTGAAAATCATTGTTCTCCTATTACATAACAATGTGTTGATTTAACAGTTACACTGATTCTCAAAATCTCATATAGATTACTTCTTCTTCTTCTTCTTCGTTCGCCCTGAAAAGGACGGTGGTTGCGTTGTGTCTGTTTACAACGTAGTTGTGATATCTGCACCTTTCGGTCGACACATCCGACTTCTGCACGGCATTTTTAGGACCGGGTGTGCCTTCCCATTGCGATCCGTGCTCGCTCAGCCAGCCTGCACTGCTGCAGACTGTTTCCAGGACCACCACGTGGAGGTGGAGCACGGTCTTGACAGCTCTGGTTCGCTGGTCCTGACGCAGGCAGTCAAGCTATGAGTCGCTGACTGCGGTCTCTATTGCTGCGTCTTCTGGTCTTCTTAATATTCAATGAACATTTCTTATTACCTTTAACCGTATCTATAATTAAATATCGAGTCAGCGGTTCTCAAAATGTTTACTTACAAGTGGCATCAACAGCTAAGCGCCTGGAATAAAATCACCACTATTTATACATCTGTTGCCTGCCAGTCTGCAGGATCATACATTATCACTTCACTACAATCGTTCCTCTAACGGCGTGAAGATATAAATATTAGTTACTTATTCTATAGCGTTGACACGCAGAATAATACGAGGGAAGGTCAAAAAGTAATGCCTCCTATTTTTTATGTATGTAAATACTGCATCGGTGTGCAATTTGTAAATTTAGCAGGATTCCTCAAACACTCTTCTGCACTGTATAGCATTACCAAACTGTTTCAGTAACAGGTGGCACCACTGTAACAGTTTAAAAATGACTGCCAAAGACGTTTGGTTAAAACAACGTTATGTCATAGAATTCCTCAATGCTAATGGCGAGACCCCAATTCGCATCCACGAACGTTTGAAGAATGTTTATGGAGACTCAACAGTGGATGTTAGCACTGTCCGACGTTGGGTACATCGTTGTGACGAAGCTGGTCAATCCTCAATGGCTGACGCAAAGCGGACTGGCCGCCCGTCTACCGCAGTGACTCCACACTAGAGGTGGGCAAATCGACGCACTTCGCTGTTTCGAGACAGTCGGCTCACTGATTTAAACTGTGTCGAAACAGTGTGTCGACACAACGGCACAATTGCCCGCATCGGGGAGAAAGAAGTCTCTAATAGACAGTACCGTATACATTACTATACATGAACTGTTTTTACTTGCGCGCTTCTGTCGTGTGTGAAAATCTATGGCATTTCGTGTGACCACAATTCAATATTTTTACACAAGTCTTCATTATGATGAAATAAAACGGAGATATGATGATAGCTGCAGTATATGTGAAAATAATAAAAAACAACAATAATAATAACACATGATATCAAACTAGAGTAAGCTAGTTTTGGTAGACAATGATTCAAATCCACACCGAGTACACAGATATCAGCAGAGCTAATAAAGTGTCCATTACATTTATACGAAAACACGGACACTTTCAACTTTAACATAGTGCCTAAAACATTGACAACTGCAGCACTGACACAATTTCCAGTGTCTATAACTTCTCAGCAAAAATAACATCACTTGTAAAATCAAGTCATCATAACACATCCCTGAAAAATATGACATGTTTGATATTCCATACTAATGTTCCGAACGGTTGATTCAAATTTTACAAAGGCTCACGGAAGGCGAGACATTGAGACAGTGCTCTCTGCAAAACAGCGAGGCAGACGGAACTGAAACTGTAACTGTGTCGAAACAAACAAGCTGGGAGTGTCGAATCGCTCGGACTCTGTGCTGTTTCGAAGCATTGTTTCGACACATACACACAGTAGCCACACAACATTCATCGAGTTGATGGCATCATTCGTTGGGACCGTCTGGTAACACTGGATGAACTTTCTTCCATGTTGTCCATTAGTAAAGGCAGTGTCCAGAACATCATTAAAGACCTGGGTTATTCAAAAGTTTGTGCACGGTGGGTACCCAGAATGTTGATACAGACATAAAGAAACAAGGAAAACTATAGCCATCAACCTCCTGCACCGTTACGAAACTGAAGGAGAAGAGTTGGCTGGACATTATTACCACATCCCCCTTACAGTCCCGATCTTGCACCTTCTGACGTCCATCTGTTTGGACCACTGAAAGAAGATCTTCGCGGACATCACTTTGAGGACACCGAGACCCTTAAACGCGCCGTACGCCAGTGGTTTAGGAAAAAGTACACACATTTTTACCGTGCGGGGATATATGCCCTTGTGAGAAGATGGACAAAAACTGTAACAAATAACGGAGACTACATTGAGAAATAAATTTATGAAGTTCAGACTTGGGGCTACATTTCAATGTGAATTTTATCTGTTTTCATGCCTATTTAATGAAATTAAAAATTACGAGGCATTACTTTTTGACCTTCTCTCGTATTATCCTTAAAATGACCGAAGAGCCGCCTGTGATTCGCAAGTCACCTTAGTGGGTTAAGATCATTGGTTAACAGCTTGAGAACCACTATCTCTCTTTCTTTCTTCGTTACAATCCTCTGAGTTATTTGAAATCTGCACTTGAAAGCCAAGTCATTCTAACACTTACTATCTAGAAATGCTCTTCTTTAACGTATTATTATCATTATTAGCTATTCTCTACAAAACATTATCTATAAAAATCTACACTTTGTTCCTACAATATCATTTAAAAAGCCGTACACTAGCTAATCCAGCGCACGACCTATGACAAACTTCCTACATTTTTAGTTCTCTTCTCTACAAATCTCTATCTCTATCTGAATCTCAAATCTCAAATCAAAAATCTCCCAAAAATCTCCATCTGAACTTGACCATGCTAACAACAGTATTTAAACTACGTCATTCTGCACCCAGTACCTGTTTTTATCTGTTTCTATGGGGAAAATGTCCGGATTTCATGATTCTGGCATCTTTGCTGACAGAACAAAATGCTGGCCTTCAGCCTGTTTTGCCTTTCCAATGACTCTTTCTCGCGTCCCAGATATGCGACACAAATGCACTTCTACGAATATTCTCATTTAAAACAAATACCAAACTATCAATCATTCATATACAACGTCATTTTCACACGCACAGGTGTTCAGTACTCATGGTCAAAATTCAATTAATTTTCCTAAATGTAACTTATATCTGTCAACATTTCACACACGTACAGGTGTTCAGTACTCATGGTCAAAATTCAATTCATTTTCCTAAATTTAACTTATATCTGTCAACATTTCATTCCTTTCTCTTATAAATATAATAAGATGTCAGTCCAAAATTATATTGTTTTGTCTTTGTTTTTCGGAGTTACTCTAGAGTGGAGTTACTCTACCAGCGTGAGAACCATCGTATCAAGCTGAAAACAACTGTCAGTCAAAGTTGCCAATAGCATAAAATGCACAGATGTCCCGAACTCCGTGAACTTTCTCATGCACAACTTGTGCAACACCGAATTACTTGTTTGTTTTGAATTATCGTCTCTCTGACTAACAGCTGTTGACCTCCGGGTCACTTAACTGTGAAGCGAACTTTACTTTGTAATTATTAAATGTGAGAAAATATCAATGTACATTCTCACTTTACGTTTTAAATTATCTTTCTTGTTTTATTATATTTGACTATATTATCTAAAGCAATGCTCCCAAAGGAGCATGCAGCTCCGTTGTATTGTTCAATAATTTCCTATTATTTGTTAGATTTCTGTTTTATGATTTTAAGCTATATACGATGGGCGTTCAGAAAGTAATGCACCACATCGTTTTTCTCAGGAGCTGTTTATTAAAAAAGCATGAAATTTATACACAGTATACATGGATATGTCGTGTAAACATCGGTATTATTCAACATAATCCCCATCAACTTGTACGGCTTTATGCCAGCGCGAAACAAGTGCATGTATTTCTAGCCCGTACCAGATTTTGTCTTGATCATGTAGCCATTTCTTCGCTGCATGAATCACTCCTTCATCATCTTCAAACCTTGTCCCACGGAGTGCATCTTTAAGTGGACCAAACAGATGAAAATCAGAGGGGGCCAAATCGGGACTATAGGGTAGATGGGGTAGTACAGTCCAACCCAATTTGGTGATTGCTTCCCGTGTTGCCAGACTTGTGTGAGGGCGCGCATTGTCGTGAAGGAGAAGCAGGTCTGCTGGATTCTTGTGCGGCCGAACTCTGCGAAAACGTTGATTGAGTTTTTTCAATGTCTTAATGTAAGCTTGCGAATTGATTGTCTCTCCTCTTGGCATAACGTCCACAAGAATCACACATTCAATGTCCCAAAAGACAGTGATCATGACCTTTCCAGCTGAAGGAATTGTCTTGAATTTCTTTCTTCTTGGTGATTGCGGATGATGCCACTTCATTGACTGTCTTTTGGTCTCAGGTTCAAAATGATGTTCCCAGGTTTCGTCACCTGTAACGATCTTAGCCAAAATGTTCTCTCCATCAGCATTGAAACGCTCCAACAATTCAGAAGAAATTGCTTTCCTTTGCAATCGGTGGTCATTTATGAGACTTCGAGGAACCCATCTTGCGCAAACCTTAGAAAATCCGAGAGTTTTTATAACTGCATTTGCACTACCAATGCTGACTGACAGCTGTAAGGCCAATTGTTGAGTAGTGATTCGCCTATCAGTAAGAATAATGCCCTCAGCGCATTTCAACATTTCTGCGTTGGTGACTGTGGCAGGACGTCCACAGCGCGGCTGATCAAGCAGCTCCGTATCTCCAATTCATGATTCTTTGATTCTCTGAACCCGGCGACTGACTGTACTCCTGTCGATTGCAAAACTTCCATACACATCACATAGACGCTTGTGAATATTCACAACAGTTTCCTTCTCAGCAACGAGAAATTCTATCACAATTCGCTGTTTATAACGCAAGTTGCTAACACGCTCCATTTCAACGGTTTAGGGCAGCCGTATTATTTGGCCGGTTACAGAGCAGTTTGGTGCCCACAATTGGCACATGCCATATTTGAAGTGTGCAAAATTTCATGCTTCTATCTTCATTATTAGCTGAGAAAAACGATGTGGTGCATTACTTTCTGAATGCCCCTCGTATTATCGGAAGCAATGCTGCAGACCAAGCATGCAGCCATTGCACGGTCACAAAAATAGAGAGGTGACAAATATTGGCTTTAATATGACTTGTTTTAAGGTTACATTTTAGTCAAGACTCTACAATGTGTCATCAATCTTGCCCGAGAAACCAAGGCCTACTAATAAGCAGACACGATGATATTTACAATTCTAGATTATCCGTACACTGACCGACAAGCAGTAATTAAATAATTAGATGTAAATGTCGTCTGAAATGTAATTAATAAACCGGATTTAAAGTATTTTTAGAACCATGCCTGCGTTTGTAACTTTCGTGAACAGAATGTGGAACTGTCCGATATTAAACATGGTAGGCCATATATTTTTCACTGCTGCAATACATTTCGCGCGTCAAATGGGAAATCTCGTTTGAAAGTATTTGTCATCCAGAAATGTATCGATATGGATGAGCTCGTGCTGTTGTGTGATTACATATTGGCCCACTTTCGAGCCAGTTTTAAGTTGGCTGTTTGGAGCAGAAAGTTTTATGAAAAAAAACATCACAGAAATTAATGTATCATAACTAATGTGGAATAGCTCAGACAAAAACATCACAGAAATTAATGTATCATAACTAATGTGGAATAGCTCAGACAAAAAACATCACAGAAATTAATGTATCATAACTAATGTGGAATAGCTCAGACAAAAACATCACATAAATTAATGTATCATAACTAATGTCGAATAGCTCAGACAAAAACATAATTCTGTAAAATGAATAGTATTTTATGCAACTAAACTTTGCCATTGGAAGTAAGAAAGAGAGTTCTTCAGTGTTATAAAGAACGAGTCCTAACATATGGGAGTGTGTCATGGGCAATTACTAAACAAGTAGAGAAGGCACTAGAGGCCACAGAGATGTGGTTTTACAGAAGAATGTTAAAAATACCATGGACAGCCAAAAAAGGTAATGAGGATGTCCTAAAAGAGGTCAGTGCGCTAAGGAAACTTATTTCACAAGTTAGAAAGAAGCAATCAACTTTTTTCGACATGTTATGAGAAGAGGAAAGCTGAAATATATCGTAACAACAGATACGATTGAAGGAAAAAGATACAAGGGAAGACAAAGAGAGCAAATACTGGACAGTTTGACATCGTGGCATGGACAGAAGTCACCAGCAGAATTGATGAATTGTACTTGAGACAGGAAGTTGTGGAGAGACATGATCTCCTACGCCACTAGGTATAGTACTTGAAGAAGAAGAAGAACTAATGTAGTATAGTTTACTATATGACAGACGTTTACCGCGTAGCACTCCCCATTTGTTGAAATAATTGATGTTATCTTGAGGATCTGTAAACAATGACTAGTGGCATAATCTATCAAGTAACTTTGGTGTCAAGGTCGAAGGTTCATGTAACCCAGCGATTCTTAACGTGTCTTTAATTTCCTGGTGTGTTGTTATTTACAACCATCGTCGTACCACGAGGCTATGGCGAGGGGCAGCAATAATAGCATCATTTCTCACACAAGGCACGTCATAAATGGCGACTAAGTTGAGTTTGTGCATGAGGTACGCATGCTATGTAAACTATTACTAAAGAAACTACAGAATTATTTGGCGCACGTTTCTATTATGGAGTGCAATTACAGCAGTGGCAACATAGATCGAGAAAGTACATGAATTCGTTCATTCTTCTTCTTCGTTCGTTCTCAAATAACCACATCTATCCCTCTTATAAAGCTGGAAGTTCGTCTCAGGCGTCTCTCGTCACCATACAGTTGCTCCCTCATCTGGAATGGAGAAGTCCATGCTGCAACCCTGCTCCTCTTGTGGAGTCGAAAGATTTGGAGTATGTGTTCCACTGTTTGTTATTCCTCCTCACATGGGGCACATATCTGTCGATTGTGTCGTAGTTTACAGCTGGGCTGCGATATCTGTTCGGACACATGCGATTTTAGCAAGCAGTTTATTCGGGTTTGCTTTCCTTAGCCTCTGGCTGTCCCCAGTCTACCTACAAGGCAGCAGGTGGACTGAAATCAGAGTTTTCCTCCTCCTAGATGATTTGCCATCCACAGCTTACGAGCATCATCTAATCGGAGCGTTCTGGTTTTAAGGCGCCAGAAAATCGCCCTTCGCCCCTTCTCCTGTTAGTTTCGAACAGTCCCGCCATGAGTTAGCCATGGATTCATTCATTCACCACTAAGTGCCAGCATGATATGCAACTCGTAACACTGAATCATCATCACCACTTAGTGCCAGCATGATATGCAACTCGTAACACTGAATCATCATCACCACTAAGTGCCAGCATGATATGCAACTCGTAACACTGAATCATCATCACCACTAAGTGCCAGCATGATATGCAACTCGTAACACTGAATCATCATCACCACTAAGTGCCAGCATGATATGCAACTCGTAACACTGAATCATCATCACCACTAAGTGCCAGCATGATATGCAACTCGTAACACTGAATCATCATCACCACTAAGTGCCAGCATGATATGCAACTCGTAACACTGAATCATCATCACCACTAAGTGCCAGCATGATATGCAACTCGTAACACTGAATCATCATCACCACTTAGTGCCAGCATGATATGCAACTCGTAACACTGAATCATCATCATCGCTAAGTGCCAGCATGATATGCAACTCGTAACACTGAATCATCATCACCACTAAGTGCCAGCATGATATGCAACTCGTAACACTGAATCATCATCACCACTTAGTGCCAGCATGATATGCAACTCGTAACACTGAATCATCATCATCGCTAAGTGCCAGCATGATATGCAACTCGTAACACTGAATCATCATCATCGCTAAGTGCCAGCATGATATGCAACTCTTAACACTGAATCATCATATTATCATTTCCCTCTTAGCTCCATATGGTGCATAGAGCTAACACTGCAGCTGATTCAGTCAGCAGGAATTGTGCATCAAAGCATTCTTGTGCGCTGGGAGCGATGATTTCTGACCCAATTAATTTTTTTTCCAGTGACGAGGTTGCGAGCCTTATGCCCAACGTCAAATTAGTCTCCTCTTACGACACACTTGAGGAATCAGTAGGCATATTCTTTCTTTGCCTGCTCAGAGACCCCAAGAAACTGCACGGGGACGCACCCCTAAATGCACATAATATGTCCTGATAGACATTTATGGACTGAAGGCAACGGACTGAAAGTACTAATAACAGGGTATGCAAACTTTCTTTTTGGCTTCGTGCAAACTGGTACAAATTATACATTGTTAGAGTTGTTGTATCGAGTCCTTCGACTCGAAATCTAGTCGAAGTCGCCACAACTACTGGAGTCGATACTAAACTCATAAGTTTTGAATTTGCGACTCGACTCGGACTTGTCAGTTTTTACGAACCAACTCGCTGCACTGAGATAGTTTTTTCCAAAATGTAATACTGAAAAATAAACACTGTTACTGAGTTATTTTGTGTAAAAGTGTCGCAAATATTCTTTGACCAAATAAAAACAGTCAATAAATAATATACTTAAAACACTGATTATTATTTTTCATTGTTATTTTATAGTGATCGGTGTGATTTTTTTCGAATATATGCGATTGTTGATATAAACAATTTTAGATAAGAAATGAAACTTGACTTTGGACTACTGTTAAGTACTTGCCACTTGACTTGAGACTTATTAGGAAAGACTTGAAAACAACTCTTTACATTATTTTTCAAAAGTTGAACTCTTTTAGCCTGATCCCTACTTGTCTAAATACATTAAAAAAAAACCCGGATATGAAAAGCTGAGAGTGATCGCAGTTGTCATGAGTCAGTTCCGGTAACACAACCCAGTAATGCACTACCAGACGACACTATCAACAACACTAATGGTACACGTATTCTCCTTATTATTCTGTTCCCTTGTCGCTCGTTATGGAGCAATGAGTCATAAATGTATCTACTTTCCTTACAGGAAGACTCCATCAAATAATTCATGTAGTTTCTGGTTACAGTAAATAAACAATACACACATAAAGGTATCTTTCAGGCACTCGTGAGTCATGAAAAAGTAGAAACCTAGATTAAAGAAAGAACAACTTATGTGAGATGCTTACCGGAGAATCGAACTCAGAACCTTCCGAAAGGCAACATCGCCTAGCTACGGAAGCGAATCGCACTATGCTTCCTGCCACCACAAAAATAGTGCTTCGTGGACAGTGGTCATTAGCGCGATTTTAAACACGTAACACTGGATATGTACCTAGGAGCGATCCAGATCAATTACTGACGTAACATTTCTGTGGTTCCCCCTATTTATTATACAGTACACCCCCTATTATACAGTATAGGTCAGATTACAATAGTTTTCTACTTCTTTATTTCTCAAGAGTGACTGAAACATACCTGTATGTGTGTATTATTTTTTTTACTGTTTATAGGCTTCGGGTTTCCTTCTTTATTTATTTATAGTCTCTGATCACAGTTTGTTTCATATGATAAAGTTGCAAGCCCCATTCACAACCTCATCTTCTCTCACGAAATGCCTGACGCAGAATTTGTTATATTCTATCTTTTCCTCCATAGAGACCCACGAAAGTTACACGGGACAAATGCGTACAACTTGTTGAAAATTGTAACTCAGACCAGTATCTTAGTAAATAAATTACTCATTTTATTGTTTGTATAGCTAATGAAAAGCTCAAATAAAAGCACACCAAATCATAATCGGCAATCGACCAGCGAAGGAAGTAATTGAACCGACAAAAAAGGACATTAAAAAGTTTTATGGCATGAGACAGCAGAAACGAGTTCAGTGCCACTTTAACCTAGCCAGTCTTCGCAATGTAAATTAGCAAAAATAAGCATTAAAACTCGGAATACTTTAAGAGCAATATCTAACAAAGTATTATTATATAAATGAATACTATTAACCCAAAATGATACTGCCACAAAAGTCAACTCCTTTAAGACATCATGCCTGAGCAGAATATGACGGAATCTCTTACATCTGCTACTAAACGATATGACAATTAGTTACCAGACATAAAATTGTATCATTTGTTAATTGAAATAGCAAAATGCGTTGACTGATTCCAGTAGATTACTTCTTGTGTGCAGAGTAATACAATGGACACCGCACAACATACGAAATATAGGACGACCCAAGAAACACGACGGCATAAAACATAGTCCTTATGTAAAAAGCATTTTAGAAAAGTTAATGCTCCTCCAGGACAGAGGTGGATCGAAGTCTGCGTAAGATCATTGGGGAAGAAGAGATAAACACTGAGAGCCTTGAAGAAATTCATGGATTTTAATATTAGGTTGTAACACATTATTGATTTTATGAAACTGTTATAATGTCGTGCCTTCACGTGCCTAATTCTTTTCCCTGGAATTACAGGATATCCACCATCCCCTCGCTCCTGATTGGCTCTCTATATGTCTCAGTTCAGACAAATGCTAACCACGGATTTATGCCGACCGATAGTATTTGTGGCGGCTATCTTGATTGTTAATGCTCGATGGATAAAATATAAAATGTGTGTATATTTTATTTAAATCAATAAATAAAATGCATAAATCAATTAACCAAATAGTCATTCAGTTCCTATCGGCTGTATTCGATCTGTGTACATATCTGTCAGCAAAGACCACGAACGAGGTATCTCCAGATATTCTTCTTTCTATCTTTATTTTCTACACCCCTCCAATTACAAAACATTTCGCGGCTTAATTCTTCATACACTCTTGTTAATTTTTGGACCCCTCCCCCCATCCCCATATTAAAATGCCATTCACTACCAGCATGGAACCATCCGGTTTTCCCAGTGTTTATACGATGAACTTCCACTTTCTGTATTTGATATGCAGTGCCTGCCTTTACAAAACTTCCTGCGTGTTAAAGTCATTTCTTTTTTATTTACGTTTCAGCATGTTATTTATTTGGTACAATGGTTCATGTCGCACGTAGAAATTATAATCAGAATGGAATAAATGACAAGTGGTTTTAAAGAGAGAGAGAGAGAGAGAGAGAGAGAGAGAGAGAGAGAGAGAGAGAGAGAGAGAGAGAGAGAGAGAGAGAGAGAGAGAGAGAGAGAGAGAGAGAGAGAGACTGAAGGTATGTGAATAAATGAAAGAGTGACACAAGAAAGAAGTAGGCGCTATTCTATTAAGAATGCCTCCTATCCACTGAGACATAAAAGAACACTTCCCTCTTTTTATCAGGACAGTTCAATATTGTGACAGTGTGAAGGGAAATTTAGTAGAATGATAATCTTATCTCTCTCTTGATTGAGGAAAGTAGAGACAAAGAATTGGTATTCTAATCACACTTGTCCCTTCCCTGATGTGACGAAACAACCTCGATTGTTCTGTTTTCCTGTGCCATCTTTAACTTTTCTGTGCTGTTCCATTTCCCTTTTCTCACCTCTTACAATACTGTTGTTTTCGCTTCATAGTTCAAGGTTTCTTGTCACGTTTGGGCCTAATTGACCATCCCTTACTAATTGCTTTGATCGCTGATTTTCGCTTGGAACCATATGGAGTGTAGACTGAAGTGTCTGTGTCCGATAATGTAACACATTTCCGATTAGACAGTAAACGCACGGATTAAGCGTAGGAGTGAAATGCCCACCTGGATCTATCGTTTGCCGCTAGCTCGGCCTCTTGTTACCTCCAACTTTCTGTCTGGGGAGAAGAACACCCAGGTTGTTGCCTGATAAGTTGTTAAAGTTGCATACGCTGTGTCCAAAAAACACGCGGTAAATGTCAATCTGGTGACAGATTAAGACATGGAAAATAAGATAACGAATGTGAATTTTTTAGCACGGAAAAAGCGATATAATCGTTTTCGCTTAGATGTGGTATAATGAATAATTACGATAAAATCACAATCTTAACAGATGTTATCAGTAACAGAAGTAGTGAGTTAGTAAACGTGATAAAACCAACTGAAGAGGCAATACCTTATATGGGAAAAACCATTCTTTCATCAACAGAAACATTTTGATAAGGTTGGTATAGCTTTTTGCATATCATTCTAATACATGTTAACACTATTCTCACCTCTGACAGTTGCAGACCTGGAACCCTCTCAGGCAAAAAGGGTGGAGAAGTGGAAGGTGGGCCTTCATCAAGTCTATCCTAACCAAAACATCTGCAAGAAGAACAATTTACAATTAATTTTTACAGATCAACAATAGAATTCAAAGTTACAGTTTAGTGTACACAGGAAAATTGACACACATTACATTTTCCGTACAAAGGAATACTATCAATCATAAAGTCATATGATGTAAATAATAATTTTTAAAAGCAGAGACACAGGGCAAATGAGGTCAGAAAAATCAGCTGATTCACAGGTTACGTCTGACCCCTTTATATTTATTTCCTGGTGCCATGAGTTCTTTGTTAATTGTTTGAATGGTGAAATATTTGTTTCTTTTTTTCAAAAACAAACAGAAAGCAGCTATTCTAATTACAATTACCCACTAAAACGACTGTTTTACTGCTTTTCAAAATCAGCTGTTATCATTTCAGTAACGAAGTATGCGCATGTACGGCAGGTGATTTGAGTTGTTCTGAGCTGTATTTTCACCATCCGACTCATCATAAGTTTCCAAGTCCACTGAATAATAATCAGAACAGGAACCTACATCACTAGATGCGTTGTAGTCACTATCAGGCTGCATTTTGTTTACGATTTGTTAAGACGACTTGTTTACAAAATATCCAAAATGGCGGACGGACAAATGCGGTGTTTACGTTTTTCCGCGTGTAATTTCAAAGTCAAAATAAGTAAAAGCTGTATATTTTTTAGCACAGATATAATTGTTACCACGTGTTCTTAATATAAAACATTGTTTTGAAGTCAAAATTAAGAAATAAATGTGCTTTTTTTTAACTTCAAAAGTCATCGTTTCGTTTGGAACGATTTTTTATATTTCCGATCCGAAGAGTGTTAAAGGCCTGTTCTCCTTGGGGAGCTAAAGGGTATTGATTGATTGATTGACTGACTGCGTGATTGAAAAGTCCCTCCCTCATTTTAAAATGTTTGAATTCTCCGTTGTATCTACTGGATATACATGAACCAAGTATTAAAACAAGGAACAATAACTGCCATTTTTTCTCTTCTTCTTCTTCGGTCCTTGGTCGCTGACTGACAAAGCAATCAGTGGCTATCACACCTGGTGGCGTCTTGTAGGGCAGCAACAAAGTGTCTCAACTTTGCTCGGTTGGCAGCCATCCTTCGTGTGATCTCCCAGCTCTGGTTCGCACTTTGCATTTCTAGGTCCACAGTTCTCCGCCAGGTAGTTTTGACCGGCCTTGCGTTCGCTTTCTTTCTGGAGTCCATAGCATGGCTATGGTGATGGTGTCAGGGTGTCTTCTGACATAGCACGGCAGTTCTGGTGATGGTGTCAGGGTGTCTTCTGACATAGCACGGCAGTTCTGGTGATGGTGTCAGGGTGTCTTCTGACATAGCACGGCAGTTCTGGTGATGGTGTCAAGGTCACTTCTGAGGATGTGGCCAACCCTATTCCAGCGTCTATTCACTCTGATGGTGCGCATGTCTTCTTGGTGACTACGAGTTAGCAGTTCTTGGTTGGTGATGGTGTTCGCAGGTTGTGTGGAAAGAGGACAGTTTGGACATCTCTGTTTCTGTTACTCTCCAGCAATCTGCACCACACAGAAGTACAGAAAATATGCAGCTCTCGTATATTTATAATTTAGAGCTTCAACTGTACTGGGAAGATTTCCAGCTGTTGTTTAGCTTGGCGAAGAGTATTCTGGCTTTATTCATTCGGTTGCTGATGTCTTTGCTAGTTCCACCATCTGGTTTTACATTGCTTCCTAAGTATGTAAATGTGTTTGTATTTTCTAGCTATTCGTCTCTTATTTTTATGGGTGCAGGATTTTTGACATGGCGTGACATGACTTCTGTCTTCATGAGATTAATGTTTAGTGTCACCTGTTGGCTAAACTCTATTTTACTGCGTTTTATAACTTTTTTATTTTTTTTTATTCCAGAACCAAAACAAGACAGGATAAAATATGAAGTGGCCATTAAACTGACGTTACAAGAGAACACAAATGTTGCTACCAGCTGTGACGTAATGTGCTAAACCAGCTGGATTTCATGTTCAGATGTAATTTCAATGCGACATGACATTTCGTGTAATACAATACCAGTTAAATTTCTTTATGTTTACATTTATTTCATATAAATTAGTTGGATAATAGTGAAGAAATAAAACTTTAAAAATACGGAGTGATTTTTCAATTACTCGGTAAATCAATTAAAATTTACAGTGGCCTTTCTCGTGTCGTGGATGTTGGTATGTTACTGTAGACAGAATGTCATGCCGGTTGGTCAGTTATCTGTGTAACCAAATGACAAAAGGTTCTACAACTTGTGTCTCTAGCTCTGTGTAGTAAGTCACCTGGTCTAGTCATGAATTTTCACCCTGTATTCGTGTTTCAGAGCTGTAGTGAGGTCTGGATCATATCTCGGCGATCATTCAAAAATTATCACCGCGTAACTCCCGTGGAAATAACTGACCAATGAAACGCCAGCTTGGTACACGTAGTGTCGGAGGATACGCTAGGCTATTCAACATGGAGACAACGAAAGTGTAGATGTTGGTAATATTTCGGAAGTCAGTGTGCAAAAGTACATGGAGTACCTCGTTAATGAAGAACCAGATTCGATAATAGTGATCATTAGCCTTAGGCAGATAGCAATAGTTTCACTCAATATAGTGTAGAACCGAAGTTATTGTGTATAAAAGACAGTGGAGCATAAACCATAAACCTTGTGTTTTTCCATGTTTCGGCTGCTCTAGTGAAAAGTTGGATAAGCTATAGAATAAGTTGGATATTCATAGTGATAGAGCTCATTCATATGAGTAAAATAAGCCTAAGATAGAGAAATTGGTGCAGAAATAAGGACTCCAGACTTATTTTCGATTTGTCATCTAAACACACCTTGCCCTACCTACACGATTTTGGGTGAATGAAAAAATACTTTGGGCTAGTTGTTATCTCGTACATCCGGATGTCCACTATATAAGGGGAAGGAAAGGGCGCAAACACTCTCGCCTCTAAAAATTCAAACTACAGACACGCAGAACATCATCTGCATCAACTTCTTTGCCATCTACAGAAGTGTGAGCAGACTGTAATAACCACTTAAAGCCTGTCTGTGATTGGATGTAAGCAAGATATTAATTATATATATATATATATATATATATATATATATATATATATATATATATATATATATATATATATATATATATATATATATATATATATATATATATATATACGGAAGCACATTAAAAACGCACCACTATTATATATACTGATGCCGAGAAGCTGGCAAAAAAAAAGTGTGGGAATGGATTTTCCCCGTGTTTGCCATGCGGTAGAGAGCGAATGGCTGCTGGAATGGAAAGTGCAAGATTCAACCCATGGGTGTGTGTACAGACTACATGAAAACGATGAAAGTTACACGTGCAACACGATTCTCAACAGCTATGACCCTGAAAATGTGTACGCGTTGTGGCAGTATACTCGGTATAAAAAGGCCGTTGAGACAAAACACCCAGTACATGTGCTTGAAATGCCACGACTATCTGAAAACGATCGCCAACGAGCCATTGGTATGTTGGAGACCGGAATGAGCTCGCGGGCCATTGCCAGAAGGATGAATTGCCACCACAGCACTATTGTACGTCTCAATGAACGTTACGGAACCACTGGCAGTGCCCGGGATAGACTTCGGAGTGGCCAACCACGAGTTACTACCCCTGCGCAAGATCGTCATATTGTGCTGAGTTACCTAAGGAATTGACTCTCCCGGCAAGTCAAACAGCAAGAGCAATAGTGGGTAGACATGGGCAAGTCTCTCGAATGACAGTCATACGACGACTCAGAGATACAGGCCTTACTGCAAGACGACCTTATGTTGGGCCAAACTTGACTCACAGACATCGTTAGCAGCGCCTGCAATGGGCAGAGCAACATATCAGATGGACTAGACTGCGGTTGAATGCTGTCCTATTCACAGAAGAGAACAGATTCAACATATCCTTTGCAGATGGACGTATGCGGATTTAGCGACGGTGTGAAGAGCGCTTTGCAGATTGCTGTGTCAACCGATTTCGAGATGGCAATATTCACATTTGGGGAGGATTCAGTTTTCACCATCGCTTGCCTCTTCACGTCTTCCGTGGAAATGTTAATGCTGTGACATATCGAGATGAGGTTCTGGATGCACTGGTTGCTCCTGCGTTCACAATTTATCCAGACTTGCAGCTTCTCCAGCAGGATAACGCACGTGCATTTTTTTGTATTTTTGGTTTTCTCCCTTGCCTGCACAGAATGCAATGAATTTCATAACAATCAAATGTACAAATTAATGACCAGCATGGATTCATAGGAAAATGAATAAAGATTCCAAATATGTAAACTTGTACACACTTATATTTATATTTCACACTCTGTTCCTGGATTATACAGGTGGTGCGTTTTTTATGTGCTTCAGTATATATATATATATATATATATATATATATATATATATATATATATATATATATATATATATATATATATATATATATATATATATATATATATATATATATATATATATATATATATATATATATATATATATATATATATATATATATATATATACATATATACATACATATATATACATATATGCATATATATATATATATATATATATATATATATATATATATATATATATATATATATATATATATATATATATATATATATATATATATATATATATATATATATATATATATATATATATATATATATATATACTGTTGACATTCAAAAATCCGACAACCTCCGGACCTGAGGAGTGCCGGATTGTTGAAAATGCCGGATTTTTTTTGGTTATATATGCTGTATATATTTAACAGAAAATGACTACCTGTACAGTCCTTTAAAGAAAGAAAATTAAATGTTTACGTTTTACACCACTTCTTTTATTTTTTTATTTCCTGAATCCATAATGGGGCTATACAGCAGCAAATAAATGATAAAATGAGAAGGAATGAGTAGGAATGCCTGTTAACACTGCAAGCAAGACCCAAACAGCTGCATCAAAACATAAACTGCTCCAGAAAACAGTGGCGCGCCAACGAGGTAAATTAAAAAATGTGCTCCGAAATCCATTCCTGAAAACTGAAGGAACCGGATTATCGATGGCCGGATTTTTGAATGTCAGCTGTATATATATATATATATATATATATATATATATATATATATATATATATATATATATATATATATATATATATATATATATATATATAAAAGACAATCCATAATGTGACTACATGTGAAAATAAAAAACCAAATACGTTACAATAATTATAGGCCTAAAGGTCCCTGAGATGTAAAAATAGAATAATTGAAGAAGTTGACAAATATAACTCATGTATAAAGGTAGATATAAGTTCGACCAGAAACTGTCGTAGGGTGTAAAGTGTTAGAGACTTCATAATACTATGTCACCATTTTTTTTAAAGGCATGGGGTGGCTAGTTTCTTTCCTCGCTATCTTTTATAATTCTCTAACTACCTAAATCAAAAGCAGAGTCATGTACCCATTTACAGCTGGTTAGACTGGAGCGTGAAGAGGCCAGGTTTCGATCCCGGAACCCCGTAACAGTGTCTCGATAGAAAAGCGCTCTACCCGCTCAGCCACTCAATGTATATAGGAAGTACAATATTAATAAAGACAGTGAAACGTGTCAGGGCGCAAATGTGTAAATTATAAAGAGGCTGCTTTAAAATTGGAGATAAAACAAAAATATAATAATAAACATTGGTATCAGGTTAGTTTCTTAAACGTTTAAGTTTGATGTTTATATGGTAAAAAATTTTTTGCAGAATAGTATAACCATCCCCATGCTCAACTCTCCTTAGTCGCTTTATTACGACATGCCTGGTAGGGTACATTTTTACTATTCTTTGCTTCCCTTTCAAGTACCCGTAACACACTGGTGAGTTTTACAATAGAACAGTTCTACTCTAACCTCTCAGAGACCTTGATTTTGTTTGGATCTTTCTATTGTAAAACAGACTCAATATGAATTTGTGTTACGATTGTTTTGTAGTTGTAAATTAAAAATGTAGCGCAATTAAATGGCCTTTGTTGATTATTTTTTTAACCGTTAGTCCAATCTTAAACTTCACAATTTTCTCTCAGAAATGACATTCAGTTGTTCGATGTAAAATTTCGCTACCAAGTAAATGAGGAACAACAGCAGTGGGATATGGAATTTGAAACAACACGTTTAGATACACAACTGTTACTTTAACAAAAATCTCACGTCGGCAGAATGGCCAAATCAGGAAGAAACAGCCAGTTTAGAAATTGCAAGGAAGATGAATTGAATTCAGTTACCAGCTATGCGGAAATTAAAGCTACAGGAGCGCTTGTCTGATGGTGGAACTTCTGATGACCAAATTACCCCTTCCATAAAGTAGTACAACTTCTTATCACTGTGCAAACGTCGACTATTGCCATGGGCAAGCTAGCCAATCCGTTAAACAGAATGTCATGTGCAACGCTTAGTTAATTCTAAACCAACGAGCAAGTATCTCAGCATCTCGAGCACATTTAGAAGATGTAAATAGAGTGAAATTTCACTAATTAATTAACAGCTCTTTAATTACACATTTCTGTGGGTGGGTAAATGTGCCGTTATACTTAACATGTTTGCCTTGATCTCATGTTGAGCTGTTTGCCAACTCACTGTGTCTGCTCACAAGTCTCACTTCATGATGTGCACTGCTCAGCAGCTACGTAAGGACTAAAGACCCGTGTTCCCTGCTTTAATCACAGGCAATATCACGTTATCGAAACTTTCTCGAAGTTTCTACATTCCTCTCGCACTTGCCCAAGGGAACTACTTCTAAACTCATGCATTACTCCTTCTAGTTAATCATAAGAGATATAACCCCTACTCTCCGTTTACCTCTATTTTATAACAACTGTGACGATACTGTTGTGCGATCTCAAGTCCACTCCGGCTGGATTGTATTACATTCCCGTGCGAGTGATATTTTCTAATTTTTCTCTCCCCTGTCATTATTATGTGGCATATTTTATGTACCATTACGGAAGTATTTGCTAAGGGACTGTCTTTATCTTGTTTACCACTCCTCAGACTTATTTACGTTCCGCCAGGTGAACTGGGGTATTATGGTAACAATACCCAGACATTATCATCGGTCAGCGAGCGATATTCTTACCATTTAAAAAAACAATGGTCTCGCCCGATCAACACGTATAAAAGCCAATATTGTCTGTCTGAGATAGCCGTCTGAGGTGTTCGGAATACGTAGGTGGTAGATGCGTTTATCGTTTCATGGGATCATCCCTGTGTGTGATTATCACGATAATTTGTCTACAGAGACAATATTGGCGATATGTAGCATCTGGACATCAAATGAGTTCACAGACAGTATTTATGAGTTGTGCACAAGCTGCCGACGGAAGTCTGATGCAACGATATGAAGAGGTCACGCGTGGATATTAACTTTAATATTTTGAAACACGTGAGGGTATGTTTTTGAATTTGAAACCGCTCTACTCAAGTAGTGCTGAAAGAGATTCGATATGATTGGTTTGAAGTGAGAGCCGGAATATACAATGAATTCTATTGGAACATTCGGCGGAAACACAGTTGGAATTTTAAATGAGGATTGTGTGATATCTTTTTCTTCTTCGTTCGTCCAGAAAAAGACGTTTGTTCCTTTCCGTTTACAGCGAAGCTGCTATATTTGCGCCTTTCGGCCGACACATCCGACTTCAGCACGGCATTTTTGGGACCGGGTTAACCTTCTCTCTTAGATCCGTACTCAATCAGCGAGACTGAAGTGATGCAGCCTGTTTCCAAGACCCCCACTTAGAGGTGGAGTAGGGTCTTTGTCAGCTCTGGTTCGCTGACCATGACGCAAGCAGTCAAGCTATAGGTCGCTAACTGCATTCCTCACTGTTGACGCGTCTTAGGTCCGTATTTTATATTTAGATAAGCACACTAATATATAACTGACCCACGTAGTGCTGAAAGAGATTCGATTTGATTGGTTTGAAGTGAGAACCGGAATTTACAATGAATTCTATTCTAACATTCGGCGGTAACACAGCTGGAATTTAATCTCAGGATTGTGAGATATAATGTGGGGAAGTCAAAGTCAGCACACATTGCAGCGCAAACGTCATACTAGCGACTCCTAAAAGTCAGAAAGAAACAGGAGACATTTGACTTAGAAATTCCACAACTATAAGTAACAGATCGAGTATTGGGCAATTTAGGAATTTACAAGTAAACCCGCATTTTTAATTCAAGACTGGAAACTTAGGAATTTGATCACACGTCATAGAGGAATTAAACAACTGTTATCACAGGCCAGAGATTTCGCTGAACATCCGACGTCAGAGGAATTAACTCTAATTTCACAGACCAAGCCATAGAGGAATTAAGCAAAAGTTTTCCCAGGCCAGTGATTTTGCAGAACACCCGCCGTCAGAGGAATTAACTCTAATTTCCAGACCTAAGTGATTTCGAAGCATCTAATACAGAGCTGTGTCCAGTCTAAATCTGTGCAAGGAGATTGTGTATTCCCAAAATTGTGGGGTAAGTGTAAACAATTTATTTACTAATGTAAATGTTACAGGTTTCATGCTAAGTGGTTATATATGAGGCTGGTAACCTCAACATATGAAAACAGTATATGAATGATACACTACTGCAAGAGCTGGTGATTGTTTCTGACTAGTCGTGCGGAAACCCGACAAACAGAGGTGACCCTAAGACTCCGACTGGAGCAGTAAAGAGTGATGATTACATCATGTGTACCTCAAGTGTAGCATGTCATTTTTGAGATGTATGTAACTCGTTAATGTTAGTTCAGGCACAAATCATATTCTCACTGTCCAGACCCATGTTACCTGTTAATCCTCAGAGTAATACTGGTGAATTTTAACCATCTTCTCAGAGTTACGTTGTGCGTGCTTGAGAATTAAATTCTTCTGAGCGTTTAACAGTGGTGGGCGGACAACAGGAACGTGAGAATGTTTGAGTGCTCCTAACAAATGTACTTAGCAGAAGGCATTTGTTTTTCTATTTTCCTAAAGTTCGTGGTTACAAGCCATCAGACGATACGTGGTACTAACGCCGCTAATGTGAGAGAAGAGCATCTTCCCTAACCGCCTACAATGGAAGAGAGTGTGGAGAAGGCTTTCGTCATCACAGAATTGATGAACCACAGCTGCGGGACTCCCTTATAAAAGTTAAGTGCTTGCAAAAAGGCACCAGCAATACAGACTTTTGATAAATCCTCACCTACGTCTCCGTGACGAAAGCTTTTATCTAAATTTCACCAATCTTCCCATATTTATTTTAACTGTTAAAGACTAATTCACTATTAAAAGCGTTACATGGTGTTTTAAAACTAAATAATCACAGTCGCTTCAGTTTTATATGTATGAAAGCAAACGTAAGCCAGAATATTATATATATACATGTATGTATGTATGTATGTATGTATGTATGTATGTATGTATGTATGTATGTATGTATGTATGTATGTATGTATGTATGTATGTATGTATGTATGTATGTATGTATGTATGTATGTATGTATGTATGTATGTATGTATGTATGTATGTATGTATGTATGTATGTATGTATGTATGTATGTATGCATGCATGCATGCATGCATGTATGTATGCATGCATGCATGCATGCATGCATGCATGCATGTATGTATGTATGTATGTATTTATTTCTCAGTGTAGTCTCCGTTGTTTGTTACAGTTTTTGCCCATCTTCTCACAAGGGCATGTATCCCCGCACGGTAAAAATTTGTTTCCTTTTTCCTAAACCACTGGCGTACGGCGCGTTTAAGGGTCTCGGTGTCCCCAAAGTGATGTCCGCGAAGATCTTCTTTCAGTGGTCCAAACAGATGGAAGCCGGAAGGTGCAAGATCGGGACTGTAAGGTGAATATGTGGTAATAATGTCCAGCCAAATTCTGCAATCGCATCAATGGTGCGTTTAGCGGTGTGTGGCGTGGCATTATCGTGCAACAGTAGTGCAGTTCTCTGATCTTTTAATGGGTAAAGTCGCCGAAGACGACCTCTAAGCTTCTTCAAAGTTTTAATATAACGGTCTGCATTCACCGTGTTTCCCTGTTCCAAGAAGTCGAGAAGAATCACACCCTTCTCATCCCAAAACACAGAGGCCGTAACTTTCCCTACTGATGCTGAACTTTTGAACTTCTTTCTTGTCGGCGATGTTGTGTGATGCCATTCCATTGACTGCCTCTTGGATTCTGGTTCAAAAAAATGAACCCAAGTCTCATCACCTGTCACAATATTCGATAAAAACTCTTCTCCTTCAGTTTCGTAACGGTGCAGTAGATTGATGGCTTTGGTTTTCCTTGTTTCTTTATGTCTGTCTGTCAACATTCTGGGTACCCACCGTGCACAAACTTTTGAATAACCCAGGTCTTTAATGATGTTCTGGTCACTGCCTTTACTAATGGACAACATGGAAGAAAGTTCATCCAGTGTTACCCGACGGTCACCACGAATGATGCCATCAACTCGATGAGTGTTGTGTGGAGTCACTGCGGTGGACGGACGGCCAGTCCGCTTTGCGTCAGCCATTGAGGATTGACCTACTTCAGCTTCGTCACGACGATGTACCCAACGTCGGACAGTTCTAACATCCACTGTTGAATCTCCATAAACATTCTTCAAACGTTCGTGGATGCGAATTGGGGTCTCGCCTTCAGCATTGAGGAATTCTATGACGTAACGTTGTTTTAACCGAACGTCTTTGGCAGCCATTTTTAAAATGTTACAGTGGTGCCACCTGTTACTGAAACAGGTTGGTAATGCTATACAGTGCAGAAGAGTGTTTGAGGAATCCTGCTAAATTTACAAATTGCACACCGATGCAGTATTTACATACATAAAAAATAGGAGGCATTATTTTTATACCTTCCCTCGTATATATATATATATATATATATATATATATATATATATATATATATATATATATATATATATATATATATATATAATATATATATATATATATATATATATATATATATATATATATATATATATATATATATATATATATATATATATATATATATATACTGTTCAAAAAAAGAAACGCATAGCTATCCGAGGGCGCGATTTTATGAGTTTGTAACTAAAATTTGGTGTTAGGGTATATAAAAACCAGCCTCAAATGTTGTTTACAGTGTCAAATGCACGTGTTGACCTGAATTGCGTTCCTTTTTATAATCGTTACAACGCAGTGGTCAATAGTGTTTATGACGCAATTTTTGACCACAGCTCATGTTGCGCGCACGTGAAAGCAACAAAATTTGGGGTAAATACTATTCACTGACTATGCAAGTGAAATCCTATAAAAGAATAACGCTACACACACAAAAATTCAGTTCATTTTCAAGCAGACATTTATGGCGTCTCTATCGATAAATTTAAGGAACATTGCTATTGGCCGACTGCATGCAGGCGAAAGCCAAAGTCAGGTTGCCAGGCATCTAAACGTGCATCAGAGTACCATCAGTCGACTTTGGCACCGGTTCTAAGCCACTGGCTCAGTTGAAGACCGGCATCGCAGTGGACGACCCAGAGTGACAACATCAGTGGAGGATCGCTTTATTCGGCTTCGTCACCTCAGAGACAGGTTTACAACAGCTTCCCCAACTGCCCAGTCTGTCGCATGTTACGCATTGCCTAGTTAAATGTTTGAAGACCGAAAAGTGGGACACCAGTGTGCTGACCTGAACAAAGGAATGCAGGGGTATTTTCCTGTGTGTATCTAGGGCAGCCAATCAGAGAAGGGGTTTCCCACGGTCAGATAGAATGACTTCGGCGAGTGTATAAGGAAGAATAAATCGTCCGAAATCATGGTTAGAATTAGACATCGGGAAGGAGAACGGAATGACAGACAAGGATGAGAATGGTCTCCTTTTGACGGGAATATCTTCATTTATGTATAGGTACAAGGAAATCAGAAGGGAGTAAGTAGTTGTGAAGAATTTCGCAAGAATAGTGTCCGTGCATTGAGAAATCCTGTGTTTTTCCTATTTATAATTCAATATAAAATCGTTAACACGACAGATATAGGAAAACAACATATGGATATAAAGGTCAACTCATGGAGAACGGAAATATATAACTCCAAAGGCTTGAACTGGGAAAGGTGAAATGCACGAGACCAAGGTTTGAAACACCTCTAGCACAAACCCCCCGAAGTTACAACTTTTTTGGGAAGTTTGCTGGAGTTGCGAGCCTTGTTTCCTGTACGTCCGGTAGCTGCATATATAAGGGCGGACGTAAATGATTTCAAATTCACTTGTACAGCGAGGCAAGACAGAAGGACAACGGCTGGAGAGAGAGAAACGTGTCACGGCCAATATCTTGTTATTTGCAGCCAGGCAGTTCTGTTACTCCACTAAAGCCAGTCTTTACTGATCTTAATTAGATCCTGCGAGGGTATGTAAAGTTACTATGTAAAATAATACAGTAATTACAACTTTATTTCAGGATTTGTTTAATCTATATGTTATGAAAGTATCATGTATATTAATTTATTACTTGATATGATTGTTGAAGATTGGAACCCGAAATATAACCACCATGACTGAGTCCGTATCAGGGCTAGCACAATCATTATCAGGGCTTATTCATTCTGTCATCAAGTTACTGCACTTTACAGAGCTAACGTGTCAGGCAGGGGGATACTATAACCTCATACCATATATGTGTGTACATATATTATTTTGTATTATTTGATTTTATAAAATGTTCCACAGTAGACACCTGTCTTGTCACTGATCCATAATCATGCATTTTCACGCATACATCTGAAAACAAATTCATCTCACCTACAATAGGAATGTGGTAATTGTTATCCACAAATAGCCACATATCCTACAATTATCTGCAGGTTCATACTTGTCAACCAAAAGTCAGAGGTCAATGATCAAGAATTGCTCGATGATCAATGCGAATCGCCCCGGCAGTGTCTGGATTGGTAGAAGCAAGACCTACTGAAGCTGTACATCTCATATGAACACTGATTAACCTAACAGATGAGTGATATTTGTGACAATCGTGCAACCAAGAAGTGATAATTGTCAAGCAGAGTTTTGTGATGACAATTTGCGTGATAAACTAGTGAAAGTTATAAAGTGAATAAGACAGTGAAGAAGTCTATTACCCAACTAATTGGAAGAGTCTAAAGAAATGACATTTTAGTTTAACTTGCAAAAACTGTAATTGAATTCGCCAATTTGGTTTTGTATAAATATAACTTTTGTATCACCAGTCACACACAATCACCACAATTAGATAGATGTAAATAAAGAGGATATAAATTGTATTCACCAGCTTTATTCATTCAATATAGTTGATACTGAGTTTGGTTGAATTTTTATTATATCACAGGTGGTCACATAGCGGAGGTGGCGCAGTAAGGTCTGACTGTTCTCTGAATATTTTCAGTCCAGATACTTTCACAGCCGTGACTATCGAGTGATACCAGTGTACTTCTCTGTCACTGGGACCTCACACATTCTGGAGAGAATACTATTTCTACTCTAGCACTATCATCTCACACATATAAAACCTTCCGCTACAGTGGGGGCTCGTCCGCGGGATATTCTCGTATATCCTGAGCCATCCTCTATCTAATACATCTATCTTTAGTCTATCTTGGGCCACCAATAGAAAAAAAAAAAAAAAAAAAAAAAAAATTTTTTTGGGAAATTCTAGAACAAGATTTTTTTTTCTCAGTAACAGTACCTTAGAGTACTTAGTAAATATTGACTATCACAAGGTTGCACGATTAATTGTGTTGTCCATTTGATAATTATTTTAAGTAAGTTTAGGTAAGTTTTCATACCCTACTTAACTTAATATAATGGCTGACTTAGTGAAGTTCAGAACTGCGATCATGCAAATGGGAAAAGAGCTGGACTTGACAGGTGATGCTCTCGTCCAGTATGTCACAACTGAAGTGGACAAACATATGGATAGAGAGGAAAGGAAGCTGCAAGCAGAAGCTGAGAGAGAAGCCAAAAGACTAGAAGCTGAGAGAGAAGCCAAAAGAATGGAAGCTGAAGAAAAGAGGCTGCTGTTGGAAGTTGAGGCTCAAGCCAAGAAATTGGAGGCTGAAGAAAGAAGATTAACAGCTGAGGAAAGGAAGCTACAAGCTGATAGAGACCATGAACTGAGATTAAAAGAGCTTGAAATACAGGCAGTGGCTACTACTAATGGTAGTAGGTCATCTCATTCGGATACCAGCGCCAGCCAAAGCACCTCCAATGGAGCTATGAACTTCCACTTGGACCCATTTGTGGAGAAAGAAGAGGGAATAGAGGATTACCTTGACAGATATGAACGATTGGCCACTACTTATGGCCTAGAAAAAGAAAAGTGGAATTTGAAGTTGTCACAGGGATTGAGAGGAGTATCTTATAATGTCTACTTGAAGATGCAAAAAGAAGATCAGGAAAACTATGAAGCCTTGAAACAAGCATTGTTGTTGCGTTACGAACAAAACGCAGAAGCTTATAGAAGGCGATTTAGAACTGCTATGCTCCAGACAGGAGAAACATATCAGCAGTTCTCAGCAAGGTTGGAAAGTTACTTGCTGAGGTGGTGTCAGTTAGGAAACTTCAATCAGGATTTTGAAGGGATCAAGGAGATGATGTTGATAGAACAACTCCTGGAGTCCATGTCTCCTGAGACGAAGACATTCCTGGTAGAACATAAAAGAGAGAGATTAGATGAAATAATCATCTATGCAGAAAGTCACAAACTGGCTCACCCCCTGACTCAAGGAAATAAGAGGAAGCAGGGAGATAGTTTCAAGTCACCACAAAACCAAAACGAGTTTGAACAAAAGGACAATACAACCAAGAACAACCAAAGATATAACTACAAAGACAAGAACCCTCCAGGATATAACAATAAACCCTCACGAAGGGAAGAAAAATGGTGTAAGTTCTGCAAAATGAACAACCACAACACTGATAATTGTGGAAGGAAAAAACCTCTTCATCATTCTGCATGTCTACAGGTGAGGACTTCGGATAGGAAGGAACTGACAGTGAGTCAGAATAGCCTCCATCACCCACCTACACAGGAGATAGTGACTGTGAATGGCAAACAAGTCACAGGAATGTATGACACAGGTTTGTCCTATGACGCAGTCGTGTGTGCATCTCTGGTGCGCCCTGAACAAATCACCACAGAAACAGTAGATATTCAAGGGCCACTAAAAGGAGCATTACCCCTCACTTTACCCATAGCAAAGATTCATGTCAGTTGTCGCTATGTGGAAGGGGAGATAAATGCAGCAGTGTTAGATGATCCCTTTTACCCCCTGATGTTGGGGCGTAGATATGTTTTCTTGGGAAACCCGGTGAAACCTATGGTTATGGCAGAAATCCAGACCAGGTCTGACTCCAGGAACATAGAGAGGGACACCAAATTAAAATTTCATTCTACTGAAATGAAACGGGCTCAAGTAGCTGACAGCACATTGAAGCCTTGTTTTGGCAAACTGTCAAAACCACATAACACTCCAAGGAAAGGAAATTTCTATATGGAACATGGACTCTTGCACAGGAAAGCTGGCAGAGGGACGAAAAGTCATGGTCAAATTGTTGTACCATCCACCTATAGAAATAAGGTTATAGGCTGGGGGCACATAACTTTGAGTGAACACCTGGGTAATGGTGCCACAAAACAAAGAATAGCCACCCAGTACTACTGGCCAGGTATTACGGAAGACATCAATTGGTATGTAAATTTCCTGTCCAGAGTGCACTCATGTAGATTCAGAAAGTCGGCGGAAGAGTCTTCAAAAGTCTACAAGCAAACCAGCCATCATGGGTACTCCCGAGATTTGCACTGGAGGGGAAAAGAAACATCCCACACAGGTTGAATTTCAGTCTGAAACCCATGCACTGGAAGAAAAGAACAAATCACGTAGCCAAAATCAAACACCTACGAATTTGCGAGGGAAAACCGCAACCAACTATCAACGAAAAGAGGGCGGTAAACTTCAAGGGAAACCTACCGACCCCATTTCACCAGCGGTAAGGGCCTGGATGAAAAGCCGAACTGGGAAAAGAGAGATAGCGAAGGATAAATCTATATCCATGAAAACAAAATGTAGGAGCAGATTTTCTTACTCGACACCCAACTGAGATAGAACGAGAGTAAGAAGAAGAACATTAACTACGGCAAAGCTTACAGTTGTTAGCTGTAGAAATCTACAGCTTAAAAGAGAGGGAGGCTCTGTCGCATGTTACGCATTGCCTAGTTAAATGTTTGAAGACCGAAAAGTGGGACACCAGTGTGCTGACCTGAACAAAGGAATGCAGGGGTATTTTCCTGTGTGTATCTAGGGCAGCCAATCAGAGAAGGGGTTTCCCACGGTCAGATAGAATGACTTCGGCGAGTGTATAAGGAAGAATAAATCGTCCGAAATCATGGTTAGAATTAGACATCGGGAAGGAGAACGGAATGACAGACAAGGATGAGAATGGTCTCCTTTTGACGGGAATATCTTCATTTATGTATAGGTACAAGGAAATCAGAAGGGAGTAAGTAGTTGTGAAGAATTTCGCAAGAATAGTGTCCGTGCATTGAGAAATCCTGTGTTTTTCCTATTTATAATTCAATATAAAATCGTTAACACGACAGATATAGGAAAACAACATATGGTATAAAGGTCAACTCATGGAGAACGGAAATATATAACTCCAAAGGCTTGAACTGGGAAAGGTGAAATGCACGAGACCAAGGTTTGAAACACCTCTAGCACAAACCCCCCGAAGTTACAACTTTTTTGGGAAGTTTGCTGGAGTTGCGAGCCTTGTTTCCTGTACGTCCGGTAGCTGCATATATAAGGGCGGACGTAAATGATTTCAAATTCACTTGTACAGCGAGGCAAGACAGAAGGACAACGGCTGGAGAGAGAGAAACGTGTCACGGCCAATATCTTGTTATTTGCAGCCAGGCAGTTCTGTTACTCCACTAAAGCCAGTCTTTACTGATCTTAATTAGATCCTGCGAGGGTATGTAAAGTTACTATGTAAAATAATACAGTAATTACAACTTTATTTCAGGATTTGTTTAATCTATATGTTATGAAAGTATCATGTATATTAATTTATTACTTGATATGATTGTTGAAGATTGGAACCCGAAATATAACCATGACTGAGTCCGTATCAGGGCTAGCACAATCATTATCAGGGCTTATTCATTCTGTCATCAAGTTACTGCACTTTACAGAGCTAACGTGTCAGGCAGGGGGATACTATAACCTCATACCATATATGTGTGTACATATTATTTTGTATTATTTGATTTTATAAAATGTTCCACAGTAGACACCTGTCTTGTCACTGATCCATAATCATGCATTTTCACGCATACATCTGAAAACAAATTCATCTCACCTACAATAGGAATGTGGTAATTGTTATCCACAAATAGCCACATATCCTACAATTATCTGCAGGTTCATACTTGTCAACCAAAAGTCAGAGGTCAATGATCAAGAATTGCTCGATGATCAATGCGAATCGCCCCGGCAGTGTCTGGATTGGTAGAAGCAAGACCTACTGAAGCTGTACATCTCATATGAACACTGATTAACCTAACAGATGAGTGATATTTGTGACAATCGTGCAACCAAGAAGTGATAATTGTCAAGCAGAGTTTTGTGATGACAATTTGCGTGATAAACTAGTGAAAGTTATAAAGTGAATAAGACAGTGAAGAAGTCTATTACCCAACTAATTGGAAGAGTCTAAAGAAATGACATTTTAGTTTAACTTGCAAAAACTGTAATTGAATTCGCCAATTTGGTTTTGTATAAATATAACTTTTGTATCACCAGTCACACTAATCACCACAATTAGATAGATGTAAATAAAGAGGATATAAATTGTATTCACCAGCTTTATTCATTCAATATAGTTGATACTGAGTTTGGTTGAATTTTTATTATATCACAGGTGGTCACATAGCGGAGGTGGCGCAGTAAGGTCTGACTGTTCTCTGAATATTTTCAGTCCAGATACTTTCACAGCCGTGACTATCGAGTGATACCAGTGTACTTCTCTGTCACTGGGACCTCACACATTCTGGAGAGAATACTATTTCTACTCTAGCACTATCATCTCACACATATAAAACCTTTCGCCACAGCTGCCCAAAGGTCTGTGTTTCAACAGGACAACGCCAGACCCTATTGTGCACGGTTGACCACGCAGTTCCTGACTGCCAACAACATTCTCATCCTTTCCTGGTCATCCCTGTCTCCAGACATGAGTCTGATTGAGCGCCTGTGGGATGAGCTGCATAGACGTGTTTGTCGCCGAGACGTTGCTCCAGCCAATCGTCGTGATCTGTTCCAGGCACTCCAGGAAGAGTGGGCAGCCATCCCACAGGCCCACATCAGACGTCTGATCGCATCCATGCCCAGGAGATGCCAGTCGCTGATCGATGCAAGAGGAGGCCATACACCATACTAACGGGAAAGCCCGTACGCCAAAAAACTCTCGTGACCCAGATGCAAAACAACGGTCAATTGATTGGTTGAACCCTAAGGTATTCTTTTGTCAAATTTGAACAATTAACTCATTAAATTAAAAAAATTATTGAATGTCAAATTTATGGCTATGTGTGTGCCTTCAGTAGCTATGCGTTTCTTTTTTTGAACAGTATAGATTGTAGCTTTCTTTTCTGTTGTATATATGTATTGCTTTTTGTTCCATGCAGTTTTGCCATACTTGTATTTATTTACACACAATCCGTTGATTAATTTAAATTGTTACCATGTTGTATCATTGCTTTCTTTCACTACACACATTTCATTGCTGGTCATTCTTCATTTCATTTCATCTCCTCTTTTCACTTTCCACTTATTGGTTCATAGTTAGTCTATACTTGATATACTTCATCTTTGTTTGAATTTGATGTTTGATCCTCTTTGCATACTTTATTTTCATACTCCGCACATACTTCCATCCCTCTATTGTTGGTTTATTGATATGACTTAACATATAGTATAATTCTCTGTTGTATATAACAGAATTTGATCGACCTCACATTTTTGATCGATATAATTTTCAAACAAAAATGATATCATTTTTTTTCCTTGGGGGTCGGTGTAATCTGTTAAGTCATGTTTTTGAGTGGGAGTTAAGTGTTTGGGATTTTTATGTACGGGTCTGATATTTTATAGACACGCTAGTAAGCACGTTTAAAGTTATGAGATGATTTTTTATTTGGGTGCTTGAACATAGCTCAACTGAGTATGTGTTAGTTTTTTAAACATAAAGAAAGTGTTCAAATGTTCTGAGTAGTTGGGGAAGAGATACGGGTGAGCTGAGCTCACATCTCAAGCTGTTAGTTCGCGCTTGAGTGAAGATGTACTGAGTTGTATTGAAAAACAATAATCTCGGTCATTAGGTATCTGGCAGAGCTTGGAGACAGTTTTTATAGTCTCGCTAGTGTGTCCAGAGTGTTTTTTGAAGGGAAGAGATCCAATATATTATTAGTGCCATGGATTATACCGGCTATTACCATTTATGATGAGTTGCTGTTGATGCAATCAAGTTTCTGATGGATTGTATGCTATTACGATGTGTGCTGAATTGCTGTTTATGTGATCGATTTCTCTATGGATTATACCTGCCATCATACCTTGTGATTTGCTGTGATCTGTTGTCCATGATGTCAACGTTACTGTCGCAAATAAACGGTGTATAAGTTGAAAACTAGTTGGTCTATTTCTCGACCCAACGTTACTGTTGTGTGGGTTTACATCAGATATTTACTAACCTAAAGAACTCACGACATTCATGTATATATATAAAACACTGTCGGCCACTACTAGTAAGCCCGACCTTGCTGACGTTAACATTGTCAGCTGTGCCAGACAGTGGCACTATCTTTCCATACAACCCCCACACATTCAGTAACAGTAACGTTTAGTGGTGCATTTTTTCAGCTACTCGACTACTAATATCGGTAGGCGCGAATGTCACACACAAAGTTAATAGGCCTAAACACCACACAGTTTACCAGGACATCCGTCGGGCTGGCGTCTGAATAAGGATCACGACTGTCGTGAATAATCAAAGACCACCAGGTCTGTTTTGTATCTGCACGAGTGCATAACTTACAAATGAATACGGTTGCTAAGAGTGCATGGAGAATATTAAACAGGGTTATCCATTAGATATTCAAAGAAGTTATAGACAGACAACTGAGAAAGGAGCAAGCAGGTTTTCGTTAGATTCCAGTCAATACCAAGTAGATAGCCATACAAAGCCGGATTAGAGACTGACGGTTGTGGTCTTGTGATGGCGGGCAATTTTCATTAAAAAGGGTGGTCCCACAGCAAATACTACAGTAGGGGAGTGACGTGTTAGAGACTTCATTATACTAGACCCAGCATCGAGAGTTGGGGGTCTCCAGTTCCCTTTCTCGCTGCCGTTTCTTTCCCTAATTCAAGAGCGAATTCACGTAACGATTTACAGCTGGGTAGACTGGGGCATTTCGATTCCGTGATCGAACTTGGCAGCTTTACCACGAGAGGCCAGCGCTCTGACCTCTCTGTCAATCGGACACACTCACTGTCATATAAGCAAGTGATTATTTACTGTGAAATTTTCTGTCCTGTTTCAATTTTCTTGTTCTTTTAGAATGTTAATGTTGTTATTATTTTTTACAACATTACTGCCTCTCCCCCAATCCTGTGTGGCTGCACATCTGGCACCACTCAAGAGCCGACCCTCACCACACTTCACGTAATAGTAGAACAGAGCATGCAACTAAATTCACCACACTTCACGTAATAGTAGAACAGAGCATGCAAATAAATTCACCACACTTCACGTAATAGCAGAACAGAGCATGCAACTAAATTCACCACACTTCACGTAATAGTAGAACAGAGCATGCAACTAAATTCACCACACTTCACGTAATAGTAGAACAGAGCATGCAACTAAATTCACCACACTTCACACTTCACGTAATAGTAGAACAGAGCATGCAACTAAATTCACCACATGGATTTCTGAAGACCTTCGACACTTTACATAATCACTTAGGAATCACACGTAAATTCTCACCCCGGCCTCTGAGCTATAGTGACGTAATCTTGACCAGCGTATCGCGTGGGAAAGATTCCTCGCGCGGTAATTACTGGTTACACCGCAGGCTCACACGTGCTGGGCCATACAATGAAATTTGACACTGGGGTGTTTTCCATCATTTCCATTAAATATTATACAATTAAGCAATGGAGGCTTACAGATTTTAAGACGCCTTGATACTCTAAATAAAGGTATATTCTCTGGCCTTGTGTTATAACCTAGGGTTAAAGCATTTGCGATATTTCCTCAGTAACCATTAGTACGTAAGCACCGTGATTTCTGAGAAAGAGAAACGCTGACTACAGCGCCGAAAATACCGTAGTGTAACATGAAAATTACTGAGAATAAAGAAGAGAGGAAGAGGGGAAGGGAAAGGAGACAAAGATGGAGAGAGGAAAAGACCGTGTTACGACACACACACACGCACACACACACACACGCACGCGCACATACACACACGCACGCATGCACACACACACACACGCGCGCGCGCGCGCACACACACACACACAAGGAATCTTCAACTTTAGCATGAAGGTAGTCCTTTTGCATGGCTCGAAAACACCGAAGACAACACAAACACAAGAAGTTCCGAACTGTTAAAAATGGATGCTTTCGAGCATACTGTACGGAGATATTAGGTATTACATTGGTATTGAGTGTCAAATTGACAAAGTGGTTAGAGCGCTGGTTTCTCGCGGCAAAGGTGCAGGGTTCGATTCACAGTATCAACACGCTGCAGTGTTCCCGGTGTAAATTGTTACCTGACTTTGCTCTTGAGTTAAGGAAGGAAAAATGCAGCGAGGAAGGGAACTGGTCGCATCCCACTGGATGCTGGACCTGGTATAGTGAAGTCTCTAACACTTCATTCCACTACGACAGTACCTGGTATGGAACTGCCTTTATTTTTAACCTGACATTTGTATAATAAGATCATCATCTTGAAGCTGTTCGAGGGGGAAACAAAGTAGACAAATACTAGAGGGACAGGAGATGCAGAAAACACTTTGGCACTGGATAGAACACACGAGACAACCAGCTGATATCTTGTCAAGACAATCTTTGTACTAGAACTCTCAGGGTACGAGATATAGAGGGAGGTCTAATTACACAAAGAGAGGAGACACGGAGACAGACTTAAAAGAGATAAAGAAGGGACAGAATAATCTTCAGCGGATGGTACAGAACAGAAAGGTTTAGCCTGAACTTGTTGAACGCCTATGCTTAACAAGTAATTGTAGGACAACGATGAATACAAGGTCTTTTATATTTCTTCTTCTTCTTCGTTCGTCCTGAAAAGGACGTTGGTTGCGTTGTGTCCGTTTACAGCGAAGCTGTGATATTTGCGCCTTTCAGCCGACATATCCGACTTCAGCACGGCATTTTTGGGACCGGGTTAGCCTTCCCTCTTCGATCCCTACTCATTCAGCCAGACTGAACTGATGCAGCCTGTTTCGAGGACCACCACTTGGAGGTGGAGTAGGGTCTTGGTCAGCTCTGGTTCGCTGACCCTGACGCAAGCAGTCTAGCTATGGGTCGCTAACTGCATTCCTCACTGTTGACGCGTCTTAGGTCCCGTATTTTATATTTAGATAAGCCCACTAAAATAGAACCGACGGCCACTATGTCTAGAAGCAGTCTTCCTTGCTAACCAGCTTACACACTATCTCTATAGGAAATGGTTGTCCAGTAGTGTTAATTATCTGCTTTCAATTCTGTGTCCTTTTTTGACTCCAACGACCTAGTTCATTATTAGGGGCCTATTGTTTTTTTTTTCATTTTCTTCTAGTTTTTCCTTTTCTCATCTGCTCTTGAGAAGCTATCTTTGATTATAAATTATCGAGCAATATTGACTTCAATTGTTTCATCGGGCCACTTTCTATTTAAAAATAAAAAGGAGGGAGATGGGAAGCTACAGCGAATTTAAAGTAAAAAAAGGACGAAAATGAAAATTGGAATTAGTCTAAATTTGGATATGTAAATAATTTGCCAGAACACATTTTAAGTCGGTGTATTTTGATTATGTAAATATTGTCTTAATAAATTGTGCTTTTCCTATGAAGAACGTCATGAATGTCTCATAACATTGTTTTATGTTACTAATGTTGTTATAACATGTATATTTCTTAGTCAATATAAGCTTTGGTACATATATTTTCCATTGGATAATAAAACATGTGTCAGATTCGATTTTTTAAATATCATATTAAAATTGTGATTTATTGCAAATAATGATTAAAATGAAGAAAATGTTTACTCTATATAAATACAAATTTTTAAGCTCTATATCTCAGGATCTACTTAATCTATTTAAAAATTAATGTGACTAATGACCTTCCATTTTGACTTTGGTACTCTGAACTCAAGAACATGAAAAAGGCCTTTGGGAATTGAAATATAGGTGTAAAATCCAGCATGGCCGCCGTTTCCATGGCAACCAATAGCATCGTATCATCAAGTGCGTTGGTATGCATAGCTATTAGTATCATAAGTCAGCTATGTATATTTGTATTGAAATCTTGCAGTTATTTATGAAAACAGCTTTTTACTACTCCTCTTAATTTGCGAATTTAGAAGGCTTGTATCTTGTTTTTACCCAGATATCTTCATTTCTGATATGTCATATCGTTTAATGTTGAGAATTTTTACTAGACGAATACAGTTTTCAAAATACCTGCAGCGTTAAGTTTACTATTAATGTCATTTCCCGCGTTTCTGAACTTTGTTACAGTGTTGGCATTCCTTACTTTGTTACAGTGTTGGCATTCCTTGTTTGTTTTTTTTTGTTTTTATTTGTTTTGTTTTATACACATGCGCCATGGAACTTCACAGTGGTGTTAGTAAGTACAATTTTGATGATTACAATTTTTAGTTGTTTGTTAGTCCGAACTCTTTTCAAAAATATGAAAACCGTCATGCTATTGTTATAAATAAGTGTTGTTTCAGACTCTGTAGTTTTCGGCTGCGATTGACGAAATCATTATGACTAAATCATTATTATTGTTTGCCTCTACTGGTTCACGAGGGTATCTGAAGAGACAAAGAAAGAACATAACTTCTACACCCTCAGACATGTTCTACGAGGCGACAAATATGAGGTTGTGCATGAGGTTGGCAACCTCATCATGTAAAACAAGTGTCACAGCAAGCACTGCTACATGAGCATGTGATTATTTGGAGCAGGCGTCATTCAAGGTGACCAGCTGGAGCGGTGGTTCCATGCTCCATAAGGAGCGCAATGGATAGTGACGATGATTATTATTAATATTATTATTGTTTATTTGTCCTTGTCCTGTTACTCTTTCTTCTTTATAACAATAACCACTTTAGGAACACACGCAAGTCAATCAATAATTAAATCTCTAACGCAAACCTGAATAGTCGACATTTCAAAATGTCCTTCCAAAATCAATAATGAGGAAAAAAATATGACGTTAACAGATTAGAAGAGATAAACGTTCGTCTACTGAGCATTCAACTTTTGCATAAACACACACATACAAACACACACATGCTGTTGATTTATGACACATAAAGTGGAGAACATTCATGATGTTGTGGGATATACTTCAGCTCCAATTTACCATCTGGTTTTGTAGTCTTTTACTGTCAGCTGTATCCTGGTTCCGCAAACGTTTATGCAATGAATAAGTTAGACTTAATTCTTGAAACTCTTATATTATGAAAGAATTATCCCTAGATCCGTAATACCTTACACCATAAAATAATTATATTTAGACCTTCAAACCATTATACCAGGAAAGAATTATATCTGGACACTCTTACCCATGTAACCGGGCTGGTTACAACATCAATGTAAGAATGTATATGACCGGGTCAGTTGGCCAGTCAATTGTGTTGTGCGCAGGTAAATATTTTGACGAGAGCTAATCCTTCAATACGTTTCTGTTCAAGTCGTTACAGGCCTTTCCGCCTGAGATGGAAATTCTTGACTGAAGTTAATGTTTCTTCCCAGTTTTCGTTCTTACCCTTTTAGGTTTAGTGATAAGCAATATCGTATAATGGTTTGTCGAATAAATCCAACTGTAATGTTCCAAAGAAAACTCAGCAATGTAGAAAAAAAAATATAGTTTATTAACGTCATTAGAACAGCAATGTTATTAAAACAATGGTGAAGTACGCGTTGTTTACGCTTACACAAAATAGTGAGTATCCAAAATGAAAATATATATCCACAAGGAAAAAAATATCCAACAGAATAATATAAAAACTTGTCAACTTAAAAACTTGTCAACTTAAAAACTTGTCTTGATAATCTCAAAGACGAAGTTCACCTAACACTGTCTGTAAAAATCCTCTAGCCTAATGAATGCTTCTTCTAAATCTAAAAACTATAAACTATGCCCTATCGCCCACATCTCTCCTATATATACAGCTCCTGTCTCTTTCTCGCCTTTGTCCACAGGACAACGTCTTTTTTCACACGTTACAATTATCTACATTTGCACACGTTGTCTCAGTTTTTCGACTTTTTCAACACGTCTCTCTCTCTCTCTCTCTCTCTCTCTCTCTCTCTCTCTCTCTCTCTCTCTCTCTCTCTCTCTCTCTCTAAACAATGGAAAAAAACGAAAGAATTCACAACATTCATTTCACACTTTCCATGCATTCATTATTGTTCTTTGAGATAGCTCCACAATGCCGCTCATCGTCGTGACTGCCATCTGAACCCAAAATCTATACTGCGTTTTGTGCAAAAACGCCTTATTTGCTTAAAGTCTGTTATTCTTATTCTAACTCGTATAAAAGGTAGTGCATGCCAAGCGATCACACAAGTCCCTGGGCAAAAAAAATGTATCCCGTGGGGAGACATTTTCGTCCTATCAACTAAAAAATATCAAGTCCCTAACATTCATACCGGAGCAAAATCAAATGGGGGCATATACTTATGAGTCAATGGGCAGTGGACAATGGATGAGAAAAATTTATGTTACTGGTATAAGTCATTGACTGGGGGCATACGCATGTGAGCCAAATGAAGAAAAAAAATGTACAAGGTCTCAGTACACATGTGAGCAAAAAAAAAAAAAAGTAAAAAATTTTTTTTTTTAATTTCTTTGTGCGTAAAACGAGGGATCCAGTAGATTTATAATGCATAAAACGGGGGACACATACAAGTTGTTTATACACTATGTCATTAAGCAGTATGGGATATGGATAGCAATGTGCAATACGCAATGTAAATTATTCATGGATTAATACAATTCTTATGTAATCTTTATTTAACACATGCTAGTAATAATACAAAAAAACATGGAGTTATGATATTAAATATACATAAATAATTTAAGACTTATTGAACTTTTTTTTTCAAGTCAACACATATAAGGTTTGGTCATACCAAACAAAACTCGAACTTTTAATCAATACTTCACTACAAATAATTGTATTCTAACCTAATACATACATCTGAATCGTAACTGACCAGAACTATTTACGTTTGCCATGACCTCCGCGAGTGTCAACAAGAGCGGGGAAAGGTTACCTGTCTGGATATTTTGAGAAGTCCCATTGACTAAAGGGAGCGCGGGGGAGGGGGTATAGTACAATGAAATCGCTGGGGGTTGCTGGATGAATGAATTTGTGAAGCGTGGGAGAAATGGAAAGAAAAAAAATCTCGCATGAGGATATTGATAGTTAGTGTGTTTGGGAGGAAGTAGAAAAAATAGTTGAGGTTTGGATGGATGAATTGAGAGGTCGCCATACCCCGAAAGTAGAGAGTGAAATTGAATAGAAATATTCTCAGGGGTAAATACATCTTTTAGAACGGAAATAGAGGTTTTTTGTGAGTACACAACGTCTGGACAGGGTGTGCGTAGGGTAGAGGGAGAAGAACCAGAGGTGGGAGTTAACATTTTAAATACGCATTAGAGCATGAATAAATTTCAGTGTACGAGTACAACATCTGTGTGTCTCGAACACAGTAATTTGGTAAAAAGACATGATACATGGTACATAGTTATTTATGCGATATTAATAAAATTCAACAATGCATAATAAGTAATCATAAAAACGATCCATAGCTTATGTCTGGTTCAGAAAATCCTAAACAGACAAGTAGAAAAATGTGTTAATTGAGAAAAAACACTGCTCTGAGTATTTTTCACCATTTGTGATGCTCTGGCTAATCACATGTGTAATAATGTTTTGGTTTTCCTCCAAAGTCTTAATGTTATGACATAAACTGTCATAGTTGTCGGGTGCAATGCCAACAAAAATTACTGTAACGCATTGCGTACAAACGGCAAATTCGCCCGTTTTGGTTGATGTGCTTGTCTCATATCATGAGAGTGTAGCTTAAGATCAAACAATGTCTTCCTTAATCTTTGAGATTCTGCCTTATTGGCAAATAGTACATGCATGTGTTTGGTTAAGTTTATAATGTACAACAATACATATATTTCTAAGTCCAAACAAAATGTTATTTAAATCTTCATATTCTGAATATAATGGTTTGAATGCTATAACAAGATTAACTGTGAAAGTCTAATAGTGTTGCGCCTCTCCAGATTAGTTTCTCTTCACTGGCGGTTATGACTGCCTGTCGTAGATTTTTGATAGGGAAATTAAGACTTGGGTTGGTCCCTTCTGAATAGATTAGAATGGGTGATAGCCACAGTGAGAGATAATAGTAGAAATAGATTTCCACGAGTGGGATGGTAGACTGTGATAGAGGCTGTCTCTGAAATCGAGAAATCTTCTCTCTTTCACCTATCTTCTACGACAGATTTAGAGGAGTCAGACAGTCTAAACACACACATATATATATATATATATATATATATATATATATATATATATATATATATATATATATATATATATATTACATATATATATTCTATCCACTCACGTGCACGCACATACAAGACGACAGTTAGACGTACAGACGTGGGAAAACTATAACAGATGATTATATAGATATTCTAGAACGAGCTGACCAACACGCTGATTAAGTTTAAGGGCAGTTTTAATTATCATCTAAAATCCCATCACAACACATAAAATTACATCAAAGCATATACAAATAGTCATAAAAATCAAGGAATTTCCACAAGAAATGATAGACCCACAGTTATGATCTTCCCTCGATGTTTAGCCCACTGTCCCGTTAGGAGAACGATGATAGCCCAAAGAGTCACAGATACATATGCTTTGGGTCTAATATTTTCCCCTTTTGAAGGTATGAACTGACTTTGATAGCAGTATCTATTCTAAGGAAAAATATAGTTTAGCAACAAAATCTTGCATCAGGAAAGTTACAAAGTGAGTGAATCAAAAGAAGAACATCCTTCAGTCTACTTTCACTCGGTTCTTTCATCAGAGCCCTGACTCACACAACCTTACCTACAATAGTGCGGTTGTTCGCCGTCTGGCGCAAGCCTTAGTGTCTTCTTCTTCTTCTTTCATCCTTAGCCACCAACCGGCAAAGCAGTATGTGGCCAGTACGCCTAGTGGCGTCCCAGGGCAACAACAAATTGATCGATCTATCGCTGTTTCCACCACGCCTAGTGGCGTCTTTGTGGAACAAAAACAGACCAAACAATCTATCATTGTTTCCGTAATCAGATTGGTTGGCAAGCAGGTGATCAGCCCACTGTGAAGCCTTAGTGTACACTTCGTTAATCTGTCTATATATGGATGAAGTGGATACCCAGCTCTGCAGATATTGGTTTCATTCACCGTGTCCGGGGAGCGTCCTCTTCAGGCGATCGTTCTTTCTTTACAGATGTAAGTTAATGTCACTTAAGCACGAGGTAAGAGTTAGGGTTTCAGCGGGCACACAGTGTCAGAACACGAGGTTTCCCTTAATTAGGAAGATGACCGGTGGACAACTTCTCTCAACAGATAATCTTGGTTCACCACACACTTGGTCAAATAATGTCGGAAAAATTAATGTTTTTCTGTAATTATTTCTCGCCACAAGGCAGCATGTACATTAGAGTTTGTGAAGAAATATGATCTGGCTCAAAGGCCCAGTATAAGCATTTATTCTTTAAAAAAAAACCCTTTAGTGGGATTGGTATTCTGTCTATCTCTGAAGGCACACGCCCTGTCAGACAGGTGTTACTTGAAAAACCCAATGGTTAAAAATATAAAATGTTTATGTTTCTCACAGGTTTGTCTCTGTACTAAACGCCGGCAAAGTTTGGGTTACCCCAGTATTCACTTAATAAAGAAAAAAACACATATGAAATATTTTACATATTATGTTCTCAATATAACTTACATTTAGAACTGCAAGCGTAGAGCTTGACTTGACGTTTAAACTTTCCCGTGAAATAAGTTCTATATAAAAATCAATCAGCATGAATTAGGAATACCTACGTATTCCGTCAGCACTCATGAGGCATCTAGCATTTATAAGTTAGTTTAGAAAAATATTCTCGCCTGATTATTTAGCAGTTAAATTAAATTCATTATAGCTACATGATTTTAAGCTAGAAATTATAATTTATTCTGTTTTTCCACTGTATCTCGTCGACTAGAGAATATAACAGACTTATAAATTAATCACACTGCGCAAAAGAAACTAGTGGGATAAAATAGGCGGTTTAACACTTAATCACTCGCAAAATATTAGATACTTAATGTAATATTTACCTCAACACAGAACTACGGTATCACAACGAAACTAAGAGGTTTACTTATAAGTTTAAGTATCTAGAACGAAGTGACCACGTCTACTGCACTTGGAGAATGAGTGAATTAAAGTTTCAAACTCAGGTTAATATCTATGAAACAAACAAAAGATCCCACTATTTCCAAAACCACGCAATAGCGCAGGTCTCATCCCTTCTCTCTCTCTAACACCTCCCATTAACTAGACGCATGCCATAACTGACACTTCTCGTCTTCACACCTCACGCTGACCAAGGCCAACAGTGAGTGCCGTGTCAGATGGAATTGCCAGACAAATGTCTCATACTGCGCCGTGGAGATGTCGGTTATCGCGCCTCACCTGAGCGTTCAGCCGAAGAAAACGAGCGTGTCAGCTGAATGTGCAGACAAAAGTCTGCTGGTATGTCTGAGATAGATGCATATTCACAATTTCTCGTCGACCTAAGTGGCTGACGTCTTACATAATAGAAATGCGAATCCCAGTATGAGAAAGAAAGCGGAAAAGTGACAATGGGAAAAAACTTATTTTTCGCAAACGAACGAATGCTAAAATACAGGAAAAGGTAAAGAGTGATAATAAAATAGAGGACACGGGTAGAAAAAGAAGAGTATATAGAAAGTTTATTGATCATAAAACTCTCTGTGACACTGCCGCTGATAGCATCAGCAGGACGACATAGAAGGTGGCTGGCAGCATCTGAAAAAAACTTTTTAGAGCAACATAGCGTGGGCAACTTGGCTGACTCTAAAATAGCCATGCCTCTCCTAGGCAATGTGCTATCGCACTAAGACAAATCGGACAAAAAAAAATGAAACCATTTAGAGTAGCCCAGCTAGAGCAACCTCGGTTAACTCTAATATAGCGATGTGTCTCCTGGACTTTCTGCCATCGTACTTTTTCTCAGTGTCTACAGCCTTGACCGTTGATGTAGTGTTACAGGTAGGGTGTTGCGAAGTTGATGCACTGTGCTGTGCGATGTTCTGTCGCTGAGTTGAACGTTTCCTGTACAGCTTTGTACGGACATGCTCCTGTGGAAGGCGTATAAACTTCGTCAGTGGTACCGAGTTATCTGAAGAAGATGAGTAAGGTCGTTTCGAGGCGAACCGAATGGATGTATTCATATTATCGTCGATTTGCTCGTTATTATCCTCGTTATCATCTTGTTGTTCGTCAGTGTCAAGGTCTGACTCATCTCGTTGTGCGGAAGCAGGAACGCAAGCATTTCGTTCAGTTAATGAGGCAGGTGATAACTCTGTATCAGGAGGTTGTGGTATATCTATATGGGTGTCGGCATCTTGTAGAGTCTGTTGTTGTTGGGCTATTTGTTCCTGTTGTATTTTAAGAGGAATGTTGTCTTCGCTACTTGTGGACGAATTTGAGTGGTGACAGCTAGTACCGGGTTTCGGTTGATTTGAAGTACAATACGTCTGTACTTTTTCTGCATGTAAAGATGTGTTGCTATCCTTGACTGTTGCTGGTGTTTCTGTAATTTGTTTCATTAGTTTAACGACTTCCGGGTCTTTCATGTGTTCCTGTAGGATGTCAAAGTTGTCTGTTCGATCCTCTTCTGACAATCGGTCAGTGTCTGTGTGAGTGTCCGATTGATCGGCAATTCGGTTTGAATTTATGACATTTATTTGTCTAGTATTGTCATTTATGTCTGTTGCAGCTGCTTCCTTTTCGTTACTCTGTGTCGGGTTGTCAGGATATGGAATTCTAGAAAGCAGGTCAGCACATGTATTGAGGGTTCCGGCAATGTATTCTATGGTAGTGTCATAGTTCTGCAAAATCATCGCCCAAGTTTGAAGATTCTTTGGTTGTTCGGATGTCTTCGTCAACCAACTAACAAGGGGTTGGTGATCTGTTCTGATGATAACCTTTGTTCTGCGGATGTAAAAATCCAGTTTCTGCATAGCATAATGGATGGCAAATTCTTCCTTTTCTGTTGTAGTCCAACGCTTTTGGGACTTACTTAATGCGTGTGACAGGAAGGCAATTTGCTTTTCGTTGGGCACATTAGGGATAATAGGGGTTTCATCAGAATGGTTTGGTTTGACAAGGCAAGCTCCTACAGCGTTATCAGAAGAGTCTGTGTATAGGATCATTGGTTTGGTGGTATCAGGGTGTGCCAACATTGGAATGGTTGTGAGTGCATTTTTTAGGTAATTGAATGCTTGTTGACATTGATCCGTTCATCTAAACCTGGCATATTTCTTAGTGCTATTAATGGCTCCGCCACTTTGAAGAAGTTGGCGATGTGGCGTCTGTAATAACTACAACACCCAAGAAAACCGCGTACGTGTCTCACAGTTGTAGGCCGTGGCATCTCTCTGATTGCTCGTACTTTCTCGTCCTCAGGGCGAATTCCACTGCCATTAATAATGAAACCTAGGTATTTTGGTTCCTGTTTTAGAAATTCACATTTCGAGAGTTTCAACTTTATGTGATGAAATTTCAGACGATCAAAGATTTGTTCTACCCTTTTCAGATGTTCTTCTATTGTACCTGGCGTATGGACTAAGATATCATCTATGTATGCCAAGGCAAAGGGTTGGAATCCTTTCAAGACCTCATCCATGAGTGACATATAAGTAGCGGGGGCTTCCTTTAAGTCCGAACGGCATCACATTCCATGCAAAGGATCGACATGCGTACAAAAGGTAGATTTCTCCTTTGCCTCTGGTGACATTGGGATGAACCAGAAACTGGATCGTGCATCTAATGTTGTGAACCATTTGGAATTTCCGAGCGTCGCCAGTATATCATCCATCCTGTGGAGTGTGTATGATATCGTCTTCGTTATCTTGTTAAGTGCACGATAATCGCAGCAGAAACGGTGGCTGCCTTCTTTCTTTGTGACGATGACAATGGGGGATGACCATTGAGATGTTGATCTTTCTATAATACCAGCTTCAAGCATCTCATTTATAGATTTCTCCACTAACTGACGGTTCTTAAGGGGAGTGTGGTAAGGTTTGAGGTGTACTGGAACATCAGTTGTGGTGTTTATATCCATTTGGACTGTAGATGTGCGCTTCAGTTCCATGTCATTGATGGCAAACATATGTTGGTGTTTGGTGACAAACTGTTGAAGCCTATTGACATTAGGTTCTTCTGCGTGCAAGGTTTCAAGTAATTTTGTCAGCATGTCTTCCCTATTCTTTTGCACATCAGTTGTACTGAATGTTCCTTGAAAACTGCTTTCTTGCTGTGGTTCGGTGGTAAAGCGTTGATGATCACTCTTGATCTGTCCTGCACTCCGGCAGTATCGAGGTTTTTTCCGTTGAATATTAGTTTCGCTCTCTCTACCACTACGGCAGTACTGTGGATTTTGCTGTCGTTGATTTATTGAAGGTTTGTTTCCCTGCGTGTTTATCTGGGTATGAACTAATTTGTTACGTCGCTGGTTTTTCATATTAATTAAACGATGGTATCTGGGGGTAACGTGTGTCACAAGATTAATCTCATGAAAACGTCTGCGTTTCCTGTGATGTAAACTGTCATTATCAGTTTCTGGATAATATCTCTCAGTGCCAAATCTGTTCCCGTGATAAGCCATTCTATTTCCTGCCCGCTGTTTTCTCGTATAAGCGTAAAATTTCCTTGGAGAAGTTCTGTCATTTGTCTTATAAGCCGGTAAGTGTGCTTGTGTTAGAGGATTACAGTAGGCTTCAATAACTATTTCTTGATCTACGATATCCGCATAATTCAAGTCATAATCAATTGTAGGTTTTCGCTTCTGCACCTCTGTAATGCAGTTAATATTGTGGTGTTTACGCACATATCTCTCTGGGTAGGCACGTGGACAGTTACACTGCTCGTTTGTTCGGCTTGTGTAATTTGTATGTTTATCCATGTTACCCTTGTAATAGCTTTGTTCGGCTTCACAGTGAAATCTCCTTCCATACGGTTTGTACGGAACGTAGAGTGAATGTTTGGTGACAGGACATGTATCCCCGCCCTGTGATTTTTCGAAGTTCGTATGAGGGCGTGGGAGAAAGTGACGGGGCTGACGAGGAAAATGGAATGTTGGAGGGTGACTCAGATCATCAATCTGTGTTTCTTTCTTGATGGTGGGGGTCGAAAAAGATTGAACCTTGTCTGTTGTATTTGTTTTCACAAATTTAACTTGCGCTATAATTGCACCGCGTGCAACTGATGGTGTCTTCCCTGAGGTATTTAAAATCATGACAGGGAAATCACGGGTGGTGGTGACTTCCGCGATTCCTTCAGTGATACTATTGTGGGGATCTTCGTTAATTGCATTATCTGTTAAAGGTTTTACTTCAATTGTTTGTCCTGGACTGAAGTATTGGAATCCCTTAATACGACCTTTTACTATAGTAAGAGAGTTTGGTTGTAATGTCACTGGCGATGTTAGTCGGACTAATGATGCGATATGGATGTCATCTTGCAACATAATATATTCGCCATTTATCTTTATTTTCTGCAGATCAAAGTAAATTCTTGCCTGATGTTTATTCATGAAATCACGTCCTAATATGAAGTTTCGAGACATGCCTCTTGTAATTAGAAAGGGATGAATAAGTTTTTGATGTCCGATCTGAAGTGTCACATAAGCAGTTCCAATAGATTTTAACTGTTGGCCAGTCACGGAAGCCATATAGGTTTTCGAAGGTGCAAATCTGACATATTTCCTAATCTGTAGGTATAATTCAACGGGCTGATCACCCGTTTGCCAGTCACTTCGATTACGGAAACAACAGCAAATGGATTGATTTGCCGTTGCCCTAAAGACGCCAATAGGCGTGATGGGAAACAATGGCAAAGAAAACCTATCTGCTGTTGCCCTAAGACGCCACTAGGCGTAATGGCCACTGACTGCTTTGACGGTCGGTGGCTAAGGATGGAAGAAGAAGAAGAAGGTATAATTGCTCTCTCATCAAGCTAACGGTGGCTCCCGTATCTATCAGAGCCTTGTAATTTTTGTTGTTGATAGATATTATGCGTGAACTGGGATCAGGTGATAAATTTATAAGATTGATTTCTGTTAGCTGTGGTTTGCAATCGGTACTATGATGTTGAGGTTTGTTTTTAAAGGTGTAGGATCTTTGTTCATAACTGTTGTTTAAGTAGTGTCTGTTTTGGTCATACCGAGTAGTCCTATTTATCGGCTGACATGAGCGTTTCCCTGACCTTGGTTGTAAGATCTGGGCTGGCTTCTATTGAAGGAATGATTTCGCTGTGGGTGAGGTCTGTGTTGATCACCATTTGCATAATACGAACGTTGTGAGTGGTTCTGATACTGTTGCGGGTGAGCTCTGTATTGATTGTTACTCCGTGTTTGTCTACATTTGTAAGAAGAATGTCCTCGGCGTTTGCAAATAAAACAAGTAAAGGCATTAACCTGGTGCACATTTGTTACGTGCAGTTTTCATAACTGATAATGTAGTCTGTCTGTATACTTGTTATGTTTGAAAATATTTCGATTGAACCCTAATCTAAGGGCGAATACTCATTTTTTGCTTTGAGGGAAAGTAAATATGTAGTTACTCCCCTAAAAGGTTATACCAGCTGACTGCTTAGGTCAGAGGTGGATGCGAACAGCGCATGTCCAAACTAGAGAGAGTTTGTAAAAGATTTCCGGCGGGAGGCCGTTTTTGTTGAACTGGGTCTGTCAGACGAAATGTCTGGTTAAGTCTCTGCATTGCCTCTGGGGATGGAAACTCTTCCACTGTTATTGAAATTCCCCTGTGTTATTTCTGTTCGTCAGGAAGACGGCAGTTGCTTCTAAGTTGTGTTAGGAATTCGTAGCAAGGTAAAAAAACGAAACTTTCACACTTCCTTTGTAAGGATCATATTTTGAGTCAACCGGTGACGAGAGCTCACGAATGGTTGAAAGGCAGAGTATTCTACTTGTTATGCTCGTTGGAGCCATCTAAGACCGTTAGGCTTAGATTTACACACAGAGACCCAGGGAAGAATAGATGTTATTCTAAAACCCGCATGATTAGCGGTATATATTTTGAACTTAGACACTTATGTCTACAGATGAGGAATCCACAGTGTTTACTGTTTTATAGAGGCCTAATATATAATTATCTAGAGTGGAAGACCGGATGAATTATCAGTTATTGCTATTATAACTTTGAAAGTGAAAACTCGCCTGATGTACGAGGGAGTTATATAAGACTATCTTCGAAAGGACAGCCTATCTTTGATACGTCCGATTAGAGGGATGGACTATGCTATTTTCGTCGCCCGCCATGTTTGGGGTTGACGTAAGAAGAGCGACTTAAGAAAAGTCAGAATGAAACTGTTGGATATTTATACAGTTATTTACCCGTTCTGTGATGCGGGTTTTTTTTCTGGTAGTTGTGGAATGAGAGTTAAATTGGAGTCTGCAACACATTGATAATCATATATTTATTGGAACTTATATACATGCACTTGTAGTGAATTGTCTTCATATCCGCCATGTTCCTGGTGTCATGCTGACATGGATTTGTCTACGTCTTGTTGCTGTGACTTTAATAAATGGTGAGAAAGACGTACACAGCTGTTCATCTATATTTTGACTCCATATCTGTAACACATACAACATATGGTTCCATCAACTCTACATCTGCACCTTTCAATGTGATGAATGCCACACACACTCTTGTATGTTACATGTTGTGATACAAGTCTGCACTGCTACACAGATGTCCACCTTGACGAACTTTCCAACACGCATTCGCGCTATGTCTATATCAGATTTACTGCATAAGCATTACTGCATCAGTGAACATATATTTATCAGCCTTATTGCATCAACATTCTGTTGAAGTCTTCTGGGTTGCTGATGAGAATGAGACTGTCCTGCATGTTGGTTGGGATGATTGTAATTTGATTGGACTCTATTCCTACTCCAAAGTGATCTTGAGTGGCCAATTTCCATCGGTTCGTGGTATTCTTCGGAATAGTCTAGTTTTGGTTCCCTTCCAATTCGTTGCTGGAACCTTTTACGAACATTTTCTTCAGTCACCGCTAGTTGAATGGTCTCTGTAATGGTCTTTGTTTCCTTTCTAAGAAGATGGAGTTTAAGGTTATCTGCGTGTAACCCGTCAATAAAAATGCGAACTAAATGTCTTTCTAACTCTTGGGAAGAGATGTTCCCGTCTAGAAAAGCATCTTCAGCCAAGTTGAGTAATCGATCAGCATAGAATTGTACTGCTTCGTGTCTGTCTTGGTGTATTGTGCTAAGTAAAGTCTAAGCATGTTGTCCATCGGTTATATCACTATAGCGTTGTACAAGCTCTTTCCTCAGTGAATCAACTGTCTAATTGGGATATGTTTTAGATCTACGACGGAGAAAATCGGTGACCAAAGAATCTGAAGCAAGGTAAGCTATTCTTTTGCGGTCCTCATCACATGCAGCGTTTATAAGAGAAGCAAATATGTCCATGTCCACTAGCCATTTCCTGAAAGTCTTAGTATGCTCAGCAAATGGAGTTACGACAGTTCGGACCTGTTGGTACTTGGCGAAATGGTCTACATTACCCAAATTTTCCGTAATTTTCTGTAGAGCAATCATAGCTGGCTCTGCGTCGTCTGGAAGGGGTGTGTGACTTGGTGGAGCTGATTGTTGCTGTTGCTGTTGCTGGATATTTATTAAGGGTTGTTGTTGTTGCTGTTGGAGCAGTAATTGTTGCTGATCAAGCTGCTGTTGCAACGTTTGTGGATCCATGAAAATGATTAGTTATTAGCCTGTCTGCTATCACTAAAAAAACTGTTCGCTTTCACTAAAGAAAAGGGCTGGTCGCGTGCCAAAATCAGTATGCTTTCACTAAAGAAAAGGGATGGTCGCGGCAACAATGTTTATAGTATGCTTTCACTAAAGAAAAGGGCTGGTCACAGCGCCAAGATGTAAGTAGTGTAACCGGGCTGGTTACAACATCAATGTAAGAATGTATATGACCGGGTCAATTGGCCAGTCAATTGTGTTGTGTGTCAATATTTTGACGAGAGCTCATCCTTCAAAACGTTTCTGTTCAAGTCGTTACAGGCCTGTCCGCCTGAGATGGAAATTCGTGACTGAAATTAATGTTCCTTCCCAGTTTTCGTTCTTACCCTTTTAGGTTTAGTGATAAGCAATATCGTATAATGGTTTGTCGAATAAATCCAACTGTAATGTTCCAAAGAAAACTCAGCAATGTAGAAAAATAAAATATAGTTTATTAACATCATTAGAACAGCAATGTTATTGACACAATGGTGAAGTACGTGTTTCTTACGCTTACACAAAATAGTGAGTATCCAAAATGAAAATATATCCACAAGGAAAAAGATATCAAACAGAATAATATAAAAACTTGTCAACTTAAAAACTTGTCAACTTAAAAACTTGTCAACTTAAAAACTTGTCAACTTAAAAACTTGTCTTGATAATCTCAAAGACGAAGTTCACCTAACACTATCTGTGAAAATCCTCTAGCCTAATGAATGCTTCTTGTAAATCTAAAAACTATAAACTATGCCCTATAGCCAACATCTCGCCTATATATACAGCTCCTGTCTCTATCCAGCCTTTTTCTACACGACTCCATCTTTTTTCACATACAATTTATCTACATTTGCACACGTTTTCTCAGTTTTTCGACTTTTTCCACACGTCTCTCTCTCTCTCTCTCTCTCTCTCTCTCTCTCTCTCTCTCTCTCTCTCTCTCTCTCTCTCTCTCTAAACAATAGAAAAAACCCAAGAATTCACAACATTCATTTCACACTTTCCATGCATTCATTATTGTTCTATAAGACAGCTCCACAATGCCTCTCAACGTGGTGAATGCCATCTGAACCCAAAATCTATACTGCGTTTTGTGCAAAAAAGCCTTATTTGCTTAACGTCTGTTATTCTTATTCTAACTCGTATAAATGGTAGTGTATGCCAAGCGGTCACACCCATGAAAGAATTATACCTAGATTTGCATGTAAATCAGAATACCACAGGAAAAGGGAGGTTCTATTGCACTGACAAATATTGAAATAAAAAAGAATCAAACAACACAAACATCGAAAAAGTCAGCTCAAATATCAAGTCGATCATAGTTTATGGCTAGGAATTAAGGAGAACAACAATCCCAACAGCCAAGAAGTTATAGAATTTCATAAATGGGTGCCTGCGTAGAATAGAAAGAAGCCGCGTATAGTCTCCCTTGATCTGCCGTAGTAGTCTTCGAATGTGGCCAATGAGTTGTAGTACAGGGTGAGTTTATCCAAGGCAAAACCTTCGCTCAGGACTTACTCTTGGTTGTGATAAAAACAGGATGGTAATGCTACTATTTTAGGTAGTCTCGGGGGTAATTTAGGATGGCAATTACAAACACTCTTAATTAATGAGCCCCCAACCGAAGGTAATCCAGCAAAGTATTATTAATATGTTAGATGTGTATGTTATGTATTTATAATGAGTCTTACGGGAGCAACCATCAACTTTCAATCAACCAAATTATCAACGCCATTAAGAATTTACATTTACACACACACACACACACATATATATATATATATATATATATATATATATATATATATATATATATATATATATATATATATATATATATATGTCACGGATTGCATCCCTTGCTTTGCATAGTGGTCCAGCAGTGGCCGAAACGCAAGAGTATCTAATATGGGCCTTCAAAGGTGTCTACCTTCGCACAAAATTACTCTTGGCAGAGTAGTAGATAGAAGGATAATAATGCTTCTATCTCAAGGGAATTTTCATAAGATATTTCCGAAGTCAAGAACAATGCTGCATTGGCAGGGCAATTGTTAACTTTATATCGGTCCGCCACCTTTTATGAAAAATTAAGCAAGTATTATTTTCAGCTCTTCAAGCCCCCACCCTGATTTACTCACAGGAATTCTTATTATTAAGATATAGCTCTGTTTAGAGCGTATTTAGTAAACTGACTGAGACAAATATGCAGTACATTCAAAATGATTAAATCAAATTTAAATTTGTATAATTACAAATAACAAATTTAATAATCATTTAGGTTTAACAAGGTTTTAGAAAATTTGAATAATGATTTAACAGAAAGCTGTCATCACTGTTGTTATGGGATAAAAGTTTATAAAGAAGTTCTCGTGGCAGCTTATAGGTTTCACTTATCTGCCAATGGTAGGTTCTGCTCCCGCTGATTTTTGGTTCTTGGTAGACTGATCACACTCGTCGCTGGTCGAGGTTGTTAGGGCGCAGCACGTTCCCAGAAATGTCAGGGAGTTGTCTACGAAGTTGGTGCCTCGTCTTAAAGCTCAGGCAACTGTTCCCTTCTTGTTCCAGAGATAGTACCCTCAACTGGTACCACCAACGAGCCTATCCTGGCTCATAGACATTTTGCTCAGATGAATGAAGTTAAGGCACTAGCAGATGCATTTTTACACGTGCTCTTGGGGTCGTTACTTTTATTATATAATTCTTTCTATGACTCCGTGAGTTTCATTTTCCTCAGATTCCGGTTCCTTATTAAAATGGTTTTCCTGAGCTCTAAGTCTTTCAAGAATAGTCCACAAAGTCCGGTCTGATAAATGGAAATTCTGAATTCTAACTTCTGGCAAGGTCTGGCTGTAATCTGTGGCAAGCGATTTCTCACAGTTAACTAGCAAAAATTGTCAGATTCTATTGCAAGTCTGCCCCCGCATTTATTTGTTACGAGGCTAATCAGAACGCCAATCGTTTTCAAACATGCGTGTCGTGTGGGAAAATTTAAAATATTTCCGACATGGAAAAGTTATGTGCATGATGCAGAGGTAACCTCTCCCATATGTGGTAATAAAACATCCGATTGCCTGGCAGGTAAACTCACCAACACATTTGTAAAATCGTACAACAGTGTGTTTAGATGTAACAACTTATTACTTTCATATAACGCAATGTCTTCGTAAGAGACGGACAAGAAACGATTTTGTCATTTATGTCTGTTCAAAACGTGTCTCACAGACGGGTAATCTCGTTATCTTTTGCTTGAGCACACAAAATCCGTCTCTTTAACACCTTGGCGAAGACGCACCCTTACCTTATCAGCAATTAAACAAATACGCTGAAGCGATTTTAGTGTTAATCTGTCGCGGCCAAGGTTTGGTACACGAGAATTTACCAACATGACTGCCGGTTCAATATGGCATCACCTGTCTACTATCTCAGCAGGGATGGGCATGTAAACAGACAAGACGAATTATTACTAAAAGGAGTGTTAGAATTAAAGTACAAAATATCTGCAACATAGCAGAGAAAGAAAGAAGTACTGATCATGGAAAAGCACGCAATTAGTCAGTGCTAGCTATATATATATATATATATATATATATATATATATATATATATATATATATATATATATATATATATATATATATATATATATATATATATATATATAAGTATTATTTATGAAAATATTTTGGAAAACAAGCTTAAAAGGAATAAAGTTGATTTAATACCAACATTTTAAAAAGTTGACCAAGTGGGTATCTACTTTTAGAAAATTGTTATTTTAATTCTAAGATGGTATGAATTACAGGCGGACATTTTGCGTTCAGTCTATGTGTCACTTATTTGCACATAACTGTCCAAGCACGACAATGCGTTGCCTCTGGAGTCTGGTGTAGGGATGCTGGTTCTCAGTGATGTCTTGACTGTTCCTTCTCACGCCAATGGTGGAATGGCTTTTGGGATAACGGTCGTTGCAGGAATAATGCTCACAAATGTTGACACTTCGAATGCTTTCCGGCCCCGTCTCTTACAAGTGGTGTCTAGAGTTGAGTACGAATAACTAGTACCAGAAACTGAGAGAAATATAAAATCATATCAACCGTTAATTTTTTGTCTCCTGATGTAGGTACCAAGAGTCTTTCGCTTTCCTCCACAATTTCATCTTCCTCTGAATTTTCCCGATGTCCATGAGCATGACATCTCAGGTCACCAAAATAGACGAAAGTGTGTTAGCCGAACAAAAGAGTGCGAATAAATTATAGTATAATATACATCAGTCTGAAATAGAAATGTTGACATAGAAATATATATCCCATGATGTCATTATCTTCCTCTTTCTGTTCCATATTTAGCATGAGGCTTCCTTCGCTATTGGTTCCTTGCGAGGAAACCCACACAAAGCAGTCACTAGCACATGCAGTAGTGGTTTATGTGGCAATTTTATTTTACATGATGAAGTTACTAGCCTCATACACAACTTTACACAAATTAGCATTTCTATAAATGTAAATACACATAAGAATAGGCAAATATGCACTTCTAAAATTACCACTTCGCAGAAAGGTAGGTATCCAGATGCAATTGCACAGTTCTGTAAATAGCATTTCACTGCTGCCGTAGAGGTGCACCTCTCCCTAATAAGCCAATGATAATTGTTACTTTACAACTCCTAGCTTTATCACTTGAGGAAGATTTATCGGAACTGAGAATTTAATTATTTTTATTGTAATTTTACATTGTTAATTTTACAAGTTACTACTTAATCTTTGTCACGTGCTCTAAGGAACCTTTTACAATCTCATCTGACGTCTAATTCTCTCCGAATGATGAGAATTGGAATCAGTAACGAGTCTAAGGGCAATCTAATTTTTTAAGTCAAACATTCGCCACATGAAATTTTACTTTCGGTTAGTTTATTTTGTTTAAACCAATCGCCTGGTAGGGTGTCTTATTATAATAAATACCACCTACACATCTTTTATAATTGGGAGGGGTCGTTCTTCATAATAGGTGGGTAGTGTTACCAATTACTGACATAGCCGGAAATGGTTATGAAATATGGCCTTGCTTAATTCCCTAATATTGTTATAATCAGGTAAGGATTGGCAATTTTTTCAGGTCACACCGGCAAGATTAAACATACGATTTCTTTAGGTGACCATCCTTCTAATTCGACAACATTTGTTTGTCTCATTTACCAGGTTGGAAGGAAGAATATACTTTTTAATCCTAATATGGTGTCAGACAACTAAACTCGTTATAACAATACACCAGTCTAACGTATGTGTATATCTAGACCAACCCGCCAGGCTTGTTTCAAGCAACCATATTTGCAATCCATTGTAATTGCCTCGCTCAGCGTTCACTTCCATAATCAAAAAGATAAACATGCCATGAGGGGTTTAAGCCCTAAAACATAGTGCTATCTGAGAGGAGTGTACCTTGACTAAAAGAGAATTACAGGTAAATACTGACGTATGGGCGATGAGCAGACACAATGAACTCACGAATATATGGCCTAATGTCACAAAGGATTGACAATTGAACGTCATGTTTGTTGCTGAGTTATTTGCCGGTTGAAGATCATGCACTGAGTATGGTTACTTTGGTGATCTCTTGTTAATCGTGCTTTGTTTAGTATTACGCGAATTAGGGTGAAGGTGTTCATACAACTCAGTAGCATGGTATGAAGAAGTAGTTCATGTAACCTGAACTCAGCAACATTAATGAAGTAATTAATGCCTTCAGATTGAGTCCGTAATATTTAATCACATGTACACACAGGATGATCATTTCAAATAGGAACAGAACATAAGTCCTTATAAGTCATGCATAAATTAATCAATAACGTAGACTGCTGGTTTACGTGTCAATGTCCGTTTAAGGATACAATGCAGTATTGTCGTCAGAACATCACAGCTATATGCACGCGCAGCTAGACATGGCTACCTGCCGACAGTGAGACTGCGAGTCTGAATATTTCATACGAATTTGACGATTATTCTCCTCCTTCTGAGAATTCTAGTTAAATACTAACCTCCATAAATTTTCCTCTCATATAGAGTTCTAGGACTGACCCTGGTCCATCAAAAATGCACATATAAATGGCTATATCATGCCATTGAATTGGAAGGTTAGAAAAACGCAGCTATTCAGCTTGGCGGTCAAGTAACAAAGGGTAGCGTCTCCTAGTTACCGACTGTGTCCTAAACAACGCTAGACACGTCATAATCGATCGTGTATGGAGCGTTCAATAATTGAAACATCTATCGCAATATATTAAATGTCTTAACCTTTACATTTGCACGTCCGCTAACCTTTAGCAGACGGCGTTAACATCATATACTGTAACAATTCCCTGTACACCGGGGGAAAAAAATCGATAGATTTTTTTTCAAGATCTATCCGACTTAACAATTTTTCAAAAAAATTTAACACAATTGTGACATATGGCCGACGATGTTCTGAGTAGAACCGTGTTGCGGTCATGTCAACTAACTATTTGTCATAGTCATCTAACATTAATCACATTATATATCAATATTATACATATTATTATATCAACTAAATAAAATGTCCAATGTTAATAGTGAATGATAGAATTAAATTAAAGTAAGGTCTGTCGTGTTAGTATGTCATATAGGAATTAATTTGACTAATTAAAATTAAATTAATTAATTAAACTAAGAGTTAAATTATTAAGATTCTAATGTAACGCGATGTTATGAGAGAAGAAAAGACAAAATAAGTGAGAAGAAATAGAAAGAAATTCGAATATAAGTTTAACTTAATTGGTTGTGTTAAGTGTTAGTGAATAATAACTATCTAATTTAACTAACTAAATAACGTATAGGTACATTAAAAAAATATTAATCTAATACTTGTGTGAGATTTATTTTCTCTTTTCATAATTTCTTGTTTTTATATTTCGTTCTCTTTTTTTGTTCTTTCATTTCATTTTTTTCTCACATTTCATTTTATTGATAATTAAGTTAAGTTAACTAATTAATTAGTATAGGATATGATGATCCATCCGTAGTCTTGATCCTGATGAATTCTTTTAGGCAAAAATGTTCAAACGCTTACGTTGGAAAGAAATGTCATTTATCCCAGCATCCAAGAATTAAGTGCACATAGGATAATAAGTTCGACTTGTCGTCAGATATTGTTCCATGATTGTTCAACGAATATTCATATATCGTGTATGGACGTTAGACGAAGTTTCAATGTCAATATGTATACCTTGATTGTCTTTAGTTCAATTCTGTGATGCATATAGTGTTTATAAAGTTTAAATTGAAGGCAAGGTTAGTTCCCTTATAGTTGATATGTTTTAGGAATGTTAATGTTGATTATTCGTCGTCAATAGGATTACGTGACAACGCATCCGCCACAATGTTTTCAGTGCCAGGAATATGTTCAATGGAGAATTCAAATGGCTGTAGGATGATTGCATATCTGGCGAGTTTTTGGCTCTTATGGTTAGATCGACGCAAAGATGCTACAGCACGTTGGTCCGTCTGTATGGTGAAGGGAGCACCAAGCAAGAACTTTTCAAGTTTAGTTATTGCCCATATCACTGATAAAAGTTCCTTGTCCACTGTGGAATACTTTGTTTCTGCCGGCTTTAGCTTTCTTGAAATATATAAGGTAGGATGTAGAATGCCATCATGGTTCTGGAGCAGGCATGCACCAATGCCGTAGTTACTAGCATCTGTTCGTAAGAAAAATCTTTTGGAAGCATCGGGAAGTCTTAAAATTGGTTCATGCGAGAACAAATTTATAATTTTGTTGAAAGTTTCATTGCATGTACCAGTCCATGTCACCTTCACCGGCCTGTCTTTTTTTAACAATGAAGACAATACAGCCGTGATGGATGACAAGTTTGGTATGAATCTACTGTAATATTGAACAAGTCCTAACAAACTCCTGACCTGTTTCTTCGTCTGAGGAACTGCTATGTTTAGAATTTTGGAGACTGTACTAGGTAACGTTCGGATATATCCCGATCCAATGATATGTCCCAAAAAGGTTATCTCATTACACGCGATTTGCACCTTTGTAGGTTTAGCAGTTAGATGATAATTCCTTAGAGTGTCGAAAACATATCTAAGTCCCGAAACATGTTCCTCAAACGACGAACTAAACAAGCATATGTCGTCAATATATGTAATAACGTCTGGTCTACCTGATAAAATTTGTCGCATCAGGCGAATGAAGGTAGCTGGCGCATTAACAAGCCCAAAAGGCATCACATTCCACTGGTATAGACCTTGTGGAGTGGAAAATGCGGTGTAGTACTTAGCCTTTTGGAGCCGCGGTAGCATAGTGGTTAGTGCACTGGCTTCTTAGCGCAGTGGTCTATGGTTCGATCCCCAGATGAGGCGGAAAATTTTTAGGCCACAAACGGCTCCTGGGTTGACCCAGCCCCAAATGGGTACCAGAGCTACTCTGGGAAGGTTAAGGCGGCCGGCGTGATGCCGACCACATCACCCCTAGTGTGCCGACGGTCAAGATAATATGGGCCTAACACCATATTCCCAATATGCCTCAATGGGCGTGTAACGGGTTCCTTTACCTTTTTTACTTAGCCTTTTCGGTCAGTGGTATCTGCCAATAACCTTTAGTTAAGTCTATCTTACTAAATATAGTTGCGTTGGATAGACGTGGCAGTAAGTCGTCGATAAGTGGATGTGGTTCGCTGTCAACTATAGTCTTAGCATTTAATTTTCTATAATCAACACATAGTCTGATGTTATTGTCCTTCTTCCGGACAATCACTAATGGAGAAGAGAATGGCGAATTACTAGTCTCAATGATTCCCAGAGACAACATCTGTTCAAGTTCCTTAGTAGTTTTAGCAAGGAAATGTAAAGGAACCGAATAGGGATGTACACGAATAGGTGTATCATCATTGAGAGTAATGTCATGACTGATAGCCGATGTGCGACCCGGGACGTCGGTCAACACATCTGGATAAGATTGTAATAGATTAGCAATCTGTAGACGCTGTTACGGTGTAACCGTTGAAGAGATGGTTACATCCCGCCAAGATTCAGTAGGTTGAACTACTGGTACCGGTAAAGGTAACTGTACCTCAGGAAAAGAAGATTCTTCTTCCTGGATGACGGATAAGTTAGAATAATAACAAGTAGATACTGTGTTGTCATCTAGTTCATGAAAAATTGACTGTAAGTGTTCAGGACGTGTATGAAATTGCTTGAGCATGTTAATATGAAATATCTTTTTGTGTCCCTTGATATCTAAGACGTATAAGAATAAATGACCAATAAGGAAAAGAAATGATGACTGACTAGAGCTGAGTCATCAAGAAATAAGACAAAAGGGTGAGCGTACACCATTATCTGCGTGGCGCAGAATCAGGTACTAATTGTAACTTTAGATAACGGTGATGAAAATAAACACCATTATCACGCTCGATTACCCAACGAGCGTCTCGATTGTTACGAAATGTAACCATCGCCTGTCTATTCTGCCCATTGCATGATGGCAGAAGACGAACAAACTTAACGTTTGCTGTATAATCAAAAAAAATTCTAAGTGCCTGCCAGGTAGTATCCTGCGGCAGATTTCGCACTAACACTGTGCGAGAATAAGCACTTTTCCCAATATATGTAGTATCATTGTCACGAAATAGTGGACAATGATGATATGTATTCTTTGTCAAAGAATTAACCTTCCCTTTCAACACCGACATTGTCTTTCTGTTGGATGTCGTATCATCCTGACTGGACTGAGGATGATACCTATCATCACCAAAGGTATTAAGTTTCCTACATGTCGTAGACATGTCTTTGCTGGGCAAAGTAAAAACTTTTTCATCATAATTATTTGTGTTAACTTTATGTTTCCTTTTAAGTCCAGCATTATTATTTAACCTATTATTCTTCCTCATAATGTTTTTGTCAATGTTGACAACGTCAACAGTTTTATTAGGATCAGTTATATCCTTAGTATGTTGTCCAATAGATCTATCATCTTCATCAATTTCCAGGATAGTACTGAGAGTGAAGTTGGAAACTGCTGTGCCACATGTATTTATGTTGTTGGCACGAAGTGTAGCCATATCAACAACAGCGTTAGCGTTGCTAAAAGAATGCAAATTTTTTTTCTCCCAATCATTAATTTCTATAGGAGTGCAATCTTTACTCCCATGTATGCGTCCTAATGTAAGATCAGCTGATGGATTCTGTAGCATGCACACCTTGACATTACATGAAAAAAATGGTGTATTAACATGTACTATGGCAGTGGGGTAGTACTCAATAGTACCCCCGAATGTCATGCACCGGACATAGTCCCCTGTTGCATAGCTAGGATGTACCAAAGACTGCCGAACTCCAATGGTTGTTGATCCAGAGTCTTTTAAAACTGAGACCACCGTACCATTGACTAATCCTCTATTGAACATCAGGGTACCCTTGCCATCGTTCGCTGAAAGACCAACTGCTGTATGAAGGTATCCACAATTCAGCACCGTTTCCTTGGCCTTCTGAAAAATAGTATTACAATCTTGGCAACTATTTGCCACATTATAATTAATAGCAAAACATGCAGCAGAAGACCGTGTTGTATTATTGTCAAGTGGGACCTGAGCTATAGGGGTAGTATTATTTGTAACTGCCGCCCCTGTATTATGGTTGTAATGAGATGATCCCCGAGAATGAGATCGATTCCGAGTATAATTGTTAGAATTATCTCGTCGTCCTCTATAGTAACTATTATCTCGATGTCTCGAGCCATGATTATTACCATTCCAGTTATTGTTATTATTGGAAGTATGTGATCGATTATAATTAGTGTTATGTTGACCATTGTGGTAGTTTGTTTGAGGTGAATAATTTCTATCTCGTGATCTACCTCTGTTGAACTCATTTTTATTGTTGAAATCATTATTATGTCCCTTCTGAAAGTTAACATTGTGATTTCTTTGGAACCTGCTTCTGTCTACACTGTGATGTCTTTGTTTGTTATTATGATTGTAGGCCATACTAGACGCTACAGGTAGAGGTTCTCTTAATGAGGAGTTAGAAATGGTTGCATTCGGATGTGCCGAACAGTAGTTTAAAGAAATTTTTTCTAACTCGTCCATAGTACCTGGTTTACGCTCCTGCAAATATGCAAAAAATGGCTGGCTAACCGAAGATAATACCTTATCCCGTAGTAGTAAATCAACTAATTTGTCGTACGATTTGTTGACTTCTGCCAGTTCAACCCATCTATTAAATGTATTGCGTATGTTCGCAATGAATCCTGCAAAATCTTTTGGAGATTCAGGTAAAATTCCCTTAAATTTCAACCTACAGTGTTCCTCGTCCAGGTGAAACCTTCGTAAAAGCAAGGACTTAATAGCACCGTAGTTATTTGCTATTGATGGGTCAGCATTTTGAGAAGCCGTCAGTGGTTCTCCAACCAAGAATTCATTTAATTTGAGTACCCATGACTCTTCAGGCAAATGGTTAGTTTTGCAAGTCTGTTCAAAACGTGACAGGAATGATGAAAGGTCGTCCACGTTTAAGTTGAGAGTGGGTAATTTAAAGTTGTAGAAATGTTTAGTTTGGCTGGATGACGATCCATTTTGTGCGTTATTATTCTGGTTTGCATCAGCACTTTGTGCTTGTAATCTTGCTGTCTCCAATTTAATACGCGCCAATTACATTTCTTGTTGTAAAATAATTTCCTCTCGTTTCAATTTATTCTCTTCTTCCTGTTTGGTAATTGCTCTTTGCTCTTCTCTTTCACGTTGAGCAATCTCTCTTAATCTATTTTCCTTGGCAATTTGCTTCATCTCACGTTCCTCTTCCTCTTTCTTTAATGCAGCCTTTTGTTCCTCTTCCTCTTTCTTTAATGCAGCCTTTTGTTCCTCTTCCTCTTTCTTTAATGCAGCCTTTTTCTCTGCTTCTTTTCTTTCACGTTCCTCCATTTCTGCTTTATGTTTTTCCAGTTCTGCCTCAGCAAACTGACGAAGTTCTTGAGGTTTATAACCATATTCCTTACCAATTTTAACGAAATGGTCTATAGTAAGCATTTTGACTTTTATCTGTAAGTAATTATTGATAATTACTGATTAAAATAGTCAATAGTAGCTTTAGAGTAATTATTATACTTACTCAACTTAGGAATATTCAATATAAATAATCACAATAGTACTGAACTCTTATGTCTAAGTTCAACTAATAGACAATATTTTGTAACAATATTGTATCTAAATACGAACTATATCATAAATAGTTATGATATCTGTTAACTATAATGTAATTACATCACACAATTAATCTCAATATCCAATAATGTTGGGTATGATTCCTAGTAATTATATTGTTCAATGTACTAAGTCACTCTCTTAGTACCAGAAAAGTATATTAAATAATATACAATGGGTCTATTACCTCAAAGGTAGACTATAAGATTATTTTATTTGGTCAATATATATATTATATTATTATGCCCTAGGCATCTCTTATAAATTGTAGTGCTACTTTCTTGGACTATCACTGCATAATTATGCAATGTCCCATATTAACCTTAAATATCAGAAAAAATTAATTAAATTAAATTACAAGTGTATTATTGCATATAATATCATATTATTAATGTAGTATTTAATATATATCATGAGGACAAACAAAACACTGATGCAACTAAAGGGTACAAACAATGTCAAGACGCAAACAAGACATTTTCACAATTAAAAATGAATCTATTAACTAAATAAAACAAGCGGAAGTGTCACAAGCCAAATGAAGGGTCAAGGTCTGACCCGAGGTCAACTTAATATTCAAAGTACACAAAAAAAAAATGACTGCAAAAAATGATGACATCACAGGACTCATAACGGACGACCATTTAACAATCATCAAATAAATGATAGTAAGAGGAGACTGGACGAAATAGTTAACGAACATGATACAAAACTGAATAAAATGTGAACTGAGTACGAATAAAATACACCAGTTATCTACGGAACGGTACAGCTAACACAAATCGTCAAGCGACAGCAGATTTGGACAGGTAGTCCAATGGCAAACCTCAATGGGGCTTCCAAAAGTGCAATCGTTTAACTGCCCTAAGAAACGACCGAAATCAATTCAGGCATCGTGAGAGCCACAGAATCTAATTTCGGTTCATCCTCCCTACCTCCCACGAATTAACAACACATTAAGACAACCCAAAAAAAATACATGAAACACATTCAGAAAAGACATGCCTATGCAGGCAAAAGGCATGGACTCAGTATTACTGTTTGCAATGACGACAGTATTAAAACAACTAGACTTATCTTTTCCGTTGCTTAGATCAGTGCTAGAGGTCGTCAACAGCTAGGCTAATGCCCCTGACTGTCTGCTCCTGTAGTCCATATCGTGTGTTTGCTTCAATGGCTCATGTTTCCCCTGGTTAGACTTAGAAAACAACTTTGGTTTCTCCGACAGATCACCTACACGACTTTCAGTGACGTCACGTTGTTAGGCATTAGAATGAGTAAGACGTCATCTTCGACTGGATCATGTGATCGAAACTTGATCATAAATATTATGGTTAACATGTGCGTAAGGAACAGAAGTTTGTTTCTTTTTTTCTGTCGTTCCCCGCATTCGGTCGCCTCTTTGTTGCTGAGTTATTTGCCGGTTGAAGATCATGCACTGAGTATGGTTACTTTAGTGATCTCTTGTTAATCGTGCTTTGTTTAGTATTACGCGAATTAGGGTGAAGGTGTTCATACAACTCAGTAGCATGGTATGAAGAAGTAGTTCATGTAACCTGAACTCAGCAACATTAATGAAGTAATTAATGCCTTCAGATTGAGTCCGTAATATTTAATCACATGTACACACAGGATGATCATTTCAAATAGGAACAGAACATAAGTCCTTATAAGTCATGCATAAATTAATCAATAACGTAGACTGCTGGTTTACGTGTCAATGTCCGTTTAAGGATACAATGCAGTATTGTCGTCAGAACATCACAGCTATATGCACGCGCAGCTAGACATGGCTACCTGCCGACAGTGAGACTGCGAGTCTGAATATTTCATACGAATTTGACGATTATTCTCCTCCTTCTGAGAATTCTAGTTAAATACTAACCTCCATAAATTTTCCTCTCATATAGAGTTCTAGGACTGACCCTGGTCCATCAAAAAATGCACATATAAATGGCTATATCATGCCATTGAATTGGAAGGTTAGAAAAACGCAGCTATTCAGCTTGGCGGTCAAGTAACAAAGGGTAGCGTCTCCTAGTTACCGACTGTGTCCTAAACAACGCTAGACACGTCATAATCGATCGTGTATGGAGCGTTCAATAATTGAAACATCTATCGCAATATATTAAATGTCTTAACCTTTACATTTGCACGTCCGCTAACCTTTAGCAGACGGCGTTAATATCATATACTGTAACAATGTTCAACAATGTCGAGCGGATGACAAGAACTAGACAAGTGCCAGTCGAACAAAATGCGCAAATAAGGCGCTGGCGATAGATAGGACCACATTGGTAAAAAACCTGTTGATAGTACATTACAAAGCACTCCTTGTTCCTTAATCCCCATGTTAAGAGACGTAGAAAGAGACTGAAACCCACATACACATAGAGAAGAGAACTGGAGAAAGAAATGAAAGAGATGAAGAGGGTGCAGGTGGACTATGTGCTTTTGAAACGGGGCATAAGAACTTGGCACACGATTTATGAACACTTATGCTCCTTAGGAAGCTGAAAGGTATTAATTAAATGCACGAATGCAAGCAAGCTTTTACACCATGAAAGAATTACACCTACATCGGCAAATTCTTACAATATGCAGTCTGTGCAAAATATTGTATGGCCACACAGTCGAGAATGTTCAGTGGATTACTGTCATCAATGTGGAAACACTTAGCTGAGCTCGACACCATTTCATTCTTTACATAATTTTACTTCGGTTTTTAAATTTCATGAGTGAATTCTCTTCTATACTCTTCATTTTTACTCTCTTGTAGTAAAATCTGCAAGAATAATCGCTCATTTCAGTAAGATTTTAGTCATAAAATGCTAATAAATAACCTAGCCCGCATGTGTCTGACGGTTGGCATCGTCGACGCCAGCAACACTGCCTTTTGTGCAGTGCTAAAGCCTATAGAACGATCCCACGGTAAAAATCTAACACGCGTTTTAGTTTCGGTTTCGAAAACGTACTACTAATATTTAACATTTTGCCAGATCTGCTGCATACACAATGCAGCCTAGCCTTATAATTAACGATTTGTTAGAAATGTAACGCCAAACTGCTGTCTGAAGTAACGTAATCTGTCAACAGTAACGCAAAATTTGGTAGTCTTTTGGACTTTTTCTAAGTAGCAATAACGAGACGACTGTAATACATTAACGCAAAATGCTACCAACGCATGCCAAAACCCGCGTCGTTCTGCACGCGAGACTAATAGTATATACATGCGGTGGCAAAGCCAACAGAGGCAAACACGCAGACAATTTTATTTCCTCCTCGCGGTAGTATTTCTGACGTCACTAAAACAAGTAGTTATTTAAAAAATACATGCTAGCGAGAGATGAGAAAGGGGGGAAAGATGGCCGTCTTGTGTAAAATTTTTATTTGACGATTGCCGGTGACAAAATTGAAAATCTAAACCATAATGAAACTGACCATAAAAATCATATGGTAGTATAGCATAAAGTCCACTGAGCAAGAATATGTTTTAAATACATGTAATATGACAGTCCCAGTATTATCCAAGTTATTGAGAAAATACTAAATGTCTACGGACGCGCGACCAGACAGACTGTTGTTCCTGCTTGTTTTTTTTTCATAACGTCAGTGGGGACGGCAGCTTAGAAAAGAGGCATTGAGGTGGTTTCAAATTCGCCTGGGTAAAAAGAGTATAGGAGGAGAAGGGGAGCGGTAGGAAAATTGTTACCCAAAACTAACATCTTTTTGTATTGGCATAACTAAAGCAGGCTGGCCAATCGACTACCAGACACCGAGTTTGTTTTTCAAAAACTACTTTTGAATTCTGGTAGTCGCAAGCTTTCGATTGGCCAGTGCTAATAAATATTAGCAAAAGGCTTTCACTATTCATTGCCAGTTGAACAAAGCTTTTCATTCAAATACGCTGAGATCAGCTGTATTAATTGTAAAATTAAATAAAGACGTATTCACAGTCTGGGCAGTGCAGAGGAAACTGAGGCCATTTCTTTGCAAGTCAGCGTCATTTGTTTATATTTCTTGATATTTGTGGTAAGAATGCTTTATGAATTATTATGTTTAATCCCACTGCCAAAGTTAGATACTGCTATTGGGAAAAGTGAAGGACATGCCATAAGCAGACATTGTTGAGTCCTCACATTGAACTGTATCTAACTGATGTATGTTGTCATGATTGTGTTTTAATATTATTGCATTAGAATATATTAGTAAGCCTCCGTGTTCCATGAACACTGTTCAACATGCCTGAAGCATTTATATTTAAAAAGGAAAAGAAGAGAAAATTACAAAAGGAAATGTGGTTACTCCACATTATTTTATTGAGGAAAACTATGTAAACGTACAGTGGCGTATCTGCCATAGGGATCTGAGGTGTGGTCACAGCAAGTCGTGAGTCATGTAAAATTAGGGGCGAGTGCACCTGTAATGCACGCGAGGCTGACCCCATATCACCGTAGGAAAATAATAAATATAATAAGTGATCAGATATAAAAGGCCAGGGTGTCCTTTTGTTGCAGAGGTTTTATTTCCTGTTGCCAGCCGGTAACAGGAAACCTGCTGAGTGAGAATAAAGCCATCAAGTCTCCGATCATTCGTTTATGCTGTCAAAAGATAACGGGAGGAGCTTGGGCATATTGAGAGATCGAGATTTTCTGCAACTTCATACTGTATTATCATTCTACAAGGAATCCCAGGTGATGTGTTAAGCATCTGGGTATATCTGACACTTTCGCTTAATAAACACTGGTATTTCAAATAATACTCAGGAAGTTTATGGAGTATGATGAAACTACAGCCCCTCATACACAGTGACTCTCCCTCTTAGATGAATAAAGTGTAAGCTGTGAACATTCCAACAGGAAAGATATATATTGACTGTATAGTTAGTGGACAAAGAGTCCAGATATTTTAGTTGATCTTTTCTGTAAACTATCTTGTCCTCATTTTCAAAGACCTGTCCAAAAGATATGGCTGGACAGGCAGATTAAATTGTACAGAAAAAATATTCCTTTTAAAGAAAAACTTAACCACTGGTTTTATTCACTTCCTCATAGAAAATTAAAGTGTTTTTGTGTTGTGTACCATCATTTCATTTCTCCCCTAGACACTAGGTACATCATACACCAGACACTAGAGCCAAAATAGTGACCGTGTGAGATCTAGGGAGGTAGCGTTAGGTTCCTTGCACATAATTCATCATCATCATTTATAGAGTCAGGTGCCTACATGTGTTTGACCTCACACGGTTAATACAGACACGGATTTCATTCTTTTAGGATACCATCATAACCTCCCCAGCAAATCAAACTTTGCTACATCTCTATCAATCTTTTATGTGTATATATTTAACAAATAGCACAACGGGCTGATCACCCGTTTGCCAGTCATTTCGATTACGGAAACAACAGCAAATGGGTTGATTTGCCGTTGCCCTAAAGACGCCACTAGGCGTGATGGGAAACAATGGCAAAGAAAACCTATCTGCTGCTGCCCTAAGACGCCACTAGGCGTAATGGCCACTGACTGCTTTGACGGTCAGTGGCTAAGGACGGAAGAAGAAGATTTCGCAAATAAACGTATATGACCTCTTTGGTAATGAACATCTTAGTGATTAACTTGTATCACTCGTGCTGTCTGTGTTAAGTATTTCATATGGACAAAATCCGTCCTAACAGGGGTTTGGGTCTTTTTTTATTTGTCGAAATATTAAGGATAGACGTTGATGTCACGAGGATACAGAAAGATTGCTTCATGATTTGTTTGATATCACAATCAAGTAGAGAGCATTTGCCTTCTCTTCTTCCTATCCGTATCTCGAAAAATTATCTTTCTTTTCTTAATGAGCCAAATTCTGGAGACGTTATTTATATTACTCCATCATCCATACCTATCTATACACCAATTATACTTAGCGTGCGACAACAATATACAATACATTAAACATTGCTGTAGTTAGTAATTGATGACAATTATTATATTTATTAATTTTAAAACATTGAGAGGTCGTGTGTCCCACTTCTCTCTAATAATTTCTGATACATTGGTCGATTTAGTCGTTTAAGTCGATAATACAATACAGCATAATGCAATAAAATGTAATGATATAATATTATATAATTTTAATATAATATAATAGGAGCTGAGAATGATAAGAGGATGCAAAAAGCGGTGCAACAGGCCCAACAAGGCCAAAGGATTACATAGGAAGGAGCCCTGCAAAAGTCCTTGACATGGAATGATATATTGCATATGGCACCTCTTAGACTCAGCTTCTTTATCAGATCAATGTATGACCTCCTGCCATCGTCCGCAAACCTTGTGAGATTGGGAAAGTCTGATGATGGACAGTGCCCCTGTGCCATGAGACGCAGATACTTGAGCACGTACTCTCAGCTTGCAAGGTGTCATTAGGGCAAGGGCGATACACATGGAGCCAAAACAAAGTACTAAATGAGCTGGCTGCTACAGTAGACTTGGCAAGGGTGAAGGCGAACAGCAAAGTCAGACCGAGCACTGCAAATACATACTTTCTGAGAGCAGGAAAGTCAGCACATCCCAAGCAAAGTAAACCAAGTAGCAGTTTACCATCTCTTCTTGATTGTCCAAATGACTGGGAGATGGCGGTAGACCTACCTGGGCTAGGGGCATATACAGAGAGTATCAGAAGATCTCGAAGATGGCCAGATATAGTGCTGCATTCCTCATCATCGCATCAGATTATAATGATTTAACTGACCGTGCCATTTGAATCCAGATTGGACGTGCAACATTCGTTGAAAGTGGCCAAGTATTATGATCTGGCCACGGACTTGAGACACGATGGGTTCACTGCAAGGGTCATGGCTGTTGAGGAAGGTGCAAGAGGTCTCGTAACTGCCTCAGTTTATGATTTACTGAAACTGTTGGGGTTGAGGGGACAGTCAAGAACAATGGCACTTAAGAGGCTCAGCGAAACTGCGGAAAGGGCATCGTGCTGGTCTCGAACAACCGTAACGGGCTATGGAACTCGGGACAGTAATTTGTTTTCAATATATGGGTTACTTTCACAATTGCCTCCAGCTGGCAGAAAATTTGAGTGAATTTGAAAGCTGCAACCAAGATGGATTGGGTTCAGTTCTGTGCACTAGACAACAGGAGGCTGACACTTGGAAGTCATGACCCAAGTGGGCTAGCTCCCATTGCAGTGTAAAGGAGATTAAGGGGTCGAAACACTTGATCGACGGGGGGACCCTTTCTGATTATCAGATTGCCTCCTGTTGTATCGTTCTGTTTATCCTATCATAATATAATTTTAATGTAAAATATAGTGTGATGTAATATAATATAATGTAATATAATATAATAATATAATATAATGTAATGTTATATAATATAATATAATATAATCGTTGCATTATGCATGTATGATTTTCTTTAAGTATGTTTACATTTATTTGTGTGTAAGGAACTCGTTACTCGTCTAGTGAGGAACATTGGGAATATGGTGTTAGGCTCATATTTTCTTAGTCATCAGCACACTAGGGGTGATGTGGTCGGCATCACGTCAACCGCCTTTAACCTTCCCAAAGTTGCTGGTACCCAAATTCATGAGGCTATATCGACCTTTCTCCATGTATATATGTATGTATGTATGTATGCATATAAATTCAATGCATGTGCAGGTCTGTAAGTGTTTGTTACACATTTATGTATGTATGTATGTATGTATGTATGTATGTATGTATGTATGTATGTATGTATGTATGTATGTATGTATGTATGTATGTATGTATGTATGTATGTATGTATGTATGTATGTATGTATGTATGTATGTATGTATGTATGTATGTATGTATGTATGTATGTATGTATGTATGTATGTATGTATGTATGTATGTATGTATGTATTATGTATTATGTATTATGTATGTATGTATGTATGTATGTATGTATGTATGTATGTATGTATGTATGTATGTATGTATGTATGTATGTATGTATGTATGTATATACTATCCATTGACTGCAGAAATTAACGAACTAGGCTACCGTACGCATGTAATCGTACTGATAATTGGTAGTTTGGGTCATGTGCATGCAAAGTGTGTGAGTGGATTAATGTCGCTAGGGTTGCGGAAATTTGAAGCAAAGGTTTTATGTAAATATGTCAGTATTAGTGCAATTATAGGTTCTTACAGAATATGGAAACTTCGATGTAAAAAACACCCATTTTGAATTGCTGGGATGTTTTCCACACAGTCTAAACTCAATTGTGCTCCTCTGTATACTATACCATACGACTATTGTATTTGATGCTATATTTAATATCTCACTCCACTAGCGGTCAAAGTTTTTTTTTTTTTTTTTATGGCAAACAAAATTCTGATAAAACCTCCATGTAAAAACAACCATATTGCTCTACTTGAATGGCATTCCTCACACATTTTGTAAATTTCAATAATTCTCATTTTTGGCAGGGTATACCATATCATTATATGCCAATGTCTTTTAGAAAGCTTAAAATTTTTTTATGTATGTGTAAAACGAAGGTTCGATGTAAAAACACCCACATATAACTACTTGAGACGTCTCCAACACTTTATGTAAATTCTAATGATTCTCCTATTTGCCATGTTGTATCTATTATATCATGTCTGTACATATTAATGTATTTTATGGAGAATAAAGATTCTGATATGTATGTATGTATGTATGTATATGTGGTAACAACCCTCATTAACGCTGTATGAATTTATGTAAATTCTGATGATTCTCCTATATGCCATGTTGTATTTTATTATATCATGTCAGTACATATCAAGATATTTTCTGGAGAATAAAGATTCAGAAATGTATGTGTATCATATATGTAGGTATGAGTTTATTTATATTTATATATAAATATTTCATATCTACCGTTTAAATATTTCTATGAATACTCTATCTATCTATCTATCTATCTATCTATCTATCTATCTATCTATCTATCTATCTATCTATCTATCTATCTATCTATCTATCTATCTATCTATCTATCTATCTATCTATCTATCTATCTATCTATCTATCTATCTATCTATCTATCTATCTATCTATCTATCTATCTACCTACCTACCTACCTACCTACCTACCTGTCTGTCTGTCTGTCTGTCTGTCTGTCTGTCTGTCTGTCTGTCTGTCTGTCTGTCTGTCTGTCTGTCTATCTACCCCTCTGCATTTATCGTTCTGTCTGTTTGTCTGTCTGTCTGTCTATCTATCTGTCTTTCTGTCTATATATCTGTCTGCGTGTTTGGCGATGTATTTATGTTATTATCCACTATATTTACCAGTCTATGTATATTTAACATTCTGTGACACTGCTTCCAGGCCTTAGCTGGTATTGATTTATTCTATAGCTTAAAACAGAACACGTTTGCGACTTATAACTCAGAGGAATAATATTCTGGTGGTATTGTGCGATTTAGAAATACGTCTTAAATGTGTTTTACACACGGACTTTACGGTACAAATCTTTTTACAAGAATGTTGTCCCTAATATTGAACGAAGCATCCTGTACTCTTCCAAATGAGCGGCTACGTAAAACAGTCGCTCATTAACTGTCTTTTACGGTGTTCTTGAATACTTAGAATTGGTTATCCTGTTTGCGTATGTACTGGGAAATAAATCAAATAAACATATCATAACACATCAGAGAAATTGCAGGAACATTATTCTTCACTTGAAATATATTTTCCGTATGGCAATGAAACATGGAAGGCAACAAAATCAGCAGCCGAAAAACTACAAACTTTCATAACATAGACGCTTGCGTAAAATAGAAGAATTGAAGTGATATGACAAGATTGCTAATGCGGAACTGATGACAAGAACCAGACAAGTGGTAGTGGAACTGATGACAAGAACCAGACAAGTGCCAGTGGAACTGATGACAAGAACCAGACAAGTGCCAGTGGAACTGATGACAAGAACCAGACAAGTGCCAGTAGAACAAGAGATGAGAATAAGACGCTGGAGATGGATAGGACACACATTTAGGAAACCTTTTGATAGCATTACAAGGCAGTCCTTGCTCTGGAGTCCACAGGGTTAGAGAAATAGAGGGTGTCCAAAGAACACTCAGAGAAGACATGTAATGGAGACACATGAAGGGAAGGAAGAAGACATGTAATGGAGACACATGAAGGGGAGGAAGAAGACATGTAGTGCAGACACATGAAGGGGAGGAAGAAGACATGTAATGAAGACACATGAAGGGGAGGAAGAAGACATGTAATGAAGACACATGAAGGGGAGGAAGAAGACATGTAATGAAGACACATGAAGGGGAGGAAGAAGACATGTAATGCAGACACATGAAGGGGAGGAAGAAGACATGTAATGAAGACACATGAAGGGGAGGAATAAGACATGTAATGGAGACACATGAAGGGGAGGAAGAAGACATGTAGTGCAGACACATGAAGGGGAGGAAGAAGACATGTAATGAAGACACATGAAGGGGAGGAAGAAGACATGTAATGAAGACACATGAAGGGGAGGAATAAGACATGTAATGGAGACACATGAAGGGGAGGAAGAAGACATGTAGTGCAGACACATGAAGGGGAGGAAGAAGACATGTAATGAAGACACATGAAGGGGAGGAAGAAGACATGTAATGAAGACACATGAAGGGGAGGAAGAAGACATGTAATGAAGACACATGAAGGGGAGGAAGAAGACATGTAATGCAGACACATGAAGGGGAGGAAGAAGACATGTAATGAAGACACATGAAGGGGAGGAAGAAGACATGTAGTGCAGACACATGAAGGGGAAGAAGAAGACATGTAATGCAGACACATGAAGGGGAGGAAGAAGACATGTAATGAAGACACATGAAGGGGAGGAAGAAGACATGTAGTGCAGACACATGAAGGGGAAGAAGAAGACATGTAATGCAGACACATAAAGGGGAGGAAGAAGACATGTAATGGAGACACATGAAGGGGAGGAAGAAGACATGTAATGCAGACACATGAAGGGGAGGAAGAAAACATGTAATGGAGACACATGAAGGGGAGGAAGAAGACATGTAATGAAGACATATGAAGGGGAGGAAGAAGACATGTAATGGAGACACATGAAGGGGAGGAAGAAGACATGTAATGCAGACACATGAAGGGGAGGAAGAAGACAAGTAATGCAGACACATGAAGGGGAGGAAGAAGACATGTAATGCAGACACATGAAGGGGAGGAAGAAGACATGTAATGCAGACACATGAAGGGGAGGAAGAAGACATGTAATGAAGACACATGAAGGGGAGGAAGAAGACATGTAATGGAGACACATGAAGGGGAGGAAGAAGACATGTAATGCAGACACATGAAGGGGAGGAAGAAGACATGTAATGGAGACACATGAAGGGGAGGAAGAAGACATGTAATGCAGACACATGAAGGGGAGGAAGAAGACATGTAATGAAGACACATGAAGGGGAGGAAGAAGACATGTAATGGAGACACATGAAGGGGAGGAAGAAGACATGTAATGCAGACACATGAAGGGGAGGAAGAAGACATGTAATGCAGACACATGAAGGGGAGGAAGAAGACATGTAGTGCAGACACATGAAGGGGAGGAAGAAGACATGTAATGGAGACACATGAAGGGGGGGGGGGAAGAAGACATAGAGAGACCTTGACCTTGGTACGGGTCAGGAAGACTTGATATAAGTTTGATGAAGGCAAAAGTTCTTTGTGGAGCTGAAAGGTGATGATCATGACATATTTTCCGTTCGTCTTCTTCTTTGTCTAAAAGGTGTTCACCTGTGGGGACGATTAGATTGAGGTCATTCATATATATATCGTATATATATATATATATATATATATATATATATATATATATATATATATATATATATATATATATATATATATATATATATATATATATATATATATATATATATATATATATATATATATATATATATATATATATATATATATATATATATATATATATATAACTAGCCGCCATTAAAAACGCATCGCATTAGTTTATGAACCACAACTCGTTGTGCTAAATTTAAAATACATGAAACCACTGATTTTACATTTCTGATCCATTTACTAACCCAAATTTGCAGTATTATTAAACATGAGACAATTCAGAACCGGCTCCTAAGCAGTTGTCAACCCTAGGTGTAAAAACAAAAGTCGCACTCACTGTCATTCAGTCACAGCCATCATTAATACCGTGTATGACCCCCTACAGCATCAATACAGGCTTGACATCGGCGTCTCATGAGTTGCTGTTTGGAAGCGATTGCGCAGATGTAACAATAGAATTTGACGATCTTGAGCTAGTGTTGTTACACGAGGTTGACCAAGCCTGGGACGGTCATTGGTGGTACCTGTCGCCCGAAATCGCTGGTTCAGCCTCACTATAGTGGACTGGTCACAATTAAAATGTCTGACAACTTCTCTGGTCGCCATTCCACTGCTGAGCATAACAACAGCTTGCCATCGCTGTTGTGACGGCAGTCTTGGCATGACAAAGACATTAACAGACTTTCTTTCGATGAAAACAGCTAATGGCTTTTTACTCGCTGAAACTTGACTAATGCGTGTGCCAAATTTCAATGTCATCCGACTTTTAATAAAGCCAGAATTTATCAAAAACCTTGTTTTGCACGTTGAAGCACGCAAAATTTGAAGTAAACATCACATCGACAGTAAAATGGGAATACATGAACTTCATCACTTGCACACTTTCGGGGTTTGAAAATAGCTTACTTGCATAAACATTTCAACACTGAAAACATGTCACGATTTCGATGCGTTTTTAATGGCGGCTAGTATATATCTAAAAGAAATGTCAAATGGCAAATTAAGAGGAAATAGAACATAAAATAACACACGATGTAAGAATAGAAAGGCATAGAACATTTATAGCTAAGTAGTGATCATCAGCATCATTTTACTTTGTTCTGCCCATGGCGCATGAAGCCAACACAGCAGCTTGTCCCTAGCAGGAAGCCTACACCAAATATTCACGTGCTCCTGCAGCGGTAGATTCTGTGTCTATAAGTTTTATATGATAAGATTGTCAGCCTCATGTACAACCTTATATTAGTAAACTTGTACGACATGCCTGAGTGTGTAGTAGTCCTGCTCTTTCTTTGTATCTTTAAAGACCTGCGGTAACTACACAGGTGCTAGAATGAATATCTTCTTCTTCTTGAGTCCTTAGCCCCCTGACTGACAAAGCAGTCAGTGGCCATCACGCCTAGTGGCATCTTGTGGGGCAGTAACAAACTGTCCCCATTTTGTTCAGTCGGTGGCCATCCTTCGTGCTGTGCCCCAAATTTGGTTCATGCTTTGCATCTACGCTCCTCTGTTCTCCGCCAGGTTGTCTTTGGTCTGCCTCTTTTTCACCGTTCGTCTGAGATAACAATTAAAAAGGAAAATGAATATAAAATAAATGAATTCCAACGAAAATGAAATAGCACTCAGGGCGTCTACACATGGGGGTCAGAACTAGGACATTATCAAGGCTTTAAGTGAGGCGAACGTCTGCAAGTGCTATTTTAATATACAACAGATCACTGACGTCGTTGTAAACAATAATGGTAGACGACACAGCCTAATGAAGAAGATGATGAAAATATCAAGAACGTAGTTACATGAATTTTCCTTATCTGATCTCGAAATATTCAATTCGAGGCAAGCAGTTTCATACACAAAGAAAAATCGATAACAGAATATCTACAAAATGGCGCGACCTAAAAGTCGATAAATTATGCAGGCCTTTTGAAAGTGGGCGAAGTATATTTTCGATGTAGACGGGGAGATAATCAAACAGATCACAACAAAGGGATGACACAGGGAAAGCCGTAAAATTAGTAAACAAAAGACAAAGATGAGTGATGTCCATATCCATGTAGATTGCGTACACAACCAAATTTACTGACTACCATTGGGGCTTAGCATTCACCCTTTTAATGATGCAGAGCTTTGACCAGGATCTAAATCCTTTCAAGATGTTAATCAGGACATTTTGCGTTCTAATTGTTCGTGTGTTGTTTGTGCACGTTCAATGTTCAACAAGCACATAGATCTGACATGTCCCATATTTGTGTAAGGAAGTGTTTCCCAAATTTATAACAATCACGCACCTTTTAAGAGAGTTAAGTTTTACAGGCGAATCCCTCTCGGGCGAAGATAATTTGGCGATAGTTTTAACAATTTTATTTTATCCAATCTAATATTTTCATAGCGCTGACGACCCGTTTATACTTTATAAGAGGGACGAAAAAGACGGTGGCCATTTTGATGCCCACGGATCAATCACCATTTGTGGTTCTTTTTGTTATGAAGTTACACGCTGGTGCTGGAGTTAATGCCTGTTTTGCTTATTTAAATATGTGTTTAAATTTGTTCTGATTTAGTAAGAAAGCGCTATTTATCATCTGTCATTTAGTTTCCATACCTAACGACAGTTGATAAATGGTATATTCTTACCAAATCTGTTGCTATTAATGTCATTATTAACTAAAATAGTTTTTAACATTTTTGGCTTTTATTTTAGTAACGAAAATTAAAAGAAAGTTCATAGGCCCCAGAGAATGTGCAGAAGTACAGAATCGTTGATGTCTCTACCGAAGATGAAAAATTGGCAAAATAATATTGTTAAAAGTTCACTACGCCTGCCTGATGATTCACGTTATAAATACTATGGTTAGTTAAAAGTTCACTACGCCTGCCTGACGATTGACGATATAAATACTATGGTTAGTATATTATTTTTCTTCGGTATAAAATGGCAACTCCGCCAAGGCCGGGCCCAAGCCCGGCTGAAAAAGGAGGAGGGGCGGCCAGCATGGAGGCCGTAAGGAGGCAGCCCCTCCACCATGCAAAAGCACAACAGGCCAATCACCTGTTTGCATCAAATCATGATTACAAGAACTACAAGAGAGAAAACCGGACTGATTCTAAAGGCGACGAACTGGAACGGACTACGACTTATGGAACTTGGAACACAACAAGTATAAATGGGAAAGAAGAGGAGCTGGTGGAAGAGATGAGGAAAGCAAAACTAAAAATCCTGGCTATAACGGAAACAAAGAAAAAAGGACAAGGAGTCATGGATCTCGATGGCAACTCGCTGCTCTACAGTGGTGTACCCACATCTGAAATAGCTAAAGGGGGCATGGGTTGCATTGTGGCCAAAAACCAAAAAGAAAGTATCAAGGGATGGAACTTTGTCTCAGAGCGCATTATGGTTGTAAAACTAAAAGAAGGAGAAACCATAGTCAACCTGGTCATAGTGCTTGGGCCAAATGAGGATGAGAGAGCAGAGGTCAAGGAGGAATTCTTCGAGACAGTGGATGACTGTCACAGAGGTTTTATGATCATTAAATTGCCTATATCCTCTTATTTTTCTTTCACCCGTATCCTCTATTTTATTATCAATCTTTACCTTTTTCCTGTATTTTTCGCATCCATTCGTTTGCGAAAGATATTTTCTTCCCCATTCTCAACTTTACCGTTTTCTTTCTCATACTGGTAAACGCATTTATGACATAACGTGTCAGAGAGAGACCGTTAAAATGCATTCTATTGCATTAGATGTCAGTGGACGAGAATAATTTATAAGTCTGTTATATTCTCTAGCTGATGAGTTACAGTAGAAAACAGAATAAATTAAAATTTTTAGCTTACACTCAGTCGGCTATTAATGAATTTAATTTAACTGTTAAATAATCAGACGAGAATAATTTTTCTAAACTAACTTATAATGCTAGACACCTCATGAGTGTTGACGGAATACGTATGTATTCCTAATTCATGAGGATTGATGATTTTTAAATATATAACTTATTGCATGGGAAGTTTTAAATGATAAGTCAAGTTGTACGCTTGCATTTGAAAAAAAACATAAGTTATATTGAGTACATAATATGTAACATATTTCATATGTGGTTTTTCTTTATTCAGTGAATACTGGGGTAACACAAACTTTGCCAGCGCTTTGTACAGAGACATACCTAATAAATGCTTATACTGGGCCTTTGAGCCAGTGCATATTTCTACATTAACTCTAATGTGCATGCTGCCTTGTGGCGAGAAAAATTACAGAAATCTAAAACATTAACTTTCCGACATTATTTAACCAAGTGTGTGGTGAACCAAGATTATCTGTTGAGAGAAGTTGTCCACCGGTCATCTTCCTAATTAAGGGAAACCTCGTGTTCTGACATTGTGTGCTTGTTAAAGCCTAATTCTTACCTCGTGAGTCAAGTGACTCTAACTTTAGTCTGAAATAACTATCGCATGAAGCAGACGCTCCCCAGATCCATTTTGATGAAACCAACAAACAAATCTGCAGAGCTGGGACCTAGTTCATTAAACGACAGTAACAGATAAAAAGTGTGAGTGTCCCAAAGGTTGCGCCAGACGGCGAACAACAGCTCGATTGTAAGTATATCAGGGCCCTGCTGAAAGAACCGAGTGAAAGTAGACTGAAGGATATTCTTTGTTTGAGTCACCCACGTTTTAATTTCCTTTATGCATGTCATTGCTAACAATAGTTACCCTTAGAATAAAACAGAGTATCAAGTCTGTCCATACCTTTAAAAGGGGGAAACCATAGACTCAATCATATGTATCTGTAACTCTTTGGGGTTATCACTTTCTTCTAACGGGACTGTGAGCTATATATCCAGGGGAGGACCATACAAACGGGTCTATCACTATTGTAGCATTCCTTGATTCTTATGACTATTTGTATATGCTTTTGATGTATTTTATATGTTGTGATGTAAGTTTACTATGATAAATAAACTATACCTACATTTATTTCAGTGTGGTGGTCAGTTCGTTCCCATAATATCTATATAATCATTGTTATAGTTTTTCCCACGTCTGTGTGTCTAACTGTCGTCACTTGTATGTGCGGGCACGAGAGTGGATAGATATATATTAATATACCTATTTTTTATAGACTGTCTGACTCCTTTCGATCTGTTGTAGAAGATAGGCGGAAAGAGAGAGAGATTCTCGATTTCCGGGACAGCCTCTATAAATTTCTACCATCTCACTCGTGGAACTCTATTTCTATATCACATCTCACTGTGGCTATCACTCATTCTAACCTATTCAGAAGGGACCAACCCAAGTCTTAATTTCCCTGTCAAAAAATCTACGACAGAATGGTTGGCTCGTCTAACGGGATTTTGAACTTTTGAACAGGAAAACGAGACGACAGAATAGTGGCTCGTTTTTCCGGGAAATTAACTCTTGTCCTGAGCAAATACGAATATCAGCTCGTTTGCAGGATTAATTTTCTTTATTCTGATATAGAGTAAGAGTGTGATGTCTTGTGAGTTTTGTACTTTTTAAAAATAATTTATCCCCTAGACGTATCGATCTGTTTATGGGCGTGCTGACCACATAGTTAATAATTGGTTTTTCCACAGCATTTTTGAGCATATATACATTTGAGTTACAGGTTGATTTTGTCGGAATATATGTTAATTACTGATTTTGTAATACTAAACGCTGGTAAAGTTTGTGAGTGTATAACATTCACAGGGTTCTGAAGCAGGAAGGTGTTTGAACTAAGTTAAGGAGTGCGTTTCGGACTATTTGTCCAGATTAATTGCCTCCTTTACCCTAACTGTCTTCAGGGATAAACTTGATAGTGGATTAAAAATTAAGGGAATTTTTTTTCTCTTTAAATTTTTGCAAATTATTTTGTTTCCACTGTAGAAACTTATTTTTTCAGTGAGTAATCTTAACTACCATTTATTTGGCGTAGTCGTCTGCATTAGGTGCTTTATTGCCGATTAATAGCAGCGATAGTTAGACACTATATTTTTGGAGGAGGTATCCCCGGTTAAAGTATATCATCTTTTGTTTTGGTATTTTCTCGTAAGTGGTAGGAACCAGTGCATTCTTTTCCCTATTTCTTTCTTGACTAAGTCTCAGCCACTGATTTACTATGGCAGAAAGGGCGAAGCTTAGGCAACTCCTCAGGGACGAGGCAAGAGAAGAAGGGTTGGAAGGCGAAGAAGCGAAAGCTTTTGTCAGAGACGAACTTGAGAGATATGATTCGGAGAGGAAAGCAGCTGAAGCTAAAGAGGAAAAAGAAGAAGCGAGGAATAAAGAAGCGGAAGACCGTCAATTACAGCAGAAGAAGATTGAGGAAGAAATGGAAATTCGCAGGGCGAACGAACGAGAGAAGGAGAGACAGCATGAGGAAAGAGAGAAGGAGAGACAGCATGAGAAGGAGAGGGAGGAGAGACAGCTTGAGGAAAAAGAGAAACAGAGACAGCACGAGTTGGCGCTTAAGACTCTAGAGTTCCAAAGCCGTGGTGCTGCCTCTACCTCCAGCAATGGAAAGTCTTCTCCTCATTCCTCTTTAACTGATCCTTCTAACACACAATCTCTTCAACTCAACGCTATGTCTTTCACTCTTGAGTCTTTCCCTTGTCCTAATGAGAAGATTGACACATGGTTGGAAAAATTTGAGAAAATTGCAACTCTGTACGGTTTAGAGAGGTCGCGCTGGAATATGAAGCTTTCAGTCTTTGGAAAGTAGTGCGTATGATGTTTACGCCAAACTGGAAAGCAGCCAACAAGACAACTATGATGTGTTGAAGAAAGCGTTACTGGAGCGCTTCGAAATGAATGCTCGCAAATTTTTGCAACTGTTTCGCAACAGCAGGAAGGAGAGCTCTGAAACTTTCCAGCAGTTTTCATCTCGTTTGAAGGGATATTTGACAAAGTGCCTTGAGCTTTCGCAGCTCCCCTCTACCTATGAAGGTCTGGAGGAATTTGTTTTAACCGAACAAATAAAGAACACTTTGTCTGCTGATACCCGGAGAATTCTAGCTGAGCAGGGTGCAGAAAAGCTTGAAGACATCTTAGAAAAGTCTGAGCGATATCACAATGCGCTGGCCGAACTACCGGCCACAAAACGTAAACCGACAGAAGAGCATTTTTGAAAAAATAATCTAGACCAATCTTCTCATGCTTCTAATCAGAATAACCACAGAGAAACTGGACCTCAAAACCCCCTTCCTGAAAAATCCAAGTTCTACAGAAACAAGTACCCCAACCACAGTAAACAGTCTGATCAACCCGACCGCCCTTCATGGCAGCGCAGCCAGAAAGGACAAGGTGGCAAAGGGAGAACTCCTGCGCACGGGACAGATGATCAGAGAGAGCACACCGAACCTAAACGCATCGGATGCTTACTAACAGTCTCGCAAGGCGGAATTATTGACACTGATTCCCAACCTGTTGGGGATACACCCTCAACGCGAGGTACTGTTACATTGAACGATTCTCAAACTTCTTGTTTATTTGACACGGGGCTTTCTTATGATTGCATTGTTGCCAGAAACCTGGTCAAACCCGGTCAAGAGACAGGAGAGACCGTCCAACTTTGTGGAGTTCTTAAGAGTGAGGCACCTACAGCGCTTCCCATCGCATTGGTGGAGATACACTCTGACTTTGTCAGAGGTGTGATCAAAGCGGCTGTTATGGAGGACCCCATCTACCCAGTCATACTTAGCGGTAGATACGTGACTATTGGGAAACCGGAAGAGCCGATTGTGGCAGCAGTAACTACAAGAGGGCAAACCAAGAAGGAACGGGAACCTGCGCTTAATTTGTTAAATATGGAACTTAAAGAAGCGCAACAAAAGGACCCTACCTTAGCACCCTGCTTTAGGAAACTGCCCATGGCTAAGGAACCCAGACAGCACGGGGACATTTTTTCTAAGGATGGCGTACTTTATCGCAGAACGGGCAAGCCTGACCAAGGTTACAATCAGCTCCTAGTACCGAAACAGTACAGAAGCCAAATCTTAGAAATGGGGCACTCTCTTCCCTTCAGCGGACATATGGGACAGAACGCCACAAACCAACGGATAACCACTCATTATTGGTGGCCAGGAGTAAATACTGATATTATCAGGTATGTCAAATCCTGTGCCCAGTGCCAACGTGTACCACCCAAGCAACGGACACCCCCAGTCTCTTTGGGTGAAATGCCAATAGTGGGAACACCATTCGAACGGGTTGTGATCGACATTTTAGGAACCTTACAAAGGACTAAAAGAAGGAACAGGTTTATCCTGACCTTAGTCGACACATGCACTTTATGGGCAGAAGCTATACCGCTAACATGCGCAGATGCCAAGCATGTCGCAGAAGCCCTCGTGCAGATTTTCACTCGGTTGGGATTTCCTCAGCAAGTGTTGACGGATAACGGATCCCCATACCGAAACCTGTTGATGGATGAGATCGTGAAGATCTTGAGGACCAAACACATCTACACAAAACCTTATACTCCGGCCGGAAATGTGCTCGTGGAACGTGTTAATGGAAACCTCAACATGATGTTAAGTAAACTGGCACAAGTGAAACCTGAAGATTGGGATCTCTGTATTCCTGCAGCTTTATTTGGCTACAGAGAATCTCCTCATACTTCCACAGGATTTCCGCCAGCTACGCTTTTATTCGGCAGACCTCTCAAGGGGCCGCTTGAAGCCTTACTTTGGTCGCTGACAGACCAGAAGGCTGATGAGACAGTTGTCTCAGCAAGTAAATACGTATCGGATTTAAGGGAAAGGTTGAAACTAGGATGGGACCTAGCAACGACTAACTTTAAGCGAGCACGCACAAAGCACGCTAACCGATACAGGAAAGTCGCGAAAGAGAGAGAACTGGAAGCAGGAGAGAAAGTTCTGGTGTTACTCCCTATCGGAAACAACCAACTGAGGATCGGATGTCTAGGGCCGTTTACCGTCCTGAAAAAGATTTCTAAGGCTAACTACCAGATCTCTATTCAAGGAAAGGAGAAAGTTTTCCATTTAAATCTCTTAAAGAGATACTTGGAAAGACCAGTGCCAACCTCCGACCATCTCCTGACGATCGCCAAAGCTCACGAAGATGACGATAGTGGCATGGAAATTCCACTGCACACACACGAAATCTTTCAAAAATGTCAGAAGCGGCGACGCTCTTTCAAGCGCGCATGGGAGACATACAAGAGAAAGGAAACATTGGGAGTAGACATGAGTAGGAATTGGAGAGAGATGGAGGGGGGAGATGAGAGGGAAGAAGACAGACACCCTGAAGCTACGGATATAGGACATTAAATTCCATAACGTAGACATGGAGTGCTTCCATATCTTAAAGGGGGGACGTTCTGTCACAGAGGTTTTATGATCATTAAATTGCCTATATCCTCTTCTTTTTCTTTCACCCGTATCCTCTATTTTATTATCACTCTTTATCTTTTCCCTGTATTTTTCGCATCCATTCGTTTGCGAAAGATATTTTCTTCCCCATTCTCAACTTTACCGTTTTCTTTCTCATACTGGTAAACGCATTTATGACATAACGTGTCAGAGAGAGAGCGTTAAAATGCATTCTATTGCATTAGATGTCAGTGGACGATAGAACGTGTGAATACTCGTCTGGGCAGACAGAGATAGCAGACATGCGTCTGTATTTTTCTCATGTCACGGGCGTTTCGTCAGGCTAGTTCCCGGTTAGGTGTCATACCGTCTAGCATTTTCACCAGACACGAACGTTTCTCTCGGAGTGAAGTGTGATATGACACTCATGCAGCGCTCGGGAATGAGACATATAGTCTGGGTTTTTCCATGACCTTCACGCTTCTCGGTCAGTTTGTTAACGTAGGTGTGAAGACGCACCGGTGGCACTTACGGCATGCGTCTAAGTTACGTAAGTGTTAGGAAAGACGAGAGATTGCGTGGTTTTGGAAATAGGGCACATTCTTTGTGTGTGTTTCATATATCTTAAACGAGAGTTTGAGACTTAATTCACTCAGTAACTTTGCAGTCAAGACTAGAACAAGCCTTCGTTCGATTCCTAAGAATCTCTGTTAATAGAGATGGCATTTAGTATGGTCGAAGTGGTTTAAGTTCTTAGTAGTTCTGTGTTGAGGTAAATATTATATATATATTATATCTAGTATTTTTCGAAGTGTTCGAAGTGTTAGATCGCTTATTTTATTTCCCGAGTTCTTTTGTGCAGAGTGAATAATTTATAAGTCTGTTATATTCTCTAGCTGATGAGTTACAGTGGAAAACAGAATAAATTAAAATTTTTACCTTACACTCAGTCGGCTATTAATGAATTTAATTTAACTGTTAAATAATCAGACGAGAATAATTTTTCTAAACTAACTTATAATGCTAGATACCTCATGAGTGTTGACGGAATACGTATGTATTCCTAATTCATGAGGATTGATGATTTTTAAATATATAGCTTATTGCACGGGAAGTTTTAAATGATAAGTCAAGTTGTACGCTTGCATTTAAAAAAAAACATAAGTTATATTGAGTACATAATATGTAACATATTTCATATGTGGTTTTTCTTTATTCAGTGAATACTGGGGTAACCCAAACTTTGCCGGCGCTTTGTATAGAGACATACCTAATAAATGCTTATACTGGGCCTTTGGAAAAAGGGGGAACCCGTTACACGCCCATTGAGGCATATTGGGAATATGGTGTTAGGCCCATATTATCTTGACCGTCGGCACACGAGGGGTGATGTGGTCGGCATCACGCCGGCCGCCTTAACCTTCCCAGAGTGGCTCTGGTACCCATTTGGGGCTGGGTCGACCCAGGAGCCGTTTGTGGCCTAAAAACTTTCCGCCTCATCTGGGGATCGAACCATAGACCACTGCGCTAGGAAGCCAGTGCACTAACCACTATGCTACCGCGGCTCCTACTGGGCCTTTGAGCCAGTGCATATTTCTACATTAACTCTAATGTACATGCTGCCTTGTGGCGAGAAAAATTACAGAAATCTAAAACATTAACTTTCCGACATTATTTAACCAAGTGTGTGGTAAACCAAGATTATCTGTTGAGAGAAGTTGTCCACCGGTCATCTTCCTAATTAAGGGAAACCTCGTGTTCTGACATTGTGTGGTCGTTTAAGCCTAATTCTTACCTCGTGAGTCAAGTGACACTAACTTTAGTCTGAAATAACTATCGCATGAAGCAGACGCTCCCCAGATCCATTTTGATGAAACCAACAAACAAATCTGCAGAGCTGGGACCTGGTTCATTAAACGACAGTAACAGATAAAAAGTGTGAGTGTCCCAAAGGTTGCGCCAGACGGCGAACAACAGCTCGATTGTAAGTATATCAGGGCCCTGATGAAAGAACCGAGTGAAAGTAGACTGAAGGATATTCTTTGTTTGAGTCACCCACGTTGTAATTTCCTTTATGCAAGTTATTGCTAACAATAGTTACCCTTAGAATAAAACAGAGTATCAAGTCTGTCCATACCTTTAAAAGGGGGAAACCATAGACTCAATCATATGTATCTGTAACTCTTTGGGGTTATCACTTTCTTCTAACGGGACTGTGAGCTATATATCCAGGGGAGGACCATACAAACGGGTCTATCACTATTGTAGCATTCCTTGATTCTTATGACTATTTGTATATATTTTTGGTGTATTTTATATGTTGTGATGTAAGTTTACTATGATAAATAAACTATACCTACATTTATTTCAGTGTGGTGGTCAGTTCGTTCCCATAATATCTATATAATCATTGTTATAGTTTTTCCCACGTCTGTGTGTCTAACTGTCGTCACTTGTATGTGCGGGCACGAGAGTGGATAGATATATATTAATATACTTATTTTTTATAGACTGTCTGACTCCTTTGGATCTGTTGTAGAAGATAGGCGGAAAGAGAGAGAGATTCTCGATTTCCGGGACAGCCTCTATAAATTTCTACCATCTCACTCGTGGAACTCTATTTCTATATCACATCTCACTGTGGCTATCACTCATTCTAACCTATTCAGAAGGGACCAACCCAAGCCTTAATTTCCCTATCAAAAAATCTACGACAATGACTGCCTAGATGAAATTATCATGCTCGGAGATTTCAATTCAATGCCAGAGTTGGATATGACCATGCTAGATGGGGTGGAGTTATCGGAAGATATGGAGAAGATACTCTCGATGACAATGGAAAGCGACTCCTTGGATTCTGCAGTGAGCAGAATCTGATCATTACAAACACAAAGTTCCCCCATAAGCGCATACATGCATACACTAGATGTGAAGCCACAAAGAATGAGAAGTCAGTGATCGACTATGCCATTGTTAGGAGGAGCTCATTCAAATATGTCCGGGATGCTAGAGTCTGGAGGGGGGGGAGAGATTGGAAGTGATCACTACTTGCTTATAATCAAAAGAACAACTGAAAGAGCTGCTCAGCCTAGGAACTGCCCAACATCATGCAAGAAACTAAGTAAACGAACGGGAGAAATGAGCATTAAGACCTACAAGCTGAGAGAGCCAGAAATTACGACCAGATATCAGGGGCTTATTGCTGCAGCGGTGAGCAACACAGAAGAACAACCTGATGACTTAGAAACCATCTGGCTTAATTCAAGGACATTATAAAGACAGCTGCTGCAGAAGCATGTGGTGAAGTCCGACTTGGGAAAAAGAGAAAAAGGACACCTTGGTGGACAGAGGAAGACAAAGAGAAAATAACAGAGAAGAAAATGGCATGGAAACAATACTTAGGAGCTAAAAACACAACAGGACAAATGGAGAAATATAGAGAATATGTGACACTCAGAACAGAAGCAAAGAACAAGGTGCTAGCAGCAAAACAGAAGTCCTGGGAAGAATTTGGAGAAAAGCTAGAAAAAGATGCGTAAGAAAACAAGAAATTGTTCTATAAGACTCTAAAGAAAATGAGGAAGGAAAAACAATGCCCTCTCAAATTTATAAAGGACAAGCAAGGCAAATTGCTTACTGCCCCAAAAGAAGTAATGGAAAGATGGAAAGAATATTTCTCAAAATCCTGGATGGTGAGCAAGGTCAAGCATCAGAAATGATAACCACTAGCACAGAAGAGAAAACCAATGATGGTGAAGATGACATAAAGATGGAAGAACTGACGGCAGCACTGGAGAAAATCAAGATGGGCAAAGCAGCATGACATGATGGTATAACACCAGAAATGGTTACGTACATGGGGGCATCAGGCGACCTATTACTCTTAAGGGTCCCACAGGTAGCGTGGTGCAACAAGACCGTACCAAAGGATTGGGAAATTGCCATCATAACACCAATTTTCAAAAAGAGTGACAATCGACAATGTGGAAACCATAGAGGCATATTCCTTCTCAGTGTCCCTGGTAATCTCTACTCTAGAATCCTAGAGCAGAGACTCCGACGCCTAGCTGAGCCACAATTGGATGAGGTCCAGTGCGGATTCCGAGCAAACCGAAGTACTCAAGACTTAATCTTCACACTCAGACAGCTGAGTGAAAAGGCCCTTGAGTATAAGAGTGAGATCCATCTTTGTTTCATAGATCTGGAAAAGACGTATGACAGGCTCCCCTGGAGCAAACTTTGGCACTGTTTGGCAGGGAAGAACATTCCAGCACCTCTGATTCACGCTATACAGAGCTTCTACAAGTCTTGCAGAAATTATGTGAGGACAGCAAACCAAAAGTCAGAAGAGTTCAGGACCACAACTGGTGTAAGACAAGGTGATATCCTGTCACCTTATCTTTTCATATTCCTCATGGACGATGTAATCAAGGCATGTAAGGAGAGAGCAAGAAAGTATTCAATGGGGTACTGGAAGATGCGACAGGTCTGTATTTCAGAGCTGGCATTTGCTGATGATGTTGCCCTGATTGCTAAATCAGAGGCACATCTCCAATCCAACCTGCAAGTCTGGAAGGAAGAGCTGGAGAAGAGAGGGATGGTCATAAGCAGCTCTAAAACAAAATCCATTGTGATATCATGAGCAGAAAGAAGACATCAAATTAAGCTGGGAGAACAGGTCCTGGAGCAGGTCGACCACTTTAAATACCTCGGAGCTATTATAGACCGAAAGGGAGGCATCAAAAAAGAGTTGGCCATTCGAAAAGCAGCAGCTGGGGGACATTTTTCAGGCCATAAATCGAGGATTCCTCAGCAAGAGAGAGGTTGGTAAGAAAACGAAGATGGCTGTATACCGCTTCACCTATGTCCCAGTCTTGACATATGGATGCGAGTCATGGGCAATGACTACAACCCACAAAAGCCAGATACAAACCTCAGAAATGAGGTATCTGAGGAAGGTGGTTGAAGTAACAAGAAGAGACATGGTCCGCAACCAGACGATACGTTAAGGCGTAAAATCCCACTCCCTGCAGACCCAAGTAGAACAGTCCCAACTAAGATGGTTTGGCCATGTCTGCAGAATGGGAGAAGATCGGCTACCACGACAAGCATGGGAAACAAAGAGCCAGGGATCCAGACCCCCCAGGACGACCCAGAGTCCGCTGGGAGGACAACATTGGACAATCTTTGAAGGACCGAGGACTAGATTGGAACTAGGCCAGGAGGAAGACAGCCGATAGGATAGTCTGGCGCTCTCTCTTCCAAACCTCTACACCTCAATGTAGAAGAGGGACGACTAAGTAAGTAAGTATAAAATGGCTCTACCCCTACTTTTTTATATAAACATTATGTTTGTCTACGGTTTGTTTGGCAAGAAAATATTTCATTCATCAGTATCATAATCTTACCTTACGCTGAATAAGCATATATAATAGGCAACTGAATGACAAGTGCATGAATTTTGATAGGCTGTACAGTCTGACTTTTGAATTATTAAAAAAAAATAATATGTTTTTGAAATGTGAGAATTGTATTGGGTTAACTGACTTAGCATTAAACATGAACTTAACTTCTTTATTGTAAGGTTTGTTTTAAGTTGCATATTTAACTTAACTTCTTTATTGTAAGGTTTGTTTTAAGTTGCATGTTTAACTTAACTTCTTTATTGTAAGGTTTGTTTTTGTAAGTTGCATATTTAACTTAACTTCTTTATTGTAAGGTTTGTTTTAAGTTGCATATTTAACTTAACTTCTTTATTGTAAGGTTTGTTTTAAGTTGCTTGTTTAACTTAACTTCTTTATTGTAAGGTTTGTTGTTGTAAGTTGCATATTTAACTTAACTTCTTTATTGTAAGGTTTGTTTTAAGTTGCATGTTTAACTTAACTTCTTTATTGTAAGGTTTGTTGTTGTAAGTTGCATATTTAACTTATCTTCTTTATTGTAAGGTTTGTTTTAAGTTGCATATTTAACTTAACTTCTTTATTGTAAGGTTTGTTTTAAGTTGCATATTTAACTTAACACCACTGACAGTCATACGAGTCTCAGACTCCGGATGTCCATCCCGCAGCAAAGTTTGTTCATTTGTTGTTGTTTCCGTAACTTCATTGTTTTTTACATAGACAGGGGTGTCGGCTCTATGCTAAAACCCCCAACCTGAAGAACCAGGGTGTCTGCTTTAGTCTGACCCCTGCCCGCGCAAACCTGTCCAGCTTGGTAGAACCTTCTAGGAGTAAAACTCCCGCTGGCATAGCTCTGGGGGGTAATCAGGGTACGCAAGCCGCCACACCTCGACAAGGTATTGACACCGAATCTTTTGGCCGAATACCATCACCAACCAAGATCTGCTTACTCGGAGCAAGCAAGAGGACATGCACACCATCATAGCTGGCAGACGCTGGAGCTGGGTTGGCCATGTCCTCAGAAGAGACCCCGATGCCATCACAAGAACAGCTATGCTATGGACCCCTGAAGGAAAACGAAATCGAGGCCGACCAAAAACAACTTGGCGGAGGACTGTAGAGGCTGATATGCAAAGAATGAAGCAGAGTTGGGGAACTGTTCGAAGGATGGCCACCAACCGAGCAAAGTGGAATCAATTTGTTGTTGCCCTACAAGACGCCACTAGGCGTGATGGCCACTGACTGCTTGACGGTCGGCGGCTAAGGATCAAAGAAGAAGAGAAGATTTAACTTAACTTCTTTATTCTAAGGTTTGTTGTAAGTTGCATATTTAACTTAACTTCTTTTTTGTAAGGTTTATTGTAAGTTGTATATTTAACTTAACTTCTATATTATAAGGTTTGTTTTAAGTTGCATATTTTTCAAGGTGAAAAAAACATCATGTCAATGAAAAAATATTTTATTCGTTATTTGATTCTGTAATCTAAGTTGTCACAGTGCTACATATTTGTTGATCATCATCATCTTTACTTTCCGTTCCCCGTGGAACATAGGGCTGAAACAGTTGCTCTCCATCGATTTCTATTCTGGGCTGTCTTTTTCAACTGTGCCCAAGTCATTCCAATTTCCCTAGCCTCCCTTCCACTGTTCTTCCCCAAGTTCTCCTTGGCCTCCCCACTCTTCTTTTCCCTTGTGGGTTCCATTCAAGGTCACATCTGGCTATGCTTGATTGTTCTGTTCTGAGTGTATGTCCTATCCATACCCACCTTCTTACCTTAATGTCCATCTGTCTTGGCTGTTGTCAATATGATAAAAATATGTAATGTTTTCAAAACTTCAAACAGTAAAAATAGATCTTGCCAGGAATTGTAAAAAGTCAAGAAGCACTTCACAAAATTAGGCACAAATTCAACCTGTCAGACAGAATGATTTACTTATTATGTGATGGTTCAAATACCCAGCTTTTGTGTTAGCTTTTTTTCTTTTTTTGATGGGGAGAGGGGGGAGAGGGAGGCAAATAATAAAACAGTCAAGCTAAATTTGAGTTTTTACGATTAAACCTTTTTGACTTTATTTGTTTTCTTTTACATGTATAGTATGTCTGTTCTTTTCTATCCACAGTAACTGTTTTCTTTGTGTATTTTTCTGCTCGTAGACCTACATATGCCTACCAAGTTTGTAAAGGGTAACAGGGAACCCGTGTTCGATTCCGGAAAAGAAGCGTGAGAAACGGCTACCACATCCAAGGAAAGCAGCTAGCGCCCAACTTACCCATTTCCGGCAAGGGAAAGTAACATCGAAAAATACTAATAAGGAACTTTTTCGAGGCTTCGTAATTTGAATGAGTACATTTTAAACCCGTTAACGAGGATCCATTGGAGCTGGAATTAAAGCGACAGCTGAACGGATTTCAATACAACATTTTGACGTGCCTGGCCTCATGTAGAACTGATGACCTAGACACCGCTTGTGTACGAGCATGCATGTGTTAGTACAGGCTTCCTGATAATACTGCAATGTTGATTCCATGCTCCTTAACGCCAAAGAAAAATGAAGAAGTACTTTTGATCTCAAATAGCGTATATTAGTTGCCTAGTGAGAACAATGGTTGCTACGATTATTATGTTCAACACCAAAAGATTTCAATGCGAGGTTTTGACGGGCCAGGCTCTACAACTTATAAAACTGTTACAGTAGAAATGACCGCTGTAAGAACATGCAAATGTTTAGTGAAGACATCCTGAAAACAGTGGTGCAATGTTGATTCCATTCTCCGTAACGAGCAGATGAGTTAGTGCAGGCTCTCTAAGAACAACAACAGTGCTGGCTGCATGCTACGTAAGAAGAGCCAACAACAAAGAAGGAGTAAAATTTTCCACGCAACAATGCTAACCATGACAAGAGAACAGATAGCTGAATTAAATTTGAGGATTGGAATGGGATTTGGAGCCCACAGACAGCCACCTACCGGCAAGATCAGTATCATGTCACGTGTTGACTTGTTGCAATCGTCGACCAAGAGTCTTATTTTATCCTCACATACTTTCTCTTCCTAATGACATAGTTGACAAGGACATGGGTTTATTTCAACATGAATGACAAAAATTGTGTTCATCAACAGTAAACATATCAGCCTTTGTAATTGTCGTATATGGTATACTGGGCGGGGTACCAATGGTATACCTTTACAACAGGTAACCATCACAGGGTGATGTTATGGATATTGAGGGAATTGTCTGAAGGTATGAATTATACATCCACACATGAGTGAAATAATAAAACAGGCTGTGAACAGGATGTACTCTGGGAAACTCTATGCTCCGCGTGTATTGGAAAATCCGTGCTGACTTTTGGCGAACTTGTCGCTATATTTCGGGGTTCCATCGTGGACTGTGTCGTATGGCTTCGCCCTTCCTCCGCTCATTCTTCGTCCATCTTGTCCTGCGACATCGGTATGCTCGCGAGCAATTTCAGTGCACGTCAGTCGCTAAAAGTGGGTGAGCTCTCGTAACCAACTCGCCACTCCGTGCTGGGGGGTTCGGTTGCAAAACAAACCATGGTTTTGGATTGGCCGCCCGATATAGAAATTGTCCGCCCCTGGTCACCAAGCCTTCTATCGCGACATATTGTCGCCCCTTTTGTTTCCTTGTCGTATTGCTGTGAGTGGTTTATCTTTAATTTCTTTCATTGTCCCACCACGTAGACAACATGCCGCTCTCAACGTAGGCTCCCATCTGATAACCAACATTCCTGTGCGTGTCACGCAATCCGTTGTTGTCGATCGCTCTGGCGAGTACGCTATTGTATAAATGTGATGACACTCGTTTTGTTGAAGCATGGGATTAAAGTATCAAACGAATTCATTCTATGGTCCATCTGGCCGCCTCCTGCGCTACTAACCAAGTGAGTTCCAAAAGATAATGTAAGTTTGGGAAATATCAAAGGGATGATTAAAGGTACACTTAGGTAAAAGCTGTGATTAGGAAAAATAACTTTTAAAATGATGAAAGAGCATACCGGGAGAGAAATAAAGTAAGAATGATGATGAAAAGGTGCAGGACGATAAAGCACAGGAACACTTTATCACAATAATACAAGCAAGTGATACAATCTTAACAGTTCATTGCTCTTTAAAACTATGAGATAACGCCAAGAAAACCTTGTGCATAACAATTCTGGTTAGTACAAAGGTCATAGCAAGTCTTCGTTTATAGTGTGTAAGAAAAAGACATCCCTCACAATATTTAATGAACAAGTCGAGCTTCAAAAAATTGTAATCAGCTTCACTATCAGTTTCATTTCTTCTCCTTGTGCAGCATTGAGCCACCACTGCAGTATTCACATGCTCTTTCTGTTTCATATCGTGAAAGAGGCATCATCCCCCTGTGTTCAATTTCTGGTTTTTTTTCATTCCGTTTGCTCTTCAGCGCGTCTTTCTATTCAAACATCTAGATGGATTAGTTATGAAGCTACGGAGCAAGCCGTCAGAACTGATAGAAGGAGAAGTGGAAAAAAGGTAAATAGAGTGTAATTTGACTAATTACTTGTTGTTGTTCCGATCCCCAAGGATTCGAGTATTCACTCTTTTACCCTTGCGGCAATTTGGGGGCATCGTTATGGGCTTTCTTACAACCCCAGAGAACTTCCCGAACTCAGCGGGCGCAGCTGGCTGAGGTCACACCAGGCCCACTAATTGGCGTGTGTGCAATGCCATGAGAGGTATGGTCCTCTATACCCTGCAAGGGGGTCAGACTAATTACTTAATAGTGCTTTTATCACAACGTTTCAATGAAACGTTCAATGATCTTCAAATTGTTTTGCCTTTTGTTTTTGTTCTTGAGAATCTATAAAACTACTTTTGTTTTCATGTGTTATTTGCTATAGATGTCAACAATTTCCAACAGCTGACAGTTTCAAAGATCTTGTGACCAGTGTGTGTGGAGGGAGGGGATTAACAGGCTGAAATTATGGACTGAGGAAGCAGTTCCTACCGACCAACAAGCCTGCTTGCTTGCCTACCTACCTTCCTACCTACCAACCAGCCTGTCCTACCTACCAACCAGCCTGTCTTGCAATCTATACCAACAACCAGCAGCCTGCCTATCTAATAAATTCCCAAACAATGTTATTCTACTGTTTATAGCACCTAACTGACTTTCAACGTATTTTAAGTGCGGCCTTTAACACAAAAGAAACACAATTTATACAGCAACTGATTACTCAAACGTCAAAGTTTGTTCCGCTTTAAAACAAATTGTTCTATGAGGCATATTGAAGACCGGCTTCGACAAGGTCCTATCATTCATGCTCTATCTGTTCGAAAGGTCTAGTGTTTTAGGAACAAAGAAAGCACATATGGCCCTCACCTGTATCATTCCTGGAAAAACTCTTAAAAGTTACCAATAACCTCAAGCTGATCTCTGCTTTCCCTGAACATATACAAGTTTACGTAGAAGGAAGAGGAAGAAGAAGAAAAAGAAAAATCATTCATAAATTCACGACACTGTCTTACAGCACCAGCGTCGGATTAAGAATTCCGGAGGGTATAAGTATTAATGATATTTTGGGGCCTCTCTCCAATCTTCTAAAGGGTAAAACTACAAAAAACTAGTGGATTTCAGATAATTGTCTTTAATAATATATAATAGTATGGTAAAAAAAAAAAAAAAATCAAGAGTTCTGTACAGCCCTTAGATTTTGTTAAAGGTTCTGGGTCCCCTGCTGTGTTGTGTAATCTAACTTATACTGGATAATAGGAGAACAACAGAAGTGATTGCGTCATGAATAGACTGGTTTGCCCTAGGTAAACTTCCGGTGTTATTTGTTGCTGGTCGCACTAATAACCCCTGTCATCGAAGCATCATTTTTTGGTGGTGCTTAGCTGGCAGGGAGGATAGTGTGTTTCGCTTCCATAACTAGGCGGGGGTGCCGCACGGAAGGTCCTGGGTTCGATTCCCCGGTAAACCACTCACGTCTGTTGTTTTTCTGTTGTCTAGTTTTCTACTTCTTTATTATTCACGAGTGCCAGAAAACATACCTTTATGTGTGTGTAATATTTACAAAAAATGAAAAAAGCGGGGGTGGAAGTAACTAATAAACTAACTGTTGTATAGATTCTATTACCCCGCACGCACGAGTGTACTAACGTGCACGTGGCGTTGCTGTAGATCTCTGTGCGTTTTGACTCCATTTTTTTTCGCGGGTGTTCCTGTAAGCCTGGGGCCCGTCCCGAATATAGTGGGCCTTATGAATAATCCGGCGCTGTACAGCACCTTGCTTTTTTATTACTAAATGTACTGTGGACTCGTTCATTTTAACATCGGCTGGAAAAAAATAAGGTTGTTGTTCTAACCTACTTAAAACATGTAACTAAAATTACACATTGTTATGCAATGATACCGCTGTTTTGTTAACTCTCCCTCCACAATATACATATATTGTTTTCTTAAGGTCTTTGGCTGATGCAGGTCGACTTGCCCAGAATCGTGATGCGTTCAGAGCAGCTGTAATGGAGACAACGTTCTGGAAAGAATACGTCACATGATGATGAAGGTCTTTGTAGTGATAGACACAGCGTAGGAAAAACAATAAATGTTTCCGAATTGAAGTGAGAGATAGCTCTCTACGGAACACATCATTTCAGCAATATTAGATGGATAAATAAACGTGGGGAAGTCCATGCGACAAAAATAGAAGCCATGTTTACTTTGTTACGATTACACGAATATTCAAAATATTTTCTAAAAACGTCCTGGAGCAGACATGATAAAAAATTGTAACCCATTTGTGAAAAAAGAAATACAGATACAAAGCTCCATAAAACAAAATATAAGTGTTTATTTATTCTATTACTCATTTATACCGTATTTGCCGGCTTATAAGACGCATGGACGTATTGGAGGCACACTTTTATCCACGGACATTTTTGGGGAAAAAAATAATGTTAGTACATCTCATCATACATTTATTGAAAAAAAATTGAAGTAATTTTCATTGAATTGATATGTAAAAACAAAATAATCTATCAAGGGAACAAAATGTAGAGTTACATTAAAGCTTTTAATTTTTATCCTCAAAACTCAGAAAATCGTTATCTTCAGAACTAGATAAACCATCTTTAAAAATCTCTTCTGTATCAGAAATCAAGTCATTACTGTCTTCACACAATACATTATCCCCAGTACTGTCAAGGGTATTATTATTATGTTACAAAACTATCTCCAGTTTCACTGCATTCCACGAAGTTCTAACCGATTCACACACCTCTACCTTCTTCCTTCTTCCTGTCGGTATCACTTCAAAATCTGAAGACTGTATGCTGCTATTCCACTTCTCCTTCATGAATACTTTAAATTATTTATTTCTACAGACATCTAATGGTTGGTTAGGCTTCCTGGAATTACTGTTAACTGTGCTTGTGGAAATGGGTTCACTCGCAATCACTACAACAAACGGGCGCGAATGGCACAGCGTACTTACATAAACACTGACTAGCAGACTTTGGCCGATCAAAATTCCACCTGAAATTTCAGCTTTCGGTATAAAAGACTTTTGAGACAAATATTTAGGGCCAAATAGTGCGTCGTATAGGCCGGCAAATACGGAGTATATACATATATAAAGCTGAAATTTCAGGTGGAATTTTGATCGGCCAATATATATATATATATATATATATATATATATATATATATATATATATATATATATGTGTGTGTGTGTGCGTGTGTGTGAGCGTGTGTATGTGTGCTCCGTGTAGTGCCCTGGGTTCTCTAGAGACACAAAGAAAGAATAGGACGACCGTACCCTCAGGCATGTCGTACAAGGCGACTAATATGAGGATGTACAAGAGGGTTCGCAACTATATAATGTAAAATAAATTGATACAGAAATCAGCAGTTCAAGAACACGCGATCGCTTGTGCAGGTTGACTGCAAGTGGAACCCTTTGCAATGGTTGGTCAATTCTCTATATGGAACAAAATGATCATCGAGGAATGTTAGCGTGGTGGTACAACTGACAGTAGTAAGTAACAAGTGTGACCTACTCGTATTACCATTACCGTTACCGTTATTACCGTTAGGTGGCGTACGCGTCACGGGTCAGCCCTGATAGATAATGAAAATGGCGGACAACTGAGTTAGTGCACTTTGGGTGCCAAGACAGTTTTCCGCTTTTGACCGGCATAGAAGAGTTCAAGTCTGCACTGAGTTGAAGGATCGTTTTGGCAGGGAAGGCCAGAATTTTCTGAATCACTTCATTACGTGTGATGAAACCTGGGTGCATCATTTTATTCAGGAATCAAAACGTGCATCCGTGCAGTGGAAGCATATGGACTCACCACCACCCAAAAAATTTCGAAAAATTGCGTCTGTTGGGAAAGTGATGGCGAGTGTTTTCTGAGACAAATGTGGCATTATTCACGTGGATTTTCTACCCCGTGGTGCCACTATCAACAGTGAAGAGTACTGTCGCATTCTAAGTGATGTGCATAACCATCTGGGAAAAAACGGCCTGGTTTGATAAGAAAATGCGCCCTGTTTCTACAGGATAACGCACGACCACATAACGCTCACCGCACCACGTGCAAATTACAGCAACTCGGGTGGGAGGTATTGCCACATCCCCCTTACAGCCCAGACCTCGCTCCGAGCGACTTCCACCTGTTTGGACCCCTGAAAGAGTTCCAGTGAGGTCAGCATTTTAGCACTGATGACGAAGTGAAGCAATGTCCTACGATGGTTCAGGAGTACTGACATATCTTTCTACGCTAAAGCTTTTCAAGCATTAATTAAACGCTGGGATAAGTGTATAAATGTTGCACGGGATTATATCGAAAAATAAATGGCAATTTCACTCCTACAAATTTGTTCTTTTAGTTTGTACAAACAAAAGTCCCGGTTTGACTTGAACGACCCTATATATATATATATATATATATATATATATATATATATATATATATATATATATATATATATATATATATATATATATATATATATATATATATATATATATATATATATATATATATATATATATATATATATATATATATATATATATATATATATATATATATATATATATATATATATATATATATATATATATATATATATATATATATATATATATATATATATATATATATATATATATATATATATATATATATATATATATATATATATATATATATATATATATATATATATATATATATATATATATATATATATATATATATATATATATATATATATATATATATATATATATATATATATATATACTGAAGCACATTTAAAACGCACCACTATTATATATGGGCTGATCACCCGTTGGCTTGTCACACCGATTACGGAAACAACGGCAGATGGATCTATTTGTTGTTGCCCTAAAGACGCCGCTAGGCGTGATGGGAAACTACAACAGAGAAAATCAATCTGCTGTTGCCCTTAAGACGCCACAAGGCGTGATGGCCTCTGACTGCTTGGTCGGTCTTTGGCTAAGGACGGAAGAAGAAGAGAAGACTATTATATATACTGATGCCGAGAAGCTGGAAAAAAAAGTGTGGGGATGGATTTTCCTCGTGTTTGTCATGAGGTAGAGAGAGAATGGCTGCTGGAATGGAAAGTGCATGATTCAACCCACGGGTTTATGTACAGACTACATGAAAACAATGAAAGTTACACGTGCAACACGATTCCCAACAGCTATGACCCTGAAAATGTGTACGCGTTGTGGCAGTATACTCGGTATAAAAAGGCCGTTGAGACAAATCACCCAGTACATATGCTTGAAATGCCACGATTATCTGAAAACGACCGCCAACGAGCCATTGGTATGTTGGAGACCGGAATGAGCTCACGGGCCATTGCCAGAAGGATGAATTGCCACCACAGCACTATTGTACGTCTCAATGAACGTTACGGAACCACTGGCAGTGCCCGGGGTAGACTTCAAAGTGGTCAACCATGAGTTACTACCCCTGCGCAAGATCGTCCTATTGTGCTGAGTCACCTAAGGAATCGTTCTCTCCCGGCAAGTCAAACAGAAAGAGCAATAGTGGGTAGACGTGGGCAAGTCTCTCGAATGACAGTCATACGACGACTCAGAGATACAGGCCTTACTGCAAGACGACCTTATGTTGGGCCAAACTTGACTCACAGACATCGTCTGCAGCACCTGCAATGGGCAGAACAACATGTCAGATGGACTAGACTGCAGTGGAATGCTCTCCTATTCACAGACGAGAGCAGATTCCACATATCCTTCGCTGATGGACGTATGCGGATTTGGCGACGGTGTGGAGAACGCTTTGCAGATTGCTGTGTTCGTCAGCACAACCGATTTGGAGGTGGTAGTATTCACATTTGGGGAGGATTCAGTTTTCACAATCGCATGCCTCTTCACGTCTTCCGTGGAAATGTTAATGCTGTGACATATCGAGATGAGGTTCTGGATGCACTGGTTGCTCCTGCGTTCATAAATTATCCAGACTTGCAGCTTCTCCAGCAGGATAACGCACGTGCGCACACCGCATGCATTACGCAGCAGTATCTACAGCAGCAGAACATTATGACGATTGATTGGCCTGCCCTATCACCAGACATGTCCCCTATAAAACATCTGTGGGACGAGCTTGGACGCAGAGTCTACAGGCAAGGTTCTCCAGCTAATCTGCAACTGCTCGAAGCTGCTCTTACACGTGAATGGGACTTGATTCCCCGGAATTTCCTTCAGAGACTTGTGCGTTCCATGCGGAGCCGCTGCCAAGCTTGTTTGCAAGCACACGGTGGACATACCAGATACTGAGGATAGTGTGAATGAATTTTTTTATTGGTTGCATTATTGGTTTTCTCCCTTGCCTGCACAGAATGCAATGAATTTCATAACAATCAACTGCACAAATTAATGACCAGCATGGATTCATAGGAAAATGAATAAAGATTCCAAATATGTAAACTTGTAAACACTTATATTTTACATTTCACACTCTGTTCCTGGATTATACAGGTGGTGCGTTTTTAATGTGCTTCAGTATATATATATATATATATATATATATATATATATATATATTATATATATATATATATATATATATATTCTCCCACTACAGGAGGACTCCATAAACTACTGTCATCACAACATTTCATGTGTTGCCATTACAAATCTCCACCTACCATCATTAACACTACATGTACTACCATCACAAGTTCTTACTACCATCACAATACTCCACCCTCTACCGTCACAAGACTCTGTGGCTCGGGCTCCCTAATCAGCCGTAGGGGTCCACGAATTGTGGCCAGAAGTTTAAAGTAAATGATAGTTTAGAAAGAAGGTAGAGAACTGTAGAATAACACTTTGCTGAATAATCGTGTTGTAGTGTATTGGCCACTGTTGAATGTCTGGATGCGGATGTTATCTTTAGGGTCATGCACTGATCATCACTGAAGAAAGTCTTCTTCAGTTACCTCTGCATCATCGAATGAACCTGTCATGTTGACATTGAGTGGGAGTGTCAAGTAACGCGAATGGTGTAGTAGTTCGGTGTAACAGACTACTTGATAATACCTCTCACACACTCTCATGTAATGCAATGACGACTTGAACTGCCGCTGACATTTCAATAGTTTAATGAAGGCACGCACACTGGACAGCACGGATACAGTCATGGGTACATGTTGACATAAATTCATTGGTTATTTGAATCGTGGATGATACATTCATGTAGTAGTGAAATATCATTCAACCTAAGGTAGCATTCACTGTTCTGGTAACTAATCGCCGTATCCTCTACTGACTGAACGCGTCAATGAGGATCGGTAAACATACAAAAGTCATTGCCCGAACCTTCATTTTATGGCTAAGTTCTTAAGCTGAGATATGTTCAATGTTTGTATAATAATCATAAACCACGATAGTGGGTTTTCACCTCATAACAAGATCTCGATACCACTGCCCGATAGTAGGATACATAATCTGTTCTCTTGACAGTGATCAAAAATATGATGACAGGAATATAACATGGCCGCCTTCCTGAGTTGTCGCTCACTCACTCGCAGGAGGGTGGATATAAGCCAAAGTTAATTTAGAATGTGCATATAAATAATTTCATAAAGTTTTCCATACAGCTCTACAGTAATCAGGTTACTTCATATAGACATAACTGCTGTAGGAAAGCCTGTCATCTTCGTCGATACAAAACACGACCCTAGCGATACGAAGCACAATATTCCATCTAGGTCTAACCGACTCGAGATCATCAAAAATAGGGTCTGGCATACCTGGAGTCCGATTCACACATATGAGGAGGATCTCTGACAAATAGACTCTTGCAGAGACATAAACTTCTCCTGGAAAAACATCTACGAATCACTGTTAAACCTTAAACAGTGCCAGCCCTAGGAAACACACTCAGCCATTCTTGGGCGACATTATCGGAACTCTTCACAACCCAGTAGGACTACGAAAACCTGCGCTAGATTCCGGCAGAAAGAATATAGTCCGACCTGAACATACAAAGGTATACAATATACGACTGAATCTTCTTTCACTAGACAAGTAGTACACATGAATTCAGGCCATAAACATAACAAGCAAAATTAATCTATTTTCTGGCCCGAACAAATAAGAACGGACATGAATTCAATATCCATGCGCCGAATCAATATCAAGAACGATCACTCATATAATCAAACGTATGAATCAAACATGGATTATCTGGCTTTACAAAAGAAAGCATTTTCGTACCCAATTAAATACAACAATATATTTTCCATATTAAATAGACATATCGTACATTTGTAATATGTGCGTCAAAATATGCACGCAAACTATTACCACACTTCCCGGGAAAAAAAAGGTACATTTTTTTTTTAAAACATCTAGGAGCAACATACAATAGGCTCACAACGCACCAATAACAATGCGCAGATGATAAGCATTGAGAATATATTTCATGATCTTAGAGAAAGTATTTCTCTAAGTATAAACATTTCCAGAGAGGTGTCACCAACGCATACTACAATACTGGCAATGCCACACTTTCTACATCAGTTATACATAAATTTCATGTTAGATATCTTAACATCATGATTATCAAAGACGAAAAACATTGAAAGATCAGCGGTGAATAAACATCAATGATCCGCTAAGTAGTGTTACAATCAATATATGATATATTACATATGTGTACACATTTCAACATAGGAACAACTGTAGCAAAGTTAGGCATATAATTTAACAGTTATGAATCATGTGGGCATCTAGACAAAATATCTGCCATCACATTTTCTGACCCACGGATAGCTCGCACCGAAAAATGAAACGGCTGCAGAGCAATCGCGTATCGCGTTGATCTCGCGCTCTTCAGATTTTTACTCTGAATAGCCGTAAGAGCTTTCTGGTCAGTTTCCACAATGAAATGCGCGCCAAGAAGAAATCTTTGAAGTTTAAGGATTGACCAAACCATAGCCAATAAGTCACGGTCTAGGACCGAGTAATTCTTCTCCGCGGCATTTAATTTTCGAGAAATATACATCACAGGATGCAGAGTTCCAGAGTACTCTTGCATTAGTGCCGCTCCAATCCCAGTGGATGAAGCGTCACTACGAAGAATAAATGACTTATCTTTAGTAGGTAACACCAAGATAGGTGAAGTAGAAAACATCGTTTTAACCTTATCCAAAGAGGATTGACATTCTTGAGTCCAATTGACTATATTAGGAGACCCTTTCTTTAACAAAGAAGAAAGAGGTGACATAATTGAGGACAGATTCGGAATGAATCGTCCATAAAATTGTATGAGACCTAAGAGACTTCGCACTTGCTTTTTAGTCTTAGGCATAGAAATGTTAAGTATCTTACTTGTATTATGGTCTTCTGTTTTTAGAAAACCATAACCAACCCGGTGACCTAAGAAAGATATTTTGCTAAAACCAATACAAGCTTTAGATGGTTTCGCTGTTAGGTTATGCTCGCGTAAGATAGAGAATAGTTCGTTTAACCCGTTATAGTGATCTTCCCAAGTATCACTGAAAAGACAGATGTCATCAAGATATGCAATGACATCTGAGCGATGAGATAGGATTCGACGCATCATGCGTACGAATGTTGCAGGGGCGTTCATTAGGCCGAAAGGCATGAAATTCCATTGGAATAGACCCCTAGGCGTCGAAAAAGCAGTAAATGGTTTGGCGTGTTCGGATAGTGGAACTTGCCAATATCCCTTAGACAAATCGAGTTTAGTAAAGAAATGAGAATTCGATAGTCTAGTAAGTAGCTCTTCAAGTAAAGGCATAGGTTCAGCATCAAATTTCGTCACTTAGTTCAATTTGCGATAATCAACGCAAAGACGTATGTTGTTGTCTTTTTTTCGCACGATAACCATCGGTGAAGAATATGCTGATGTGGATGGTTCAATTATTTCCAACTCTATCATTTCATCCAACTCTTTTTCTACCTGTGCTTGAAAATGTATCGGGATAGGATACGGTCTGACTCTTATAGGATTATGGTCAGTAAGAATAATGTCGTGTTCAATGACATTAGTTCGACCAGGAATGTCAGTAAGGACATCCTGAAATTGTTGTAACATAGCAGAAACTTGTTTCTGTTCTCCTGGAGATAATTCAGGAGAAATCGCAACATCTTTCCATGACTCATTAGAATGAAGCAGAATCATTGGAAAAGGGAGATTCACATCTGAGAAACTCGTTTCCTCATCCTGTATTACTGACAGTGATGAGTAATGTCCATGTGGGACTGGTGAATCGTCCGTTGCCTGGAAAACAGGTTGTAAATAATCCGGACGTTCGTGGAATTCCGTGAGCATGTTGATGTGGAAGGTCTTATGCTTCCCATCAGTATCGACAATATAGTCGACATCGGAAACTTTTGATATTACATCGTACGGACCTTTCCAAGAAATAAGGAGTCTGTTTTCTCTACAAGGTAGCAGGACCAATACTTTGTCACCTGGACAGAGTTGTCGCAAGCGTCTGGTCTTATTGGCAAATTGCCTTGCCTTCTGTTTCGCAAATTCAGAAGAAGCAGTTGCCAATTTGCATGCTTCAATAATCTTGTGTCTAAGTGCAATGACATATTCATAAGAGGATTTTGTGTCATCGACAATATTATCAGCAGTTATGAGATCATGAAGTAGAGACATAGGACCTCGCGGTTTCGCGCCAAAGACAAGTTCAAAGGGAGAAAATCCTGTATGTTCATTGGCGACCTCTCTGTATGCAAAGAGAGCCGCGGGTAAAACCCTGTCCCAATCCTGAGGATGATCCTCAGTTATCTTACCTAGTAGGTTTTTCAGAGTTCTGTTAAGACGCTCTACCATGCCATTGGACATAGGATGATAAATACTACTCAGAGATCTTTCTATCTTAAGAGTTGACATCACTTGAGACATGGTGTCCGATACGAGTTGGGTACCATGGTCTGACAATATTTCTCCTGGAAATCCCAGACGAGAGAATATAAGCCAAAGTTACACAACAACACGATTATTCAGCAAAGTGTTATTCTACAGTGATCAAAAATATGATGACAGGAATATAACATGGCCGCCTTCCTGAGTTGTCGCTCACTCACTCGCAGGAGGGTGGATATAAGCCAAAGTTAATTTAGAATGTGCATATAAATAATTTCATAAAGTTTTCCATACAGCTCTACAGTAATCAGGTTACTTCATGTAGACATAACTGCTGTAGGAAAGCCTGTCATCTTTGTCGATACAAAACACGACCCTAGCGATACGAAGCACAATGTTCCATCTAGGTCTAACCGACTCGAGATCATCAAAAATAGGGTCTGGCATACCTGGAGTCCGAATCACACATATGAGGAGGATCTGTGACAAATAGACTCTTGCAGAGACATAAACTTCTCCTGGAAAAACATCTACGAATCACTGTTAAACCTTAAACAGTGCCAGCCCTAGGAAACACACTCAGCCATTCTTGGGCGACATTATCGGAACTCTTCACAACCCAGTAGGACTACGAAAACCTGCGCTAGATTCCGGCAGAAAGAATATAGTCCGACCTGAACATACAAAGGTATACAATATACGACTGAATCTTCTTTCACTAGACAAGTAGTACACATGAATTCAGGCCATAAACATAACAAGCAAAATTAATCTATTTTCTGGCCCGAACAAATAAGAACGGACATGAATTCAATATCCATGCGCCGAATCAATATCAAGAACGATCACTCATATAATCAAACGTATGAATCAAACATGGATTATCTGGCTTTACAAAAGAAAGCATTTTCGTACCCAATTAAATACAACAATATATTTTCCATATTAAATAGACATATCGTACATTTGTAATATGTGCGTCAAAATATGCACGCAACAAGAACCTTTACCCAAAATTGCTCTTGGCAGTAGAATAGATTGAATGATAGCTTTCTCATGTAGGAAGCACTAGAGAATTAATGACATCAAATGCAAAAGAAACAAAAAACAAAAACAATATAAAAAACTGAGATATACTGTGCTTCTGCCAGGTTCTTATCCCCGCTCCTCTTCTGCAGTTTTATTATATGTGGATAAGGACATCATGCTCATGGACGAATGCCCATAGCTGAAGAAAATATTCAGCAATAAGTAGATGTGAGAACATAGTATAGTGCGTGTGCGAACACGACGTATCACACAAACAAAAGTTATTAACTCAAACTATATTTACGCATATAATAAATGTATATTTATTTATTAAGTATTTGGAGCTAACAAGGTTTAAAGAAGAAGCATATGGTTATCAATAAAATCAGATGTTAATTTAAAAGGTAAACTGCTGCCTTGTGCAAATTTGAAGATTTCTTCTTCTTCTTCTTCCTCGTTCGCCTTCAGACTTCCACATTTATGACTCTAATAAAGGCAGTAGTCAACCCAAGGCTCCCAACATCTCCAAACAGTTTTTCGTTGACAGAAGTGGGTTGTTGCCATATGCTACTCCGTTCATTACTGTAGTTTGGACAGTATTGCAGCAGGTGTTCGACTGTCATTGGGCTGGTACCGCAGATGCAGAGATCTGTTGCACCAATTTTGTATTTGTGGTACAGATGGTATCTCAATCTGTTGTGACCAGTGCGTAGCCGAAAAATGATGACCTGTTCTTTTCTGGATAGTTGATGATATGCATCATTTTTCAAATGTCCCGGGTGCTCTCTTTCCCATTTGGACTTGAATGTAGCCTTTATAGTAGTCTTTGCCGTTGCGTAAGTTGTCTCTATATCATTTTGTTGTAAGGCACCTCCTTCCTTAGCAAGTCTATCTGCCTCCTCATTTCCTGGTATGTTGCAATGGGCTGGTATCCACTGGATAGTGCACTTCTTGAAGCATTCGGCTAGTCTTTCAAGGGAGATTATCAGATCTTTCAATCCTTTAGTTTGGTGGCTCTTCAGCGCTGATATTATTGAGAGGGCATCTGAAAAGATTACTATCTGTTTTTCTGCCTGTGCTTTGCATTCAATAAGAGTTTCAGCTGCCTGTTTCAGGGCTTCTGCTTCAGCACAGAAGTTATTGCAGTATTTTTCAGTGGCAATTGCCATAGAGTGAATTCTATTCTTTAATTTTATGAGGATGCCTGCACCCCCATTTTCAACTGCATTTGTTGCCGAACCATCAGTATATGCATGTGTCCAAAGATTTCAAACTATTATCTTAAAAAACAGGAATTGTCATCATAGAAAAATCGATGAGACGGATACGTAATAATTTGAGTCATGCAGTTTCACTTACCTGTTTCTTCTTTTTTTTTTAATTCCGCGTTGCGTTACAAGTGAAGACTTGCTTTCGTCGCAACTGGGTCTCAGTGGACTTTTATCACACATCAGCTAATCGAGTGAAGCAAGTATGTCTCTTCACCAGCACGTCTTCTGGAGAGTACATTGTGTCTTCCAGAACTATCTTCTATAAATGTCCACTAGAAACTAGAGAGAGGCGCATAGATTACTGTGATGTGTATCGCCACCCTTGCTCCGCAGTAGTGATCCAACAGTTGCCAAATGTAGAGCATAATGGTAGGGGTATTCTAAGGTATTAAACCTACGCTCAAGATTACTCTGGGCCGACATATGAAAAGAAGAAAGATGTTTCTATTTAAGGGGACCTCATAGGAGGTTAAAGAAAAGCAAGCAACTGAGATCATCTAAGCTGTCATGAACGTATATTCTCCAGGCCCTTCTATGGGAAAATGTTGACTCGCGGAGCTTCAGCCCCCAGCTGAAGGTGATTCAGCTACGAGGTATTATTAATGTTATAGCTTTATATGTTTATGTATTTAACACAATATGAGTCATACGGGAGCAGACATACAATTCACTCAATAGTGATCAATCTAAAGATAGCGCTAAAGTTACAGATAAACAGGTTTAATAATCACGTAGAGTTTAACAAAATTTAAAAATAAATAACATGGCTCCGCACTATCGCAGTGGTTAGTGCACTTGCTTCCTAGCTCGGTGGCCCATGGTTCGACCCCCAGTTGAGGTGGTATTTTTTAGACAGCAAACGTCTCCGGGGTCGATCCAGCCTCATGATTTGGGTATCAGAGCAATGCTGGGAAGGTTGAGGCGGACTGCGTGGTGCTTACCACATCACCCCTACTGTGCCGATGGTCAGGAGAATATGGGCCTAACACTATATTCCCAATATGTCTTAATAGGCGTGTAACGGGATCTTTTACTTTACCTTAGAAAAGAAATGAAACGATTAACATCGATCATCATTTGATGATTTAAAATGTGGTGGACTTATTGAAATGATTTGAAATGCCCCGTCGTTGCGCTGTTATAGTAATTAGCTTCTAGGGTGGAGTAGGTTGGCGTCTGCTTCATGTTCCTCTGTTGGTTTCTACCGGTGCTTCGGACTATTTCCATTCTATAGTCTTGTATGGTGGCTGTACCACGTCTCATGCAACACATATGAGGTAATCACATAGATTGGCAAGCGTCTTCAAGGCCCGTCTAATGTTGGTGTCAAGAGTCGACTGCTGGCAACTTGAACCACAAACCTGTACCACAAAAAAGAGGAAAGTAAAAGCCTCTTTTGAGTATTGGGTTCCCGAAATGTGCATCAATTGCCTTTAGCTTCCATCCACGACTTCCATCTTCCTCAGAATATTTTATCTTTCTTGAGTGTTAAGTTTAACTCCAGTGAGTCGGGAGTGCTTACACTTTGTGGTCTTCCGCATATATATATATATATATATATATATATATATATATATATATATATATATATATATATATATATATATATATATATATATACACAGTAGAACTCCATTTATCCGAACACCATGGGACCGAGCATCGTTCGGATAATCAAATGTTCGGATAATTGGATTACATGATGTATCGAGTACATGTACACATATTTCTAAAAATAATTAACAATCACAAGGAAAATACACTATAAAACATATTTACTTGTACTGTAATAATAATACCCACACTGTATTAGATCACTGTATCACCAAAATCTTTCATTACACTGCAGTGCATGTACTACTTGTATTAATTATTTTTTTAAGAAAGAGAAATGTTTTCAAAATAACATTACAAACAATTCAAAACCAGGCGCAACTTACGTATACATGTACTTGCACAGATGTAGCCCACTATTTAAAATAATGAGGAATCCTCTTTTGCGCCAAACTGGATAGTCTGCTTTTGGCTGCTAAGTCCCGCATTCTCTTCAACAGCAGAAGCTGTGTAGGACAGCTGCCATCTTCTTGCTCGTACCAAGCCATCGCTGATTCTAGTGCTATAAAGGCCTCTTCAGGACTTGGTCGACGTTTTGGGTTTTCTTCATAATCTACAAGTACATCATGTACTTCTGAGGAGTCTTCATCATCGGTCACTACATGTATTTGGTTTTCTTCTTGCACAAAAGACAAAATTTCTTCGTCATTCAAAAACTGAAAACCAGAATTATTATCATCTTCTAGCCACATGTGTGCATCATCTTTGTCACAGTCCGAAAATCCGGGCATTACTTGAAACAGTTCCACAACTTCATTTATACAATCATCATTTTTGTCCACTGCAGTAGTTTCATTTCCTCCTTTTTTCCCAAGCAATCTATTCCAAGCCTTGTTGAGATTATCTTGTGACAGGGTGGTCCAAGCATCAGCTTACATATAGCAGCAGTCTTTGAGATTAAGCTTTTTTTGAAAACGCCACCACACTTTCTTCATCTTCAGCCAACAATAAACGACGCAGGACTTCCTTCTTGTACATCTTTTTAAGCTTTGCTATAACACCCTGATCCATTGGTTGAATCAGTGCTGTTACATTGGGAGGCAGAAAAATTACTTTAAAATTTGCATCAACTGCATTCAATGTATCCGTCTCTGGATGAGATGGTGCATTGTCCAGTAGAAGAATTACTTTTCCAGTTTTCTTTTCTTGTTCTTTCAACCTCTTCACATTTGGGATGAACTGATTTGTATACCAATCAAGAAATATTTCACTATTCATCCAAGCACTCTTCTGTGCTTTGTAGCACAATGGGAGACATGTCACATTCTTTAAACAACGTGTTTTTTTGGCTTTGCCGATCATTAGCACCGGTAAACGATGACTTCCACTGGCATTCGCGGCTACCAAAATTGTTACTCTCTCTTTGCACTTTTTAAACCCAGGGGCAGCTGCTTCGCGCTGAGATGCAAGTGATTTTTGAGGCAATGATTTCCAGTATAAGCCAGTCTCATCGGCATTATACACATCATCGAGTAAATAACCTTCTTCTTCCAAAAAAGCCAAGAATGTTTCTTTAAAATTTTCAGCGGCAGTTGCATCGCTAGATGAAGATTCCCCTTGAATCTCCAATTCTCGTATGCCATGACGAGATTTAAAGTTTCTTAACCATCCCTGGCTAGCCTTAAAGTCAGGAGGACCGTCAAGTTGACTGTTGAACTGAAGTGCCTTTTCACACAATAGAGAGCCAGAGATAGGTTCCCCTTTGCTTCTTCTTTGCACAAACCATATATACAAAGCCTCTTCCAATTTCAAATCTTTCGCATTTCTCATGGTTTTATGTTTCTTCGACCCATTTTCACTATCCAATTTCGATGCAAAACTCATAATTTTATCCTTGTTACTTTTGATGTCAGAGACGGTAGCTTTCCCAACATTGAAAATCCTCGCAAATGAAGACACAGTTTCACCTTTTCCTAGTCTCTTGATAATTTCTGTTTTCGTTTCAATTGACAAAACATTGCGGTTCCTTTTATATGCTTTAGGCCTACTGGAAGATGCCAGGTCGCACAGAGAAATACGTGTACACCAAAATTATTCTGCTGTAGTAGCAGACACAATTATTTTAAGTTGAACTGTCTGTTTAGCCAGTGTTCTGCCTAGAACGCACACATACACTGGATTGGTAAACCAGATATTAACGGACTTTATGATCTAACTGACTTCATGTACGTAAGCGACCGTCCATTAGCCCATCTCATTGTCTACAAATTGTTCGCACACATTTGAAGCTTGCCGCATCAAAAGATTCAGAACTGTAGTCTAACGTGACTGGTGGAGACTGATTTTTTTTTCTTTCTGGAAAAAGTGTTCGGATAATTGGATGTTCGGATAATTGGGGTTCGGATAAATGGAGTTCTACTGTATATATATATATATATATATATATATATATATATATATATATATATATATATATATATATATATATATATATATATATATATATATATATATATATATATATATATATATATATATATATATATATAATCGAAAATGTTTTACTGACTGTTAACTCATAACTCGAGACTGACTGAACGGATTTTGATGCGGTTTTCTCCAGCGTATGGGACATTTCTATGGGAAGGTTTTAAGCTATATATTGTCATGGTACGCCGTCAGGAGGCTGAATTTTTTTTTTCACTCCATTCATTCTTATCTTACGGGACAAGGACATTAAAAAGGTTATCGTTTCTTCGGTTAGCGCACTTTGCTTACAAACATTATAATTTTAAAATTTTATCCATTTTTCGTTACATTATGAAGTACTTTGCTTTCTGTTATGTAAGTTTTCTAAGCAACAATATTTTACAAGGAAACTTTGAATAATTATCAGCTATGTAAAGCTGTTGCTTAAATTTACACTGCGATGCAACTGAAATGTTGTAAATCATGATTCTTGACAAGAGAGGCTTCATTAGTTCTTAGCTGTGTAGAATTGTTATCAATTTCCTATACACAGATGCCTTCATTTAAATTATTTGTGCTAGAAGATTTCTAAATGTTCTAGAACATTGGTGTATGTTCTGACATAATAATCGGTTAGCATTCATTTAAATTATTTGTGCTAGAAGATTTCTGTATATTCTAGAACATTGGTGTATGTTCTGACATAATAATTAGTTAGACTTCATTTAAATTATTTGTGATAGAAGATTTCTGCATGTTCTAAAACATTGGTGTATGTTCTGACATAATAATTGGTTAGCGATTCACTTTGATATTGAGAAAAGGCTAGTAGCTTTAGTTTTTGTTTTTTTAGTTTTTATTCTGCTGGGGAATATTAGCTGCCTACCAACATATTAATAATCAGAGTTCATTATTAACTTTATTTACTACTTAATAAGTTTACTACTTAATTTTTTTCACGATTCCTGTAATTTCTTTCTTACGTTTTGTCTTTAATTATATCGTAGACAAAGTGTGTGTGCAGCTTTTAAAAACACTTAGGTTTTTATTTTCACATCATTTTTAGTCATTATAATCCCACTTCTCGGAAATAGTAGGTTTCTTTTCTTACTTTTTCTTAACACAAAGGGGTATTTATTTTTAGTTACGTACTTTAATTTAATTTCATTTCTGCTTTACTCTGCGCCTATTCGATCTTCCAATGGAACTTCATCACTTGGGAGACTTAGCAACAGAGCAGAGAATGAAAAGGGAAGCAGAAACGAGCACAGAAAGGGAGGACCGTCTCTTCAGAGATCGTCGGCGTCATGCTACAAACAGGGCATCTGACAGACATCCTCACAGTCATGCTACAAACAGGGCGTCTGAGACCCCTGCAGAAAGAGTGGATCGTCTATGTCAAGATATAACACGCCATATTATCCAAACAGATGCTTAGTCACTGCCTTGGAGATCGCCCCGCCTGCAGCGCGATCGGTTACTTCACATAGATTTGTGGATTGAAACAGTGCTTCCTTCAAACCCTAATGTAGTTCAGGTTGTCCAGCCAGCTGAAACTGTCTGGTGAAACAAAAAACTTTCTGCTCTGTGATAGGACTCTTATTTAAATTACAACAATGATCAGTCTGTAAGTCTAGGTCCTTTCCAAACAATGTGCAACATGTACTCGGCATTAAAATGGAAAAACGAGCCAAAAGGCATGTGTTGCCAACACGGTAAGGTTAAATTGGAAGAACTTCAACATCCGCCGGAACTGACGTTGTCGTTGTTGACTGGCCAACATCCTCTGTCTACAGAATTTCTAGGGAACATCCGCAGCTACAATAATGCGTTCCAAATGACGTCTTTTGGAGCCAAGGTAGTGTCTGAAACAGGTTATATGCCGACGTTCAAAGTTCAAGGTCAGGTGACATGTTGGGAGATGCATGCTGTCACATTAATTAATCCCCAAAGATGCTTCCTATCTTCTTACACCATAACTGACACATCCATTCCTGAGTAACCAATCAACATCGAAATTTAGTCCCAAACTGAACACTTTATAACGGAAATGTCATGAAACACAAACATTATATGAAATACAAATATCCAAGGTAATAATTCGTTATTCTTCCTCCAGAATTAAACAAGATTCAGCCATAACATCTAGCCATCTTCTCCGCTCTACACGCAACCTTCCAGTTCACCTCTCAGTCCAAAACCAACCACTTTGCACCTTGAACTCTTCTCCCGTGTTTTGACCCACAATCCGCACGAGGCAAACTCACGTTCAAACCAGACTGACCACTTTTCATTCGCACTTAACATACACACAGGCCTACGCAATTTACTGTTCACGCAAACAACCTTTCTTACTTTATCATCCCCGCCCCACATTGACCATTATCATCATCATCAGCGTAATAATCATCATCATTACAACATATACTCGATATCTGTATTACACTGACATCATCATCATCATGTGACATCAGGTGTATCATTTGCTTGGTAGCTTACTTCCAAACGAAAGATGTAACCCTACATTTCTTGAAATATACAAGGTCAAACGCTTCACATGGCCGGCGTCGACTTGATCGATGAGTGCTTCTCACATGGCCAACAGTGTGTTGCATTTTCCCGAGTTAGCACACCGGATCAGTTATACGTGTTGTCACCAAGTGACTGTACTTCCAACGTCGTCTACCAAGAAGCCCTTACTTAAATTGTTTGCGTTAGAAGCACACCTCAATGCAATAGCACAATTACAACTACAAAACAATTTAAACATTCCTAAAACAGATCGCACCAAACCCGACTTTCACCCAACTTGTCTGTCTATTAGCTCATAACTCGAGAATCCCTGAACCAATTTTGATGTGGTTTTCTCTATTGGACATTTCACTGGAAAGGTTTTAAGCTGTGTATCATAAAATCATCGTGCTACATCAGTAGGCTAAGCAGTGAATTTTTCTTCACTCCATTCTTTCTTATCTCAAAGGACAAGGACATTAAAAACTATTCCTTTTATTGGGTTAACACCCTTACTTTACAAACTGCATAACTCATTAATTTCATCCATATACGTTACATTTACAAAAAGTGCGTTGTTTTCTGTTATGCAAGTTTTCTAAACCAGGACAATTGACAAGGACAGTTTTAATAACACTCAGCTATGTAGAGCTGTTACTGAAATTTACAAATGCGTTGATTTCTGTTATGCTAATTTTTGAAACTGGATTCCTGAACAGTTTTTAATTTTTAAATGTGCCACGGGAATTTCGCGCATGTTTTATACTTTATTCTGCAAATGGTTTTGTAGTTAGAAGAGTGAAAGTTTACATGTAATTTAAAATATACTTCCCATGTATTTCATTATGTAAAATGTACATGATTTTGCAAATAGCAAAAGAAATGCAAATAATAGTTTAAAAAACCAAAGAAACAGGTTTTCTTGTTTTGGCAGTATTTTCCAACCCTCCTTTTCAAACAAATCTCTTACTAATTTTCCCTTTAATGTCTTCCTTTAAAATTCCTTCAAGGTTTCTTGCACTCCTGGTTTCTTCCTAAACAAAAAATAAAATATAATTGAAGATGCGCAAAACATTTTTTGAATGAAATAATTACTTTATTTTATTTATTCCTATTCTCCTTCATTTTTATGTTTAAGTATGCACCCATTATGAAAAGGACCCGGGCTGGGCCGGGTATGACAGCTAGTATATATATATATATATACTGAAGCACATTAAAAACGCACCACCTGTATAATCCAGGAACA